>JAOQGH010000032.1:261929-332039 GCA_025769975.1 Gallinago jamesoni
AGATTAGATATGAGGAAGAATGACTTTCCTGAGAGGGTGGTCAGGCACTGGAACAGCCTGCCCAGGGAGGTGGTGGAATCACCATCCCTGGAGGGATTTAAGAAACGTGTAGATGTGGCACTTCAGGGCATGCTCTAGTGCCTGAGATTGTTGGGTTGTGTCTGTCTGTGGGTGGGTATGGTTTTGTTGGGGTTTTTTTTGTGATTGGACTCTATGATCTCAAAGGTCTCTTCCAACCATGAAGATTCTGTGATTCCCCCCCCTTTCGTCCTCTGAAGTTAAAAGAAATACTCCATTACAAAGCTTAAGCTAGAGCTCTCCATGCATCCTGGTCTTTCACCCCCAAACCCTCACTTTTCTCCTCTTCTGTCACTGAAGAAAACCTTAAAATTAGCCTTTATGTTTTCCTACTTTCAGAGGTCCTTAAACCCAAATCTGTTTTTTTCTATTCTGTTCTAGCCAGCAGGTAAAACTAGCCATGAAAATTTTTGGCTTTAAACATAAGAAGTGCCTGGATTAGAAAAAAAGAGACAATTAGAAAGTGAAAAGTGGCAAAAAGCTCCTAAGAAGCCAAAAATAAAAGAACATACAAACATACAATCTGGCTATCAAAAAAGCCACATTTTTCCGTTACTGCAGTCAAAGCCAGTGATGCAGCATATTTTGAAAGATAAGAAGCCTACAAGGAGAGGAAAAAAAACCAACAATCCAACGCAGGCAAGGAGCTAAAGCTATGGACACCCCTGAGAAAACCCCAGGAAGAAGAGAGAGGCTGCGCTGCGGGGCCACCCCACTCCTTTAGTGACAAAAAGAGCCAAGCAGCTCTCACCGTGCTGCAGCCTGATAAGACCCTGCACTAATCACACAGCCCCACGGTAAGAGAAGCTGCACAACGGGAAGGGAGCCAAAAAGAAGAAAAAAAAAAAGAGCATGTTGATTGAACTGGTTCATGTACACCGGCGTTTATGGCAGAGCAAAGGTCAGTCTTGTATTACCTCTTGTGAGTCCCTCCTGAGTGAGCAGGCTGGTGATTCAATGGGCTAAGAATGAAGATTTATCAACATACCACGGGTTGCTGGCCCTAACTCTTAACCCACCGCCAGAGGCTTTATTTTTTATTAAGGGGGGGACACGTGTAATAGTTGCTTGTGTACCTTAAAAGTAAATGTGATCTCATCCCATATAGCTTGCTTATAGCCTATCGGACAACAGATTATTTTTTTCTTTAAGCACAAAATTCAGCAGAAAGCTTCCTCACTTGAAACCGTCTGAAGAGTTGAGGGCACAGAGGGTGAGGGGAAAGCTGGAAGGTGTATCACGTAGCTGCTGGCACATCTGCATCGCTTGCTTTATCACTTCTGTGAGCTCAAGATCAGAGGAAACACGAAGAACACGGCAGGTACTCCCCTCCTCCACAGGCACCCTGTTCCCTGAGCCAGGTGAGCATCGTGCAGCCCATGGCAAGACAGATGCCTCCAGAGGGCGATTCAGAGCTCGCATCTTCAGTCTTCCTATCACCACCACCAAAGCTGCTCTGTTTTTAAGGGAGAAGAGTCCTTATGTGGGATCATAAGCCCCTCATCAGACTTGTTCCGTCTCCTAAATCACCATCCCCGACTGCACAGCAACAGTGGCTTAAAATGAGAAGAGCAATCTGAACGGCTCTGTAGTTACAAAAGCACATCCTTGCATCTCTTCTACTGACAACTTCCACTGAAGTCCTCATCTCTACACTTCTGGTCCCTCCATCTGGAGCATTGCCTCTGGCTGTCTGTATAAGAACTCCTGGCTCATTTCCCCCTCCTCTTGTTATTCCTAGGAGGTTCCGACAGACCCTGCTGTATCCAGCATACTTTTGTGCTGCAAGATCCAGCTCAATTTTAAATCTCCCTTAGATCCCAAGCTTTCAGTGGCAGCTAAGAAAAAAAAATAACGAGGGGGGGAGGGCTCTGCATCCTGTTTTTACACTTAAGATTCTTGCACACTTCCCACTTGTTTTAACCCTTTTCTATTCCTCTTGCAAACCAAATTCCCGGTAGTGCTGGATGGGAGCACAGCGGAACCACACTCACCCCCCTCCTTCCTTGCTGCTGTCTCAGGCAAACCACACAGCCGTCTGCTGCTTCCTTCTCCTTTTTGTGAACGGGGTGAGACTTTTTACCTGGCAGAAGCAGCTTCCCCACCTGTTTGGGGCACTTACACACCCAAGCCCCTCCGGCTGCCTGGGCTGCAGCGAGCACGGCTGGGAGAGGGATTCCCAATGTGTGCTCCTGCAGAAGGAGTGAATAATTTCTCCTCTGCCGCTAGTGCCAGCACTTGCTCTTTGCCAGTTGGCAGAGGGTACTGCTTCCTTTTCCGAGGACGGCTTCACATCCACCTTTTCCCCCCGCCAAGGGGTGCCCCAGAGGCTGGTGCAAGTCCCTCTGAGCAGCCGGGCACCGGCAGGAGCTGCAGGGTTGGGGAAGGAGGCGGAATCCAGGGAGGAGGAGATGGTTCCTGCTTCAGCTGCTCCTTGGAGCTGGAGCTGGCACCTTTCTCCCTCTTACCTGAGAGTTCCCATGGGAACACAGAAGGGCTCTGTAACAGCAAATTTTGGAACAGGCATGCATGTGAAAAACTTCTGATATAATATTTGAGTCCTCAGATGTTCAACCATTTGCACATACTGTGCGAAAGCCTTATTTGCATAGGATTTGTATTTGTTGGTATTCACATTTGTAGGAGAAGGCATACATTAGATTAATGTCATCACAGTTTATGGAGATCATCTGTGCCACAGCCCCAGCTGGAGGCTCTGGCTGCCTTCCGTGCCCCATGGCACCCCACAGCCCCTCCTGCCCCCCCAGAAGGGCCAGGCAGGGCTACCAAGGGCCACAGCAGCTGGCACCGGGTGAGAGACTGGAAATGGCCACACTGAGCCTGGCCCTGGCAGGCTATGCGGTTTATGAGGCTGTGCTAACTTTTCAAAACAGGGAAGCTTAAGGATCATTAGGAGCTACTGGCCAAAATTGCTTAGTCCACATTTCCAAAGGTGAAGCTGATTGAACGATTTGGATTTATTCTCTTGTATTTGCTTATATGACCTTATATCGTGCTCCTTGCTCACATCTTTTGTGCCTACGTAGGGATGTTCAGCTGTGAAACAGTCTGTCTAGGTGGTCCCTCTCCATCTTGCAACAGCATCCCGCCCTCCATAAAATGGGAATAGTTATTATTCACTCCCTGGTTTACCACGGCACCTGGGTGCTCTCGTCTGCTAGACAGCTGGAAACTGTCACTAGAGATGCTGTTCTCACAGAAGCGTTGCTAGGCTCAGTCAGATATTGTTTGTAAAGCAGATGGAAAACCTCAGAAGAACAGCACTGCAGCAACAGAAAGCTCATTTTCTGCTAGGAGATTTTTGTTATTGGGCAATGTTTTCATCAGGTGACTTCACATCCCAGCGAGCCCACATGCCAGGACACTCTAATAATGGCTTTGTTAACCAACTTCCATTACTGAAACCCTGCAGCTTTACTTCCCACGGCTGTCTGACCGCCCCAGGTCAGTTCACAATCGCTGAACTCAGCAGTTGCAAGGCCCAGAGAGCACCTGAGAGTAGCAGAGATCAGGGCTCACCCCTCCGGTGACAGCCAAAGCACTTGAGCTCTCTTCCCGAGGCAGCCTTCCTACAGACAACCGCTCTGTCCCTGAGCAACTGCTCACACACCAGCTTCCACTGGTGTCTCTGCTTTCAAACCCAAGTCACTCACCATGGGCATCATCCCCTGGATTTCCCTTGGGAAACCCGCACCCCGAGAGCGGCGGCTGGCAGAGCTGCCTGGGAGGCGGGATGCTGCACCTCCCACTGTTCAAGGACATGGTGGGACCAGCCTTCGGAGGACGCTCAAACAGCCCGAGTGAAACCAGATCATCCTAGTCCCCATTTCAGAGAGATACGCACAGGTCAGTTAGCAGGAGAGTTTGATTCTCAGTGAAAAGCTGATGGTTTTCCCCTGCTCGGTCACAGCCACCCCTGTGCACGGCATTACAACGGACCGAAGGGCTTCATGCTGGTTTTGAGACTTCCACCTAGCTGTTCACGCTGCAGCACTGCTCCTCTTCCTTCTCAAGCTTCTCAAGCTGTGCGTGACATATATTGAGGATGTGCCCCCCGAACAGTCACCATCCTCTGCTGTGCGGGAGAGGGGGTGGTACGGTTACCAGAGCCAAAGCCTGTGCAGGAAATGCGTTTCGGTGAAATCTGTCTCAATCTTGATGATGCAACCAGAAGGAAGTGGGTAACACAAAGGAAGGCTGTACATCTCCAAACCTGTCTTTTAATGATTTTACGCTTACTCCGGTAACTGGCCAAATAACATCCTTTGGGCAGTCACTGGTAGTTCTGCTACGAAGAACATGTGCCACCAACCTGCGCTCAAGCCAAGCGCACAATGAAGTTGCTCCAGTTTCTCTCACAGCTCTCCCACCCCACAGCAAAGGTCCCATCCCCGCTGCGCTCAACGCACAGGGTTACTATGTTATGAATAACTCTTTTAGGGTAAAGGCATACCTAATTTTAACATGTTTTAGCAGACATGATTTGAAATTATGCCCCTGTTACAAGAGTCATTTCTTGAAAAGGCCTTTCAATATCGGAGTGCTTCAGTCCTGTTTTCCAAGTGATTTAAACACCAAGAAACCTAAATAGAAGCTTCCAAGTGATAAACTAAATCGTTAAATTTTTGTCCCCAAACCTTTTTGTGACTAACATCCTTCTGACAAATTGCCCCCTATTCTTCTTTTTGTTGGTTCCTACTTCTCACCAACATCTGTCACTGTGATTATGATCTCTAATGAGTTTCTAAATTATATCACGGCATTCTGCATTGATGAGCTGCATTTAACTAAGTGTTTCATCCTGCAAGATGTGAAACACTTTCTATAAGATGCAGAATGCTCTCAATTCCCACAGCACAAAAGGTCAGGAACTGGCTGTAGTCTGGTCTTTGTTTTCTTTTTTTTTTTTTAAAACACATCTTATTAAAGGAAACCTGGGAGCTTTAAGAACAAGAGCCAGAGATTTGAGATTACCCGCTTCACACACTGAAAAATCCTTACACAAAGATAGAGGGCTTTCTCCTGACACACAGCAGCAGAGGGACGTCCTGCATTACCGTAAGGTGGTGGGACAGTGGAGAAAGGCATAAGACAAGGCCCCAGAGAAACTTACCATCCTTTTTGTGTTGATTTAAAGTTAAAAAGGAAGGGCAGTTTGGGTGATTTACCAAAGCACTCAGGATGCTGCGCTGACTCCGTTCCCTTGTGCAGCATCACGGTCCACACCTACACGTGCACCCTCTTTCCCTAATGACCACGCTGGGAGACCTTGGTTTTATTGAAGCTGGGAAAGTTAATCTTAACAAGCAAGGCGTGCTACCTTGGCTACAAGGAACTGGTTTCACAGCTGTGAGCACACAGCCCTGCCTACCCCAGCTGGCAATCTCTAGGGGACTGGGATCTCTCAAATCCTTCTTCCTGTTAGTTTGTGAGACAGGCCATGGTACAGCAGCAGCCCCGTGCAGCTTCCTTACCGAAACTGGCTCCTGACACGTGCACCCAGAGTGACATCCACATTTCTGTCACCGACTTGTCTGGAAAAGGGGGTAGAGTGTGCTCAGCCAGTCCTGGCTCAGGAAAACATTAGGGAAGACAGCTGATTTTTGTGCCAGAGCATACAAACAACTTCCCGTGAGGTAGGCAGCAAGTGTGGGCTCCCTGCTGATGACTCAGCTGTGTCTTTCACTGCTCCTCATCGAGGTTCCTGTGACACAGCTCATGAGAGGAGAGATAGGTAGGGTTTGATTTACAGGACACGATTTACGGGGGTTATTCCTTAATTCCTACAGATAAGGACAGGGTGAGCTGATAAGTGGCTCCCACATTTCAAGCTGTGGTTTCCTTGCAGCTCCTCTCTCTGGCCAGCCTTCCACTTTCTGTCTGCAAAGAGACTTCAAACCCACCAGGATGGCATGTGCTGTGCACAGCAAACACAGAATAACCACCACCATCACTGTCCTACACTGGGTACAGCTGGGGTCCGAGACACAGACAGGAATGCTGCAGCAGGACAGAAAGTCTGAATTTGTGGCTGCTGGGACCAATGACAAACTGTATGGTTTCTAGCAGTGGCACTCAGCCCACCGAGCACAGATCTCTCTTTTGCTGATGCCAAAGCACAAGCTCTGCATCTTCGGTACTGCTGTCTGCAGAAGCAACTCAACCCATCCAAAATCTGAGACCTGCATTTCACAGAAGCACATGGGGTTGGAAGGAACCTCTGGAGATCAAGTCCAACCCCCTGCCAGAGCAGGTCCACCCAGAGCAGGTTACACAGGAACGTGTCCAAGTGGGTTTGAATGTCTCCAGAAAAGGAGACTCCACCACCTCCCTGAGCAGCCTCTGCCAGGGCTCTGCCACCCTCAAAGTGAAGAAGTTCCTCCTCCTGTTTAGGTGGAACCTCTTATATTCAAGTTTGTGCCCATTTCCTTTTGTCCTATCCCTAGGCACCACTGAGAAAAGACTGGCCCCATCCTCTTGACACCACCCTTTGGCCAGGTGAACTGCATCTCCATCTTCTCCATCACCCAGAGCAACTGACTCACTGTGGATGTTTATCATCTAGGACAAGTCAAGCTCAACAAGATGATGCCCCAAGCCACACTTCAGTCTCCTCTGCACACGATTCCCCTCTCCTAGCCAAACTTGGGATCACTCACCACCTTTTAACAACTTGAGCCTTAGCAAGTGCTCAAGCGCCTGGCAGGTAACAAGATGCTGAACACCTGTGTAGGGACTACAGTGCATTGCTGGCTGGGAGAAACACTGCTGCCACAAATCCACTGGGAAGGAGTTCCCACAGAAACCGCATTTCTAAGGGCACAGCTGGAAAAAGCACAGGGATGACAGTAATTGCAGAGAAGTGGACTGGTTCCAAATGAACCCTGTTCAACTGAAACATCTGCCTGCCCTTGCCCCGGTGACAGCATCTCCCATTTCTTTTGCTCTATGCCCACCAAGTACCTCTCCAAGCCCACAATGACTCTGACTCACTCCCTGAGGCACAGCTGCTTCCCATGGCCAAGAGCACAAAAGGCTAAATGTGCAATTATATAAACAAATAAATGCTACCAAGCAGAGGGAGATGGGACAGGGAACTGCTAAGGGCCATATACACCATAGCTGGCCCGTGCCACACAGCTTGAGCTTAGGTGAGGTGTCTGTGAGTTGCCCAGGTGAACACACTCTGACTCATCACCACCTCTGGCTCAGGAAATGAGTTGGCCAGAGAATTAAACCATATCTTATTTGCACATCCTCAGCAGCAACTGAGGTACCTCCCACTCTGAACATGCTTCACAGCAGGTATCTTTTACGATGATGGGCTTGTAATGAAGAGAAAACAAAGCTGCTTCCATGCAGAAACTGAGGAGCACTTCTCAACCAAGTCAGGGGAAACGGAGATGGGTACAAGCAGCACGAGCCTCCCCTTGTGCTGGGAGCCTGCTGTCCCTGCTGCCAGAGGAGAGCTGGGCAGGGGGCCGCAGGCGTCCATACCAGAAGGGGTGCTTGTGCTGAGATGCTGCAGAACCATCACAGGAGGAGTTCTGCAAAAGGCACAAATCCACGCTGGAATTGTGGGTGGGACATCACCAAGGGCACACAGGTACAATAACAAAGGTGTCCATCACCTACAAGGGGCACATTGCTACCAGTGCTACAGAAAAGCCTGGAGAGATCAGTTTTTCTAAACAACCCAGGTAGCAAAGGAATAGCAGAAACCAAGTCACTGTCTCACAGACAGAAAGCTGAAAATCAAGCAATCCGGTGCTTGCTGGGTATCTTGCAGGAAATCGTGGTGAGTTTCACGTGATCTTCCCCTGAAATCAGCTTTTGAGCCTTAACCACAAGGTCAGCCATAGTTTCCAGAAGCACTGGAGAGGCACGCTGAGAAGGAAGTCCCTGGTACCAGGAGCTATTTTGCCTCTTGTTTAGCTTTGCTGAATAAAACTTTTACTTTATAATGTTCTTTTCAGCCAAGAGACCACAAGAATTCAACATTAACACTAAAACACTGCCACATCAGGATGGCAGTTTAGCAAACCCAGCTCTTTTCCTGTGACTGCCGCTGTACAGCAACCGTAACCCCCCCAGAACCATTGCTACCTGTGCTGACTCCGGCTGAGACACGGGTAATTTCTTCACAGTAGCTGGTATGGGGCTTTGTTTTGGATTTGTGCTGAAGAAAATGTTGATAACAGAGGGACATTTTAGTTAGTGCTGAGCAGTGCCTACACAGTGCCAAAGCCTTTGCTGCTTCTCACCCACCAGCGAGGAGCCTGGGGGTACAAGGGGCTGGGAGGGGACACAGCCTGGACAGCTGCCCCAACTTAAACCCCCACACTAAGTGCACCCCCTTCTGCGTCCTGATAAATCGCATCAGCTCTAGCCTTGGTTAACAGGGTTGTTATCTCCAAGACACCAAAACCATGAAACCCTTACAAAGATGCTTCATCTGCTGATCTCTGGGTGAAGAGACACTACCCTTCCTGTTCATGGTGGATAATTGCATTTACTGCTCTGCCAACACCACTGCTTGAAATGAAATCCGGAATCCCAGGCAACACTGCTCCACCTCTATTTATCATAACTACCTAAGCATAGGAAGAAATAAAAGGGTAATCTCTTGAATTACAGAAAACAGGACATAAGCACTGCTCGCTATATAGTACAAGCTTAACTTTTTTTTTCAGGTATTGAGAAATTGAGGAAAGAGTAATCCAGAGTCATGCAAATTTAAATACCAGTCAGTTAAGACACATCACTACTATCTCACTCCCGTCTGAAGGTCAGTACAGTCACACCAAGGCAGAAAAAATGGCTTATCACCCAGGGAGCCGGGGAGCCGCTGGCACAGACGGGGCGAGCAGGGCTGACGCACCCCGCGCTGCCAGCGGGCTGGGCTGGCGAGAGCCCTGGCACAGCTGTGACTCAGCTGGCAAACACTCCCCGAGCGCCCGTCCTGCCCAGCAGCCTCCCACAGCAGACAGGACAAGAAGACTGACTGAGGCAGAAATACCAGGCTGTTTAGTAAAATTGGGGTTTTCACCAAAAACATCCTCTAGGACTGCAGTTTGCACTTTGATTGAAAATTTTTCAGTAACCTGAAATTAAGCGAGGCAGCAAAAGACAGGACTGCAACCCAGTTTACCATCTGCGTGTCCAAAGCACATCATCTCTTTAGGCCAAAGAGGTGAAATCCCCCAGTAAGCCAGGTTGGAAAGTGCCTCGGATGGTCCAACCTCCTGCTCGAAGCACGGCAAACACCAAGCCCAGACCAAAGCTCAGGGCTTTCACTTGTCAGGTCCTAAAACTCTTCAAAGTGTGCAGACTGCACCTCTCTGCGTTGCTCTGCCCCAAAGCTCAGCTGGCTTTGTGGTGACAGTGGTTCCCTATGTCCTGCTGCCACCGCCCGGCACGGTGCTGCCCCCCTGTCCCAGCCAGTCACCCAGTCCCCTGAGGAGCTGCACACCTCGCTGCTGCTCCTGCGTGTGGAGGGGAGTCCCCCTCCCCATCCCTCTCCCGGAAGGCCCAATCCATCCACCAGCACTCCCTCCACTCTCAGGTGCCCACACGGCATCCTGGACCAACAGGGACACATGGAGGCTCTGCTCCTCCCACGCTTCCCGTGCCATGAGGATCTGCTCAAAGCCTTTAAGGGGAGCCTGCACCTGAGCTGCTTCATTCCTCCCGAGGCCTCTCTAGCAGACATCACCCTGCCCTGTGTGCTCAGCACCCAGAGCCTCACTCTGCAGGGCTTCTTCCTTCCCTCACTCTCAGGGCAGTGGCCAGAAAGCAGAGAAGGAGCCCTTCCCCAGCTCTCAGATGGCACAAGCTGCCAACCTGCCCTGGGCCGGAGCCTCCATCCACCTCTTACGGCAGCACCACCTCCAACCATCCACCCTCCCTCCCTCCTCCCACGTGTCCTGGCTCTTAGCTGCAGGCAGATCTCCACAAGACCTCCACAAGGGGTCTGGCATCTCCTCCTCTGCCCCTCTTGGTGGTACACAGCCCCATACCCACCTCCTCCAGCTTTTTCCTCCATGGGGTTCCTGCAGGACAGAATGCAGCCATCCCCCATGTCTTCTTCAGGGCAGCCAGGGTCCCTCTAGAAACGGGGACAGGCAGGTAGCAGCTGGCCACCAAGCCCCATACAGCCCCACTGCACAGCCCTGATCTGCTGGAAGCAGAATTTCTACCTCTCTCAGCTCTGCAAACCTTCAAACTCTCTCTGCACGGAGCTGCAGGAGCATGAGTCCCTCTGCCCAGCAGCAGTGTGACCCCCAGGTGGCACCCAGCAAAAAGAAAGGGCCCTCAGGTTTCAGCCTTTATAATCACAGACCCCAATCAGGGAACACCCAACAGCTGCTGGGGCTGCAGGTGACCCCAGCCTACAGAAAGCAGAACCCACTGCAAAGGATGAATGACCGAATCCCACAGGGGATGGGAAGAGAAGATCAAAAAAAAAAAAAAGTTGATAAAGCATAATGCTTCCTCAAAATGTCACGCAAGAAAAAAGCTGGGAAAAAACCAAGCAACCCACTCTAAAAGCTTCTCCAAAACTTATGAAAGTCCCTATCTAAATAAATAAAATGCATAAATGCTCCACTGGCAAACTTGAAAACTGGGGAACACCTCAAATTATGGATTAAAAAAACAGGAAAAAGGAGAAAAAAAAATCTAAATAAGCTGTGAAAAAACATGGAAAGGAATGAGACTGCCCTCCAAGAGAAACAGGGGAATCATGAAAAGCTGCTGAAAAAAGCATCAGTGACAATGCCACCAAGGAGAATTCCCCTGCTGAAAAAACAGTGGAAAATCCCTCCCCCCAGCTAACAGCCTCCCGCAGAGGTGGTCTCTGCAGAGCTGGACTGTCCCCCAGCAGACGCTGTCGGCAGCACCCTGTCCCCCAGCGGGTAAAGAAAGCTGAGGAACAGACCCACATCCCAGCGGGCTCCGGTCGGACCACAGACGGGATAAGTTTGGTCAGAGCATGGGCAAGGTGTTTCAGCACACTGTATTCCCGCACGGGACCGAGGCAGCCGGCTGCGGGTGCGATGTATCCCCGGCTACCGGCCCGGAAAAAGCGTACCTTCCACCGAACCATACTTCTAAGGAGAAAACACAGGGCTGGGGCGGCGACTACAGCTGGTAGGGGAATGAATTTCTCCCTCTGTCATGAGCAGGCTGGCGATGGGGAAGGGTCCGGCCGCTGCTCAGCGCACAGCCCTTCGTGACTGTCGCTCGACCACGACCGCACGCCGGAAGAGCCTTGCACAGATGACTTCACGAAACAAAATTAAGAGTCATACATAAGAAAGGACATTGCCACAGCTCTGGCGCAATTAGGACCCATCATCATCAAATACAGGAAATTGGCACATCTGCTCTTCAGGCTGTGGATCCAACAGTGGCTCGTGCACGCTGTCAGGGGGAGTCCTGCTGCAGCTTGCTGTCTTTGCGTAAATATTTATATAATTTTCCCCAAACAGCAGTATAAGCACTTGTCTTGTCATTTATCCTTCCAATTGTTCTTTTCTCTTTCTCTTCTAGGCCGAGGAAGACAAAACTGAGTTCACAGCATAATATTCTCTTTCTCCTTTCCGGCCCCAAAGAGGTCAGGTGGGGTAGATAAACATTAGCCACTTTTTAACCAGTATAACCTCAAATAGAACAACAGTCACATTTTGTTTGGATGCGCTCTAGGAGGGCTTTGATCCTTTTCCCCTAGAGTCAGTGGTAAAACTGTGGGAAACTGGGTGGCTGCAGGGTCACGGCCTGTTTCATACCTCTTATGCTTTTTTCCCCCCTCCTCTGTATACTACTCAGAAATGCATTGCCCTTGTTACGGGATGTCCTGCTCTTCAGGGAGAGTTCCTGCCTGCTTCATTCCCCCGCCTCCTCTAGTGGGGCCGGTGTTTCCCGAGAACACCAAAAAGGGTCACTGCAACTCTAGAGTTGTGCTAAGATCCCAGCCCTAGTCATCCCTCCCGGGGCAGGGAGGGAACTCAACGTTTTCTATCGCGATTGTTTCTGCTCTTCCGGGTGAGGTGGATTTATTTTTATTCCACGAAGGTTTGCACCAGGACGGCCCATCTTTCCTCCTTTGTTTTCATTCCTTCTGCTCATCTGAGCATAGTGGAAACAAACAGCTCTGAAAAACTGGAAACAAACAGCTCTGTGCCCTGGCAGATAATCACCCCAACAAATAATGGAGCCTTCTCCACCTTTGCCGAGACCAGGAATGGGTACTAATTATCATCCCTGGCTTGTCTGGGCAACTAGTGGTCCGACGTGCGCACACTGCTGACATCACCCTGTATTCTCACATTTATAGCTTCTCTCATCCAACATATCGCTAATATTTATTTATGTTTCCTAGCTTTCAGAGTTTTGTGGGGTTATTTTTTCCTGTGTTTTTGTGTGTATTTTTAGTGGTTATTGCAAACTGTTTAATGATGTCGGAAAGGAATGGTTATTCAAGAATTCTGAGCTTGCATAATTCCCAGATTTGGCTAGACAGATACTTTCCATCTGGATGATACATGTAACACCACATTAACATGAGAGTTCCTGCGTTACTTAATGCTATATTTTTATTTATTCATTTATTCGCTGGTTTACAGGATGAGTACAGACCACGAGGCTACATCTGTAAAGGGGAAAAAGGATTTGTATCGCTAATCCTCCAGGAGGCAGCTCCTGAAAAACTACTGCCTGTTGTGGTACTCCTGGAGTCACTCTTTTTTCTCTTTCCTTTTGCAAAGCATGAGACTTCCACGTGTTGTTTATATCCTGTGATGGGAGAAGAAAAATATTTTCCTGTGAGCTCCCTTGAGTCAAATTCTGTTTTAAGCTGGAACAGCTCAAGGGTTTACATGAGCATCACCCCTGTCCATTGGTTCATACAGCCCAGAGCTTCTCAAAGCACTGGCATTGCTGAGCTGGGAAAAGGACCAGGACACCTTCAGCTTTCCCATTTCACCCTGCTCCGGTTGCATGTGGCAGAATGACAAATCCGGACCTTAATCAGAAAGTGTATTTAATTAATCAGAACTGCAGCTGCACACACACACACGTTAAATTTTTCCCAGACAAAATTTTGGCAATTGTTGAGCATCTTGTAGAAAGCAGCCAGTCTCACAGTCGTTGTACAGAGGTATCCTGGACCAGAACTGAGTCTAACCAGCAACAAAGCCCTACTGACCCTTTGTAGCCTATAGAGAAGGCAGCTCATGTGCTTACGGGCCCACTGTTTGCCTTTGCTTGTTAAGCCTGAATGTCCTTTCTCCTCCCTCTGAGGTCACCTCACGCCAGCAACAAAGTACCTCCCACCACCACGCAGCAGGAGCTCCTGCCCGGCATCTCTGTGCCCATCTCCCTCTCATCCGCACCATCATCTCATTGTCTCATGCTCCCGCAAAACAGGCCTGATTTATCTGCTCCTGCAGCAGCAACCACGGCCTGATGGGGGAATTCACTCACTTGGAAGCACGGGAAGAGTGAAGCCTGGCCAGCACAGATCCCCAGCTGGCAGGGGCAGCTCTTTCCAAACACAGTCCCATGTGCTGAAAGTCCAATTTCCAACAGCTGGATGCCAGGACACGGTCTCCTCCCGGGGCTGTCCCGGGCAGCCTGTGTTGGAACCCCTCCGACAGCCCGCCCTGCACCGCACGCCTCTGCGGGGAAGGGAGAGACCAGCACTGTGCAGAGCTTCCCAGAGGTAATGGATTGTCAGCCTTCGCTTTTCTTGGGTCCCGGGCAAAGCACAGGCTGCGCTGTCCTTAATCTTCCATGTTCTGTGCATCCACAGGGACTGTAAAATACCGCTTACTTACCCTTTAGCCTTGCTAGCTCAAAGACATTAAGAACTTCATGAGCCAGATCTTTGGTTGTCATAAATCACTCTTGGTCCATGGACTTTTGTGAAATTTCCGACTTGCATCATCGTGAGGCTTGGCTTTGCCTGCGGGCCGGCAGGGAGGAGGCATTCCGACATGGATGTGCCGGGTCAGAGCACCGTGCCCGCAGGAAACCATCCAAAGGCAGCAGGAAACGGGATGAAATGAAAGATGCATGGCCTTTGACTGCGACTTTCCCAGCTCCTCTTGCAGAGGGAAGAGGCTCAAGATCCCTTTTGGAGCAGCTGATGTGTCTGATTCACCTACATGGCCTGCGAGAGCCACATGATCCTTGTTAGGTCATTATCTTGGTTAAAAAACAATTCTGTCATGTTTGTGCAGATGCAACTTTCAATCACTGGTAGACAAAGATGTGCAGATATGGTACAGCTTAGGATGGAATTCTGACTGCATGTAATTTTAATTTTGTGTATTTCTTTCACATACTTTGTTTTGTAAAGCCCTTTTCAGTCCTCCCATTCGAATGTCCTGACAGAGACACTTCATCTGACTGTTTTATTTGCAAAAAATAAAATATTGTAAAACCACTGCGTATTCAACATTAAATTTTTCCAGGGCTTAATCTATGACACATGCCCACACACGGGGAATGCTGACAGCAATCTGCAATCCTCAAGTCATTCTCCTTATAAGAAATAGCACGTGGTTAGAGGCTAATGTTGTTCAAAGTCCACAGCAGGGAAAACAAAAACAATTTGTTTGATCTCAGAGTGTCGGGACTGAGTTGTGAGCCAATTTAACAAGAAAATACTTGGGAACTCTGTGTGGAGTCCTGTCGTTCCAATGAGCAATTCAGCTCGGGAAACCTGTCTGTTAGCAGTGACAGGGAGAAGATGGATGTTAAAGATATCAACTTTGCCAGCTTACCGCTGGCGTGACTGATGTGGGATTCTTCTTGTATTTTATCATGTGCGAACAAGAAAGATGTTGACTGAGAGATGGAGGCACAACGAGCATAACAAATATCATTCCCCATTCCATACTGTGTATTTTTCTCACCCACCAAGGACACTTGGGCTGCCTGGATCTCCTGAGCAGTGTCCCCAGTAGAACAGGGATCCCCTATTGCAGTAAGCCATGCTTTTCCCATAGCCACATCACTTCAGTTCTTGCCAGAAACACAAATGGTGTGTTTCTCTAGAACCACAGATGTGCCTCGTTTCTCCTCCCGGTGCGGAGGACTACCTGCTGTAAGGCATAGTGTTGCCGTATGGTGGCTGGGGTGCTGGCAAACTGGCATTCTTATTAAATAAATCCCAAGAGGCTCATTGCTCTCCTCCTCACCTGCGTGTCCCGCAATGCCCATGCCCAGAGAGTTCCTCCCAGGGAGGTTCTGACGCACCCGTACCTCTGTGTAACACCAGCAGGACACATAGCAGCTCTCATCAAATTAAAAACAGACAGTGGAGCAGTGACTGTTGAAAGGGAAATGTAAATAAGATGGTCAGCCTAAGAAATGAGATCGTTACTGTGAAGAAGAGAAAAAAAAAAACAAAAAAAGAGCATCTTGGGAACAAATGGTAGGGTTCCAGGTAATATCCTTTATACAGCCCCATAAAACATTAATTTAATAAAAGCCACAAGGCCATGACAGCTTACTGCCAGTCACAAACTCATACTCACTCATGAATAATTTATTTGGCAGGTGATGGGGGAAATCACCAACTTCTGGGGGATTTTTGTCTTGGTAAATTGCTCACCCTCTGACCGCTTCCATTGCCAGCCAGAACTGTCAGATTCTGAAGGAAACATGTTTTTTTGTCATAAGGCATGGGGCACCTCTGAACTGTGTTTTATCTTTCCACAGTTGGACAGCCTTATTGACTCATTGCTCCTGTGATTGATGTTATGATGGGAGACAGGCTTCTGAGAGCTCTAGCACATTACTTGGCTACTAAAATGTAACTTAACACATTACGAGAGAGAATCTTGAGTCTGGTCCTAATTTGAAGTCTCCTGAGGTCGCTGGTGCTTGAGAGCCCGGCATCACAGTGGCTTCCATGCGTCGAAGCGGCGAATGCAGCCCACTGTAAATTAAAGGTGCTTGAAGTAGATGCTATTAAAACGAAGCACTGGGCACACAAGTGGTGAAAAAAAGAATAACCAATTTATTTCAAGTCCTCTTAGTTGCTTGTCAAATAGCACTCGCAGAGAAAACTCCAGAAAGCAAACAAAGAAATAGAGCCTAGACACTTATTTTTAACTTCGGAGATAATTTTGGTTTATGCAGCTTGTCACATGACCAGCATTTTTCTTCACAGAAAATTCACGCATCTTTTTAGCCTTCAGACAATAATTTAAGATTATTAAGCATCTTTGAACTTCCTGTGAAAATCTGAAACCACAGATGGAAAAATCTGAAAGATAATATTCTTGCAGCATAAAGTGACGCTTTCTTCAGTGCCTCATGTTCGCCGCGAAGGATCCAGCTTGTGCTTCAAACCAAATGTCTGCTCTATATTTAGTTTTGCACAGTCTATTGTAAATCACTACCTTTTGGTGGTGACCACGTGCCCGGAGCAACAGTTTGGATCTGTTGCAGCCGGTTTCTAACACAGAAAATGGCTAACGCAGGGCTGCAGGGGGTACGGCAGCAGCTTTGAGCTGGCTGTGGATGGAGAACAGGGTTCGACACTCAGCACCCCGGCAAAGAACCCCAAGATTTACCAAAGAAAATCAAAAAGGCCCTCGCTGAGGTTCCCGGCGGAAGCCCTCGGGGGCGGCTGGCCCAGGCTGTCAGAGCCGGGCAGGCTCTGGGGAGGCGGGGGGGGGGGAGGGGGGGTCGCCGTCCCCAAGCCCGAGCAGCTCAGGGAGCCGCGCGGGTTGTTTTAATTACGCGCTTTCATTGTTACCGTGGGATAACAGCCCCCGCGTGTCGCAATCGGGTCGGTCGCCTCTTGCGGGCTTTCAAGCCTTGCACAAGCCGAGCCGAGCCCGGGCCGGGGACGCTTCCCCGCCGACCGTCCCCGGACCACCCCTCCCACGCTGTCCCCGGCCGCTCCTCGCCGCTGCCCTCCGGAGCGGGGCGGGCCCGGCCGGCCGTGGCGGAGGGCGGGAGGGAGGCAGGCCGGGCCCGGCCGCCGGGGAGGCGAAGCGGGGCGGGCGGCGGTGGCGAGCGGCGGCCCCGTCGGGGAGGCGTCCGGGGCGGGGAGCGGGGCGGGGGGCACGGCTCGGGGCGGCGGGGGGCGGGCCGCGCCACACAGGCGCAGAGGGGCGCGCCCGGCCCCGGCCCCCGCCTCAGGCAGCGCCGCTGACGGGCGAGGAGGGCCGGGCCGGGCCGGGCCAGCCGCGGCGGCGGGCGAGAGGCGGCCACTTCAGCAGCGCCCGCGCCCGCTCAGCGGCAGGACGGCAGCGCCGGGCCCCCGCATCCCTCCGCCGCCGCCTCCCGTCGCCCCATGGCGTGGCCCGTGCCTCGGGGGCTGCCGGCCCTGCTGCTGCTGCTGCTGCTGCCGCCGCCCCCCGCCACCCCGGCCCCGGCCGGGCCGTCGTGCCACGGCGCCTTCGATATGTACTTCGTGCTGGACAAGTAAGGGCCGCCGGGGACCGGGGCCGGGGGGCGGCGGGTCCGGCTTTTGTTCCGGCCGCGCGCGCCCGTCGGGGCCGCCGCGGGGCTGAGGGGGCCGCGCGCGCCGCGCCGGCCGTTAGGGGCTAACGGTCGCCAGGAGCGAACGGCCGTTACGGGCCAACCGCCGCCGCCGGGGGCTCGCAGAAAGTTTAGATCCGTCGCCGCGGGCCTGGGCGCGATCGGGTGGGACGGATCCCCGCGCCCTCCGCGTCCGTGGAGAGGGTGAAGCCGGCGGGACGGGGGCTTCGGCGGGGGGACGGTGCGTTCCCTGACAGAACACGGAGGCGACATTTTTGAGGCACCTCCCTCCCCCCCCGAGCTGTCGATGGGGTGAAGGTGGCGGGTAACTGGTGGCCGCAGGGAGCGGTGTGTGTCTGAGGGCGGGGGGCTGTGGGGTGTACGCGTCCTGCCGTGCCGGGGGCTCACCAACGGTGACACAAACGGCACGCAGGCAGCGCCGAGCCGGGATTGCTGCTAACTCGAAATAATTCAGAAAGCAAATGGTCCTGAATTGTCTAATTGCTCGAGGATTGTCACCCTTCCTTGCCTGGTTTCCTTAAATAAGGCCTACTAACATGCTTTTGTTTTCTTTCCAGATCTGGGAGTGTAGCGCAGAACTGGCACGAAATATTTGATTTTGTACAGCAGCTGACAGAAAGATTTGTGAGGTGGGTTTTGCTCCTTGTGACATCTGTACTATTGGGATGTGCTGAAAAAAGGGCCATGCTTTTATATGCTCGGTAGATATGTTTCACAAACAAGAGTTTGGTTTCTAGTGCTCAAATTGATAAAAAACATTGGAAACTTTTACTTTTTCTCATGTTTGGAGTTCAGTTAAAAGGTGGCAATACACATCTTTAACTGTTTAATCTCTAAAATGACTCTCAGATGTGATTTGACAATTTTTTAAAACTTTTTTTTCCCCAGAAGCTACATGCCTCATTTCTGATGGAGTACCTGTATATTGCTTTTAGAGATCTATGGAAAGAAGAGAATCTGAATACAGATCTCTGTATATGTAAAAGGAAGAGATCTTTCAAGATCTTTCAAGATCAAACATACAGGAAGTTTATGTCATGTTAAGGGTATATTTGTTGTACATCTATGTAATCAACTTTGTAACTGGCTAACAGTATTGTCTGGCAAGTACTGCTGCTACAGAAACGGCTGTTGTAAATACTGGCTAACTGTACAAACAGCTGAGGATGCTTTTAAAGGAAAACAGGCTAAAACAAAGGGAGCACCCCCAACCACTCAGACATAGATGTTGTGATAGTTTTTGCTAAGGAAAATGAAGTGCTTTGCTTGCTAATAAAGGGATACAATTAGGCTTGCATAGTTAAATATTGCTTACCTTTATCTTGTAAAAAGCAACCCTTCTGGAAACCAAGTGGGTGACACAAGCTTTTAAAAGTTATTTTGTAAGCTCTAGAATTAAAAAAAAAAAAAGCCTGAGGTTACCAAAGCATCACTTCTTCACTTCTTTTTGGTGAGAGGTAAAAAAAAAAAAATACATTTGCCCCCACAGAAAGAATGGAGCTTGTTCAGTGTAAATCTTTCAGTTCATCATCTTTACAGCCAAACGGCACTCCCTCTTTCAGCGGTTGTTGTGTAGCGGTCTGGCTGCATTATCTGAAATAAAGCCATGGAGCTGGCAAGGTACACCGCTGAGCTTTCCCACCAAGGGAGGATCAATCATGGTGTAAAGCCAGACAGTCCAACGTGTGAGCATCTTGTTGGGTGTGCAGGTGCTGAGCGCTTGGCCTCATGTGGGGCAAACCCTTCACAGCATGAGGGCTACTGGGCTGCTGTGGGAGCCTGAGCAGGACATCCCTAATGGGGCTGGAGTGCCCCTGAAGGATGGCGAGGCTTTGTCCTGCCTTCCGGCCTCAGTACATTTTCAGATTAGGGCATGGAGTTCTTCAACCTTGCCCTTTCTTAGATGGAAAAGAGTAGTTGTGGGAAGAAGGCAAAGAACCAATTTGTAGCAGTTTTCTTCAGTCCTCACCTGGAGAATTGATTCCTGGCAGTGCATCTGCTCTCCGGTTTGAGTGTCTGTATCATGCACGTTTGCAGTAATAGCACTGTGTGCTCACGACCTTGGTTCTGAAGGGCCTGCGCCTGGTGGGGCCGTCAGGTGTGTTCATACGATCCTCCTTTATCATCCGAGTGCTGGGAGAGGGGAACAGAAACGGCACGTCTTGTGAAGAGCTGTCCTGAAGACAAGTTAGGTAAACCATAATGTTGAGGTTGTCACACACTGAGAGTCACATCACAAATAGGGAAGTCTTGCGTTACTTGGACAAGGCAGTGATGTAAATACCAGAGACGGGGATTGCAAGTACTTGTTTTTTGTTTGGCAACTGCTCACGGCAACTAAGAAGATTGATAATGCCATGGTTTAGATCACAAAAAATAATTTAGAGCATCTCTGATTTTTGTAATCAGAGCCTTAACAGATAGACTGCAAGACTGGATCTTAAATCCAAGATCCGTGCAGTTTGTACAAACACTTTCCCAGTGCTTGTATTTCCACAATGTCAGTAATTTTAAGTTGCATCATTGACATAGGTGAACTGAAAAAGTATGGTCATTCATCTTTACAATGTAGTGTTATGTCTTTATTAACATTAACTTGATTGATTAATTAATATCGATACAGCTATGCATTGAATTATGAAATTACTGAATATATTGAAATTGTCATGAATGAAATTTAAAAGCAGGTAAGGGAGATGTTGTTACAGCTTACCTTTGGAAAGTTACTGTCTCGAGCTGCCAGAGTATCAGTTCTTATGTATTTTCCACTGATAGATTAATTCCTCATAATCTTGTTGGAAGAGACAGGTGGGACTCTTCAAAAAAAGACTGAATTCTTTAATAAAATAAATTCATACAATATTGCTTTTTATAATGGCATCTCCCCGGATACTTTTGTGAAAGTTGATCTTGAACATCACAACTCTGTTACTGAAACAAAAACACGCTCATTCTGAAAGAGTTTGTTTTCCTCCTTTTTTAGAGATGCATCACCGGGAGGGCACTGTTTCTTTGACCCTGATGATTTTATGAACAAAAAGCACAGTTTGAAATTTACATTGTGTCAAGATCAACCTTTAAAAAGGGGAAACTGGCTTTTGAATGTGTCCATATTTAATACCCAGAAGCAAGAGCATACCCTGAGTCTATGTCCCTGACTTATTTTGATACCTCTGTGCACACAAATATAAAAGGATGTGTTACTTTCTGTACATTAGTAGATCACAACCTATGAAGTTCACTTTCAGTTGGGTCGCATGAGATCTGAGCTGTTAAGCTCAGCATGTCTTAATCTGGAGTCCAGTCAGGCAAGAAAGAATAATAATTCTGCTACTTCATTCTCAAAGCATCTGAGTAAGGAGAAGATGGGCAGAAATCCATTAATTGCTCTCTCATTCTGGGTTTGTAGTTCAAAAGTATGTTCTTTGGAAGCTGGAGGATAAAGATGATACTAATGAAGCATAAGTGAAATGCTGTGCATCTGTACATTTCTTTTCATTTGTCTAAAATGTATTTTTTTTTTTCCCTCTTTCCTTCTTCTAAAAGCCCCAAGATGAGATTGTCATTTATTGTGTTTTCCACCCAAGCACACGTCATTCTGCCATTAACTGGAGACAGGTTAGTTGCTGCTTTTTTAATTCTCCCTCTCCCTCCTCCCTGCCAAGGGCTTTTATTTATTAAATCAGAAGAACAGTAACAGATACCAAACAATAACTGATACCTTTAATTGGTGGCCAGCCATGAAGCCTCCATGCGGAGCTGGATTTAATTCTGTGAACATCTCGATGGATAGCCTAGTAAAAAAGGAAGGAGAAGAATAATGAGAAATAAATTTTCAATGTGAACTCTGCCACTGCTTTGCAGAACAACTACTTGTAATGTTTTCATCTCTGCATGACTGCAACTTCCTTGGCACAGCAGAAGAAATGATTCTTGCTTTTACTTTTGTAAAGCAATGTCTGTAAATAAGTCTTCAGTGTTTTTTCATGTTTAGGTAAAGCATACAATGGTAAATTAATGTTTCCCATAATCTCACAGAAGGTAGGTATTTCATTTTGTGTTTTCAAATCATGACTTCAAAATCTGTTTTAGACAGTGGAGTTGGTGTCACTGCAAATCTGTGAGATTTTTCTGGCGTAGTGATAGGGTACAGATGTGCCTGAACTCTTCCTTTAGGTCGATGTTTTCAGAGGCAATGGAATTCAAGGCTGCTCACTTTTTTTTCTTTTTTTTTTTTGTGGCTGAACTCAATGATCTTAAAGGTCCCTTCCAACCATGAATAATCTGTGATTCTGTAAAGCAAATAAGGATTAGGAGCTAGGATGGGTCGGAGGAAACAGAAGCAGAAAAACAGGTAGAGAAGAGGTTCTTGCAAAATTTACTACTAAAATCACAGGACTTGGAAATTGGGATTGTGGAATCGGTGCTTTCAGCAAAGGTCAGTTGTGCTGTCGCCAGAGTCCTTCAGCATCCTTTCAGCCTTGTCAAAACCAACATGACCTCCTCTCTCTCCCTTCTGTCCAGAAGCTAACTGCACTGCACAGCTGTTGGGATTTTGAATGTGTGAATAATCCACTTTGGAATAATTTTAACAATAATTTTAAATAATACATAATAGCAAGTAGAAGACTTACTGAAGAGACCTGTCATGGGCAGCAGACAAATGTGTCACGCTACAGAAATGCACGCTGACATCCTAGGAGTAGGATGTTTAAGGACTCAATTTCAAGCCCCTCCTGTTTTATCATTTAAAAGAGTGGTCTGACTTGTGAACGGCCGAGTTTTCACTTTCCCCCTACCCGGAACTTGGATACTGCATCTGCTCTCTGCAGGGAGAGACAAGGTTATGAACCGTTTTTCCAGATGGCTTAAGAGAGGTCAGGAGAGGACACTTAGGCCTGTTCCAAGGACTGCTGAAGTCAATGAGATCCTTTCTCTCAATTTCAATAGGCCCTTAAATCCCTGTCAGTGGCCTATTCCTTATCAAGCACGCAGAGTCAGCCTGATAGCGTACAGACCACTTGGAATGCTTGGCCAGAGCTCTGGAACCCTGCCACAGAAACACAAGCACCTTTTTCATTGCATGGCTGTGGCACAATGTAAGCTACAGAGAGAACCACATTTTTTTTTCAGAAGCCTTGTTTAAAGCATAGGAAGAACGCTTTGGAGTTCTAGCGAGTTCCTTTGTAGGACTTTTATTTAATGCAGGGTTTGCTGATGCTTTTATGAGTGTGGTAGGGAAAAGGAAATTACTACCATTACTGTTTAGGAGGAATTAAAAGGAGAATGAAGAAGAAGACATTAGTAACTGTGACCATATGTACATAGGTGAGATTGGATAGATATAGTTGGAACAGCTGTCCTTTTAAATATTCAAGAAGTCAACAGAGGAAAACGACTTAGAATGTCTAACTCTCATGGTTGCAAACAGAAGATGAGGTTGCTAAGTACAGTGCAGTTTTGGGGATGGGTGTGTATGTGACTACGAGTTATGGCTTTGGTTTTTTTATGTGCATTTGGGACTTGCAGGGATGTTTTTCCCATTGCTTACTTGCTAATTCTCAAATGTCAGAAAACCACAATTCAATCCCGGCAGCTAGTTCAAAGTAGGGAAGTCTTTTTTGTTTTGAAAGCCTTAGGCTTCTAATTGTTTGTACAAAGTTCTTGCTGATTTTTACTGCATAATAAAGCTGTGGATATAAAGAAACCCACACCATAGCACCAAAGCCCTCAGCTTACCAAATATTTTGTGACTATGAGCAGTGCTATGTGAATATCTCTGAACACTGTTAACCACAGTATACACAATGCTATAATAAATACATAGAATAAAAATAACACCCAGATGGAAAAGACTTCTCACAATGGTTATATCCCATTTTCGAGATACATGTTTCCCTTGTGAAGTTTAGCTGGAAACTATATACTAAGTGGTAAACAAAAATTTACGCATTCACATTTGGGGCTCAGTTTTGCTGCTAGTTTTGAGAAACAAGTTGTTTGGAAAAGTGGATAAGCTTACGGATATCATCCAGATGGCAGGATATCTTCTGCATTCTCTTTTGGCCAACTGCATGCTGGCCAGCAGAATTTCTGGTTTCTGTAAACCTGCTTCTGCAGCATTTGACCAGTGTACGTGGCCAGGAGTAGCCCTGCTGACTCTGCTCGGGTGAAGCTCCTGTTGGAGCTAAAGAAAGATTACATTAGTTAAGGTGGAAAAATAGGACACTTAAGTACCTGGTAAATGACCAACGGTACCTTACTGTGCTTATCCACAGTCTGGTGGAGTTCACTGACTATTCCTTTATTCCACCGAGACATGTAGTCTAACAAGACATTTATGCATTTTGAGCCTCAGTCACGTGACCCAACCCTGTGCTTTAGTTCAAGAAACTTGCCAAAATAGAGCTATCTGCAGAAAGCATGTTCTGCTGCATGTATGAAGTACAGCAAAGTCAGCTACTTACATGTTTTCCATCTGGAGCCTATGCAGGAGGCCTAAAGTTTGAAACATAATAGTTATTGTGATTGTACTGAGCCCTCTGTAGTATTTGAGAGGTGTAGAAAGCAGGAACCTCCTCCAAATTATGCCCTGGGGGAGGCTGATGTGCAGGAGTTACTTTCACCAGCACGACCGTTCTGTTTGTTAGGGATGTAACCATCCCAATTTTTGTTAACAAACACTTTCCCCCTGCCCTTTGTTTCACTACATCTTTGTGCTTTTTCTTGTTTATTAAACTTCCTACTTAGCAGCAAAACCAAAGTACCTGTTTTATTTGCCTTTTTTGTTAGAGATGAAGTAAGTTGCCTTGCAGGCGCAGAGCTTCCCTCCTCATGATAAATACACGCTCATTGGGAAGCACAGTTTCCCTGCCAGAGCTCATACTCTCAGCACACTGAAAAACTATTCAAGATTCCAGCACTTCAGTAGGTAGAATGCAACATGGAAAAGAAAGATAAGATACTGTGCCCCATCCAGGAGATCTAAGAACACCGGTACTTAAAACTGCATAGATTCCAGTGGAGACTCAGTGCTAGACGTGGCCCTGTCTACGCAAGGAAACAAGGTGATGCCTTAACAACTGACCACTTGGCTGCTGGCAACTCTGTTTTTAGTGTTGTGTCAGTTAAACTTACTTCAAAAGATAATACTAAACAGCGATGAAAACAGTGTCTGTTGAGTCACCTAGATAAAAGCTTGCTGCTTGGTGCCACAGAGCTTCTACAGAGAAACCTCTCCTGTGAACTGGTGATATTGGCATAATTCAGACTTAGAAAGCACAGTTATATTTAGACCTGAAAGTACAGCCAAACTGTGGAGCATTCTCAGGTAAGGAGAGGTTGCTACGTTTTAGTTTATGTTAAATTGATTTGTTCAGTTGTTTGCAAAGCTGGGCTGCTTTGTAATCTCTCTTTACTAGACAATTTCAATTCTAAATTTAGTTCTGCAGTGCGCTGCCTTGGGGAGGCACTGAAAGTCCAAGACAAGCTCAGTGCAGACTTTGGCCCGTGCAGGGAGCAGTGTTTCTAGATAGGCCTGTAGGTCTCACGGCGTTGGCACAGCCTCCCTGATGGCAAACGAGCCCTCTGCAGCCAAGGTGTCTGGAGCTGCTGCCAGGTCCTGCTCCCCGAGACAGAGCCCAGCGGAGCTCCCCAGAGAGGTGGGAGCAGTGAGTGCTGCCCAAGTGGCCACCAGAACTGCCCCCCGCCTCAGCCAGGCTGTGATTATGCCCGCAGCCCCTTGCTCATGGACTAGCTGAAGAGAACCCACTGAGCAAAATGACAGAGAGCTGGTACCCATGGTTGTGTTTGCCCGGCTGCGTCTGGAAGAATTATCTGAAGTAGTTACAAATCTTAAAAGAGAGAACAGACAGGGTAGCTATTAAAATTTAGATGTGCGTTTTTTAAAAAACAGAGGGCTGATGCAGCACATATGCTGAATAGGGAAGAGAGATTAAATTTCTACTCATTCAGCCCAAACACAGACTGCAAGTTGCTGATTTTGTTTTGCTTTTTCCACCTCCCTCCCTTGTCTGACTCAAACCGTGAAGCCTACGGCCCTTCAGCCTTGATCACTGTTAGTGAACTGTGAACCATGGCAGTGTCCACATACCCAGACTGAGCTCATGGCTCTGTTACTATGGTACAGAGGAGTTTTTTAAGCCAGACCTTCTCCGTGGATTTTTGTGGCTACAAAAAATTATTACAGAAACAAGAGAAAGGAGAGTTTTGAGAGTGCTGAAGACCATGAACGAGGGCTTCAGAGTGCTACGACTGGGAGACTAAAAAGAGTACCCCTTGTCAGAATGGTTCAGAGCTCCTGTGCCCACCCTCCAAACTGTCTGGGTGCAAGTTTTAGCGTGACTGAACTAACCTCTCCCTCTGGCCAGTGGGGCTCCTTTGCTGGGGCCCAAAGTCCTGCATCCACATTGGCCTTGGGACATCCAGACCAGGAGGTGCTTGTACCTGACCAGCTTGAAGCACAGGTGGAGCTTGTTCATATCTGGCTGGTCCTGTCTCCTACAGATGTGCCCCAAGGGATAAAAAAAAAGCTCATGCTGCTGAAGATTTTCCTGGAACCCTTTGTAGGCCTGGAAAAAACAGAGATTTCTGTGTGACCGGGTCGCAAGACATTTTAGATAAATAAAACTGAACTGATTGTACAAAAGCTATTTTTGCAAAATGAAATCTGTTTCAGAAAACTGGGACTTCAGTTGCTGCTTGTTTCTTGGCAGCAGAACACTAACGCCTGTGATGTGCTGCCACTCATTTCTGGCAAGCACTAAGTATGTGGTTTATAATCTGCACTCATACATAATCAGTTTCAAGTTGTTTCTATAGATGCTGAATGTAAAATATTTGGATCAAACAGATTGTATTATCTTACATAACTTGTTCTCTTCCATATATTCAATGCCACATTACGCTCTTCTTTTACTTCTCCCCCCTCCCCAATTGTATCGGTTGATCCTGTGATTGGGAGCTTATTACAGCTATGGATTGTGCTTTGGAACAGAGCTTCTAAACATAGAGGAAGCCCATCAGTGGAACAAATGATTAGTGGGTGGCATTCAGGCAGAGTGGCATATGCATTCTTTCTCATTTGGTTTGCCCTAAGGAAAGCTTTCACACAGCCCGCAATGTATTTTCCCTCCATCTCCTCACCCCTGCTGGTTTCCTTTGTCACCTATATTTGTTATAGTGTTCTATATATTCTGGCCCCAAATTTTTCCCTAGTTAGTTTTCACTTGTCTTTTCCTAGCACAGCTTTCTATGGGCTTCACTGGAGCTTTGCTAGCCTAGGAATTAACAACTTCCAGATCTGAGTATTTCAGTAAAGTCTCTCCATCTTTTTTTCTTCCCCACGCATACTGATTTCACTGGAAAGAATTCCTTTCATGCTACCTACCGGCTTCCCCAGTCTTACCATCATAGCTAAGAGAGCATTTTGCAATCAAAGACAGATTTATTTAAAGGCCTCTGAGCAATCATGGCACAAACTTATATAATCTTGTTAAATATAAATGAACTGTGACCTGTGTAAGTGTGATGTCTTGCCAGAGGTCACACAGAAAGGTAGTGACAGGCAAAAATTTGAAAAACTGTCCTTAATAATCCTAGTCCCTTTCCTTGGGTAAGTGTCTTGCAAATGCTGCATTTGCCTATTGATACTTATTTTTTAAGGGAGAAGACTTGAATTATTGCAATTCTGTCATACCACATTAAATACCTGCATGTTGACCTGGAAGATGTCTCTATAAACAGAACTGCTATTTTAGGTGATTTCTTTTTTAATTGAAATGTGATTGGAAGGGAAGTTGGTTTAATTTAGCAAAGTAGACTTAATATAGCAGAATTTCCACTGGGCTATTTAATGCTGAAGTTTTGCCACTTTTTTGCAGTATTTGCTCCGTCTGAAACATTTTACTTGATTCTAGCTCTTTGACTCACTGAGGCATATTGTGTTATTTAGGTCTAAAATATCTGTTACCACAGTGCTGCTTCCGTTGTGAATGCAAAATCTGCCTCCACATGGTATCTCAGTTAAAGGCTATATTTTACAGATTTTAATTTCAGATTCCTTTATGACAAACATTAATTTTTCTATCAATAAACTAACCCCTCATCCCACCTCAAATCACGCTAACAGTCTTCTGCCTTTTTGGTTTCAGAGAGAAAATCAAGAAAGGTCTTAAGGATTTGGAGGAGGTAAAACCAGCAGGTGACACATATATGCATGAAGGATTAAAACAGGTAGATGTTACTCATCTCTTGCAGTGAATATATCCTCTGTTCTCACCCTTTGGATAACAACAACCACCTGTAACATACATGAATTGATTGCATGCCTCAGTCTGTTACACTCAAATCTTTCTGGTTTCCTAAATGGTCCCAAGATGGCCCAAATACTATGCAAACCCCATGCAGAAGATTAGCCATCACAAAAAATTGCCATATGGAATTTCTTTGACTCAATCATTTGCAGTAGAGAGCAGTTCTTTGTTGTGAATTTAACAGTTAACACAGCATACCAATTACATGGTAAATAGTCACACACGGCTTAGTAGGGCTCCAAGTCTAACAGTGCCTTCTAGAGCATGTGTTTATGGAGGGTTTAGTGCACAGATCAGCATTTTCAAGACAAATGGTCTTAATTTTGGACTATGTTAATTATTGAGTTCCCAACTGCTTGTATTTTCTTGAGATGTACAGTTAAAGTATACTTTCTGATTGTGGTGAAAGACTCAGGCCTTGAAGGTGAGGGATAAATTGAGGATCTGCGCTTTGTTAGGGATAAAACTCAGTTTTTTCCTTTCTGTCTATGCAATTGGTTTGCAATTGTGATCTGTGGGCTGAAAAGCCAGGCAAACAGAAGTTTGTTGCCATTAAAAAAATACTTTTCAGTTTCAACCCATTCTTTTTATATCTTGGAACTTACTGACTGGCATTTGAAATCTGGGGGGTAGCGAAGGAAACCTTATGGTGGATCTAAAATGAAGCGAGCTTGACAACTTGAGAGAATTTGTCCTGAAAGAATCCAGTGTTTCCAAGGGTTGATCAGTTAATGACCCCAGCGCTTTGGAGATAGGCTCACTGGTGACTGGAAAATACTGATGAATGATTTCCTTGTTAGTAGTAAGTTAAAGGGGGCAGAGGATTGTCACACGAGATGGGTTTGAAGATGAGGCTGAGTGTTATTTCACATGCTATATTCACTTAGAGGATGCATCTTGGTTAAAAGTTCAGGTGTAATTTTAAGCTGGATAAATATTTTCTGTTTTCAGGCCAACATGCAAATTGAGAATCAAGGAGTCTCAAGGTTTTCTAGTATCATCATTGCATTGACAGATGGCAAGCTAGATGGTCAGGTTCCCTTGTATGCAGAGAAAGAGGTGAGCTCTAAGTGAAAATGCATATTATGTTCTGCAGAATTTGGGTGTTGTCTGTTGAGTGAAAAAATGCTTATTCCTCTGTTCTATTCTGGGGCAGGCAAAAAAATCCAGAGAACTGGGAGCCAGAGTTTACTGTGTTGGCGTCCTTGATTTTGTACAAGAACAGGTAAGAACATTATTGTTTTAGATCACTAGGGAGTATCTTGTCACAGGGTTTTATACAGTTAAGTAATATAGAAATTAATTTTACTTATACTAGACAGTATAATGTCTCCTTTGTTTCAGGAAGCAGACACTCAGATGTGTATATAGACATACATAGAAAGAGTGGGTGTCACTTCCAATACTGAGAAGACCCCTTGGAAATACCCTTGCTAACTGGTAGCTGCCAGCAGGAAAGGAAAACCCCTTTCATTAAGGTGACAACTGGATTAGGCTACAGGTTGCATCAACAGAGTAGCTATAGACAAGCTTCAAGCAGCATGTGTAACAGCCTTGGGATAAGAAAAAGAAAGACGGATGCTTCATTGACTGAAAGCTCTTCTAGAGTTGCTACATCATAATGAAGGCTGTAGCTACCCTTGTACTGTGAAAGTGACTGAAACGGAGAAGTATGGAAAAGACTCTTTACTATAAAAGGCACTGCTATTTAATGGAAGGCAGAACAAACAGGGAAAGTAATTCTGAAACAAGTTACAAAATTGCTGCCAAGATATAGGCCCTAAAAGGTTTACTTAGTGTGGTGGTTTGACAGGATGGCTAGCCACTGTACCATTTCGTTATTGCAGTAGCTTGTAGGACTTGTCCTTCCATTTAGAAAAGCCATAGTTAGGTGAGAGGGAAATAAAAATTTTCCTTCACTTTGCAGAGTTGATAGTTGTTTTTAGACATCGATTACATTTTAAGGGTGAAAAGCAGTGTGATTAATTTAGTTTGCCAAATGATTCACATGTTTGCACGTGTTCTCTCTCCAAAGCTTGAAAAAATTGCTGACACGAAAGAGCAAGTCTTCCCTGTCACCGGAGGATTCCAAGCACTTAAAGGGATAATAAATTCTGTGAGTATCAGGCAATAAGCTTGACATTTCCTCAAGATTACAGCATACTCTCCACTCCCACTTACTTTTCCAGGCAAAGTTGGTTCCTAAATCAGTAATTGAAATATATTAAATTCTCTCCTTCTCCTCTTAGAGATGTAGTTCTGTAAATGAATGTTGCCTGCCACTTCTGCAGTTATTTGTGCTCAGACCCTGCGTGGAGTTTGAGGACTCCATGCAAGTATGGCAAGTTTTAGGGGATTCACTGAGAAATAGCTGCTATAGATCTAGTCTGAAAAAAAAAAGTCTGTTACTGTGGGAGAGTTGAGAACAACTGGTTAAAATCATTAGAAATGAGTGCAATTTAGGAATTTTCCAAATCTTCATATGCAGAGAAGCATTCTAAATACATAGTTCAGCCTTGACTTTCACCACTTGTTTTCCCAGTAAGACTTTCAGTGCCTTTTTTTCCAGTGTGCCATGAGAATCTCCCAGCAGTGAGGCGAGGCCATTTAACTTATTACTGTGATTTGCAAGAAAGCAAAGCAAGAGGAGCATTTTGATTGGGATCAGTGGCTTGACAGTATTTTATCTCTGCATCAAGAAGACACCTTTGGTTGTGGGGACCTAATTTATTTGCCTCATCCTAAACTAAAGGCTTTGTGTTCTATGCAAAGTTAACAGTGCTACAGCTGCATGTAGGCAGGACAATGGAAAAAAGCTTACTGTCAAAAGTCAAGTCAAAACCAATAATGAAAGGCTTTTTCTGAGAGAGATCCCACTATAATCCATTTCCCTTTCTGTCTTTTTTTTTTTTTTTTTAAATAAAGAAAGGATACTACTCACATACAGGATATTATGCAGCCATGAATTTATCACTTCCCTTGAATAATGTGTTTTTTGTGGAAGTTAATGTCATAATGAAACAACTTATTTTTCTTCTTGTTGCTTAAAATAAATGTAATTTCAGAATATTCCTTGAGCATTCTAAAGAGATATAATCAATCTTTTCATGCAGTGACATTTATTTTCCTGAAAAGGCAGTGCACCCCATGTGGTACTTCTTTTTTAAACTCTTAGTCTATGCCATTTTAAAGATTTACAAAAATCAGTTATTCTGCTAGTGTGAAATGATGCAACATTGAAGCCACTAGTGATAGACTTACTTGTAAGAGCTGAATGTTTAACCCCAATTGATTACATTAACTTTCCAAGGATACTGCATTTCAAAATGTGTATGTCAAGATAGAACTAGATGAAGGGGTAAAGACATTTGCATTGGGAGTTTCCCCTCCAACGAGGGTCACTGACCTGCAGATCGGACCCTTCCCAAGAGTCAGGTTTCTGCACTCTTCTTGCTCCTTGGGGAAGCAGGAGGAGTATGATTGCTTGGGATTTCAGAAGAGCTCAGCTTGAAGAGTCTGTAATTTAAACATGCAGAAGATTGGCATAACCTGTACCCCCGTTGTCAGCCAAAGTATTTTCGGCACTGACTAGCAGTAGTGCCAGTCTGCCTCTTTTATAACTTCCAGCAGCTTTCAAGCACCTTCACTTTTTTTGTGGACAGAGCGAGGGAAGTTTTTTGGAAGAGATTTGGCAGATGGTGTTTGCATGAGCCTCAATCCAGCTTCTTTGGGCACTTGTGAAAAATCCGAGTGTAAAAATTCCAGATTTGTGCATATCATAGCTGTAGAGCAATAAAAGATGCACATAATGGCAATACCTTGTTTGAAGATAACAGCACTGACAGGGACCGTACAAAGCAAACTCCCAGTACAATATTCTGTGGTTCAAATCCATTGTCTGCTCCTTTAAACTGTGACTGAACAGACCTCAGCTGGAATAGATGTTGCAACACTTGGCTTACTACATATGGCCATCAGTGGAAAATGCTTTTGCTTATAAAAAAGAGAGAATGAGAAGGCCTTTCTGATACGAAACACATCAACTAATTTCAGCCTTACCTGCATCAATCTCATTTGTTGGGATAATGGGTCAAAGAAAACCAGTGAATACTAGAAGCCTGAATATTGCTTACAGCTTTCTGAAAAGCACTGAATCCAACTGGAGTTTCACTTGGCTGTCAAGGCATTTGAAACTCTCCTTTTTGCTTCTCTAGTAAGCACACTAAATACATTTGTTGGAAGCAGTGGGAGAGCAATACCCTGCCACTGTCCCTGTTTTACCACGGAAAGTGAATGGAAGCATCCATAGATAGTTGTGGTTCTTTTGGTTAGCCTTTTTTTTTTTTTAAATGCATGTGTGTTGGCTATATTAACATGATTTTTTGCTAAGCTATAACTCAGTTTTCTTTGAAGGGGTTTTGACTGATTTTGACAATTCACTGTCATTGCATTATAAATTGATAAGCAGATCTAATTGAACATGAAAGAATCACAGTTTTCCTTTTTAGTCACAATTATAAATCCATTTTGGTTTGCAAGTTAGCTAGAGAATACAAGCTCAAAGAGACACTGTCATAAATGGGAAACCTGATTTCAAAACAGGTGAAAATGAAATACCCACATCACAAGCATGCAGAAGCATTGCTCAAGGTGTGGTGTCAAAGGTACAGTTGTGAAACCCTCCATGAACATTGTCGAACACTTCTTGTTCAGAAAACAATATGTTTACAGAAAAGGCAGCGACCCAACAATAAAAACTCTCAAGCAAAACTGTTCAGTAGGAATGGTTGGAGACCTGCTCAAAGCCTCTGCTCCATTTGTCTCTACTGGACTCAGCTGTGAATTTTTTTAGTTTATATGCTGTTATACTTCTAGTAAATTCCAGGAGAGATGAGCAGTTTCTCTGCATTTGTTCATGGAAAACAACTGTGATGAGCTTTATCATAAAGTACCTGCTAGTACCTGCTTCTGCAGTTGTTTGAGGTCTAAGCAATTATTCCAATTGATTTTCTTTGGGCAGATACACAAAATATCTTTAATCATGGCCAGTGCTTAACATTAAAGACAGTTGAAATCAACATTTAGAGAAAACTTAGCTCAGATGTTGAAAAGCTTGCATTGTGTTTTGACCTTCTTAGTTCAAATAAAATCCCAGTGAAGTAATTAAGGATTTAGGCCCCACTGTGTGTTCTTTCGTGTTTCTGTTGAATAATATCAACTAATACCTCAAAACTCTGTGTAGACTTCTGTGAAGAGGCAACTGTTTTGTGAAGTTTCCGGCTCTTCTGGCATTGCTAATATCTAGTTTAGTAGTAACTCAACAGCACTGTCAGGGTACATAAATCTAAGCAGAAGTCTAGAGCTTGAAGTGAAAAATGCTGAAGGCAAGTTATTACGCTATCAGGAATAGTTTATTGATGTATTTTGGCTGATAATTACATGGAGTATGGCCTCATGAGCAAGCCATAGCAGTGTGAACTGTGATGGTTTGGGAGTGCACAATTTTATATCGCCATGTGACAGTTTAGTACTGTAGAAGAAAGTGAAACCCATAATTCTTTGCCTCCCTATACATGATTTTTTTTTTTTGTGTACGTGTGTATATCCATTTCCTGAAGAACTGTTGGGAAGTTATCATTTCCATTGTTAGATCCAAGTCAGTCTGCCATAACCAAAACAGCACCTTCTACCTGGCTTTGGGGGAGCGTTGGAGAGGCTGCACAGCTCTTGATACAGGGTGCTGAGCTGTAAGTATGTGGTTTGTGAGCAAGCTCACTCAAGAGGGCCTCACTTGCATCCAACCAGATATGGTCCTGAACCAGCACTTTCTTTGGGAGAAACTGTGGAAACTTTGTGCCTATTAAATAGCTCAGTCAGACTCACAATTTCCCCAAGGGCTCCATTTCTGCAAGGTGACTAGAGACTGTGGGGCTGACAGCCTTGAATGCTGGATAATACCTCAGGGAAACTCTCCTCTGTAATGCAAAAAAACAGTATTGGACTCCCTGTCAAAGAAGGGAGCAGAAGGTATTTTTATTGATAGAAGCAGGAAACGTTGCTGTTCAGAACACTGCTCATTTTAACTGTTTGGTCACTTCTGAAGTGATGAATCAAGGCATAACGAGACAAAGCAATCAAATGAAGGAGCTGGGAGCCAAGGCACTGCTACCACTTGAATCAAACACATAGAATCTTTAGACAAGACATTATCTTTCCTAAGACTGAAGTTTCTGTAATGTTCCCATAACACTCCACTGTAAATCAGTATGATGTTTTGTTTCCAATTTTGCCTATGATTTTTTCATGTGTTTCCTGCTTTCACGGCACGTTTCCGTGCATGTGCTTTGCACAGCTCAGCAAATCTGAATCGCTTTTATGTGCCGTATTCTGAAAAAGAAAAGCAGTGAAAGAGCCCTGCTTCCCCTTTCGCCCAAGCAAACACAAGTCCTACTGATTTGTGAGTGAAAGTTGTCTGTTGTGTCTGCAGGCAGAATTGGACAAGGCTTGTGCCTTTAGAAGTTATATTAATGGAACTCTCTTTAGTAATGTTATTAGAGTGTGTGACAGTTCTAAGTAGACTTAAACACATTTTTATACTAAAGTGAGTTGGCAGCAGTTAGTACAGGAAGTTAAAATATATCTTGTACTTAAGAAACCCTACCAAAACTTATCAGATAAGCATACAGGAACTGATAGATGCAGAACTTCAGAGGAAGTAGTCAGTTGAAGAAAAAGTTCAGTCTAGAATAATTTTATCTTAAATTGTTAAAAAATTTCCTAAGAATTATATCTGAGGATTAGAAATAGAATTGTTAAGCTCTCTTTCTGTGTATTCATTTTGCAGATGCCCACTTTTTAATTGTTCATTTTATGTAGGGAAACCACCCTTGAGCAACGACAAAAAAAAATTGATCAAGACATGTCAGCTGAGCAGTTGCATCACCTAGAACATCTTACATTGAAACTAAATTGTCTCCATGTTGCCTGAGCTGCTTGGGAAAAACCCTGCCCTTAGCATAGAGTTGTAAGTTTGTCCAAGAAAAGTTCATAGATACTATAAAATTGGTTAAATGTTGAACAGTGCAGGTCTGGAGAGACAGGATGGGGTAGGGCAAGCGGCTACAGGTCTCGGGGCAGGGGCTGTACTGGCAGACACGGGGAGAAGCTGTTAGTGTGCCTGGGAGGGGGCAGGACAGGGCGGCGGGAAGGGGTGATCCTTGGAAGCACAGAGGAATGCATACAGCAGTAGTTCTTTTCACTGGTGGAACTTTCTCGTGTTAACACCTGCACTGAAATGAGCAGCACCACTTGCTACGTGGTACCTTACCCCACGTGATGAGATTTCTCAGTATCTACTTAAGTATCCACCTCTTAGTGAAAGGGTAACCTGGGGGAGAGGAGACAGTGTATTGGAGGATGTGAACACCAACGTTGAAATAGAGTTAGGTAGAACCATCAAATGAGCGTACCCTTGGTCTAACCTGGCTTTGCACTGGGGTAATAGCGAGTTATTAAACTCGTAGGAGTCAATCAGCATCTCCAACTGCTGCCTGCCCTAAGGCAACAGGACAGGTTGGCAGAGTCCATATTCACAGAGAGTGGGAAACTTAACACCCGCACCAGTTAATGCTCCAAGGTTAGACGTTCTGGTATATGTGTAGTATCTCTAATGTGAACGGTTACTGTGCCTCTTCTGGCTAAACTGGCTGTGTCCTGATGGCCAAGATGCAAGCAACTTGGTTATTCAGTAGTAATCGGGGACTATTTTATTTTGAAGTAGTTGATAGTTCTGCCCTGAGCCAGGTCAGCTCACTAGAGCTGAAATTCCTCTCCAGTCTACCTTGCTTCGAGTATGCTGAACCTGCTCCCTTCTTTTTCCTTAAATGATGTCCCTCAGCTGCAGATGAGGGGAGGAGGGTCAGCCAACTGACTGCATGCTGTTAAGATTTTTCAAGAGCAAAATCAGTTTAAACAGTTCATTATCAATTATACATCAACTTAATTGGATCATTTCCTGTAGGAAGAAAATATGCTCAGTTTATGCACTGGGAATCCAGGAAGCGAACTATTAAACATTTAAGGAGGTGGGGGGGAGGAGAAATGCAACAAGTTATCATTAAAAGAATTTTTCTGATTAAATCAGTCATCTTCTTTAATCCCCTTGGATAGTCTAATATTCAAGCTGCAGAGTGCAAGGTTTAGAACTAACATTGTGCTATGTTTTCCATGTGATTGAGACTGAGTAAGATAGTTTTGGGAATTACTGTATGTAGTTGTTAAAAGGAATCAATGGCCTGGAATAGAATGCTTTCTGCTCTACTCTTCACTGCTGCGCAGCCCTTAATTTGACATTCTCTGACATACTACAAACCATATAATGTTCTCCAGGAGAACAGAGAGCTTGATAAGCCAGCAACATAACTGACATGGTTCCAGTTTGGGTGAGCGTGCCTGTGCCTTGTGATTTGGATCTGACTTGTCAGCTCTCCCTGCATGGCTATCACTTCTCTTACATAAGGGATGCTGTAAAACTTGCTTAAAGTGAAGCACTCGTAAGTCCAAATGAAATATCGTGTTTCCTTAGTGATAAGTTTCTTCTTTGAGCCAGATTTTCCTTACTAATTAAAAAAAAGCCCAAACAACTTTTTTCCTGTTTTGGAAAGTAACAGTTTGTCTTGATTCTTATTTACATTACTTGATAAGTAATGGGCTTAGGGTTGTTTTTAGTAATTTGGGGGTAAAGGTTCTGATGCTGTTAAGATACGCATCTCTTATGACCCACAGTTTTGTCATCTACATTTGGTTTACTCAGTGACTGCAAATGAGGTACTGCTTAGACATTGTATAATTAGAATATTCTCACTAACCCGACACTGCACCAGGCTTCTCTCTGATGGTTATTTTATGCAAGACCATATGTCTCAGGGATTTTTTTTTTTTTTTTCATTTAGATAGGGGACAGGATAGCAACCTTCCCCCCCTCCCCTTACCCTGGCTCTTTGTCTGAGGTATTGCTGAACAGTGTCAGGAAGCAGGCTGCAATTGGCAGTGAGCTGTAGTTAAGAGCACAGATGTTTGGCAGCAGATAGAGGTAGATCTCATTAGGTATTAACTGCTGTAGTTCCTTTGCCCTGACTTTGTTGGAGAGAAGCATCAAAATGGTGTTTCTTATGAAAGCACGTGTTTAATTCCAAGTTATCTTGAACTGATTTTCTTTCATGTAGTGTGAGGTGGTCCTGTTGCCTCACTGCTTTCTGCACAGATTAGTTCTGGGAAAAAAATAGGAAGTGATAGGGCTTGCTTTAACCCAGTAGAGACACATTACGTGAGACTGACCTGTAAATATAGTATGGAATTCCATTCTGCACATGGATCCCATGTTTTTGGGTTAGAATTTTTTAATACTCTTTTTTCATTAAGCTCAGATTGTAATGACATGGACCTTGTGACACTATCTGAAAGAATGGAAAATCTTGCTTTGAAAACAGGCAAGCAATTTCAGGGAGTTTAAACACTAGTTGCACTATGGAGACGCCAGCCTGTCTAAAGCCTAAGGTGTGCTGCAAAGGTGCTTCTGACCTAGAGATCCTGAGTGTGATGGAGGGTACTCAAGTATAATCACTGAAATCAAGGGCTCTACTTACATTCCAGACCCATTCCAGGTCTTCGTCTAGAAAGCCTAACTCTACTACAATACAAGGGGCACAACTCTTATTCAGGTAAAAAAACCCCAAACAACTCATGAATGAGGGAAAGCTGCTGTGATACCAGTCTATGTATGGCCTATGCTTTTCACCACCCTGATTTCACCTGTGTTCACTCTTACATACTGTAAGGATCAATGTATGAAAAAAACTGATCTATGGATCGTCAGCGTTTCATTCTCTAGAACGAAAATAACAAACAAGTCCATTCCACCAATTAAACATCTCCTGCTTTACTTTCATTTCTTTTTTACTGCCTCAGCAATAGTGAAAAAAAGAAAAGCTTTAAGTTACAGGGAAAAAAAAAAAAAAGTAATAAAGCTTCCAGTAGTACTTCTAAATGAGTCACGGTAAAATAAAAATACACAGAAACATGGGTTAAGCACAGTCCTCATTCAGCCAATCAGCACAAGTAAGGCAAAGTAGTTTTAGGAAGTAAAGTAAGCATCTGTGTGAACTCAGCTTTGATAGGTTCTGCCTGACTCACGCCAGCCCGGCTGCTGGCCCAGCCTCCCCTGACGGCCCAAGCAAACAACAGAACATCCCTGTTTTCACTACGCATCTTTCTGAGGAGTTTCACAGCTCCAAGCTAGGATGAAGCTCAGGAAAGTATTAACTTACCAGAAAAGGGACTCACTCCAGAGCGTTGTCTCCCGAGGCTCAGACAGCTTCAAGCAGCTCTGACCCAAAACTTTAAGACCCTGCTTAGACACACTGCTATATCCGTATCCCCAAGCAGCTCTGTTCCTGCCGACCACTGAAAGAGCTGCTCCCCAGCCCCAGGTGTGGGGCATTCCTGATCAGCACTCTGTGGGATCCCAAAGGTGTAGGCAATCCCTAATCAAGAAAAGGTCAACAGAACTTGAGTGTTACAGCTGACAATCGGCAGAGGCTTTGCTTGTGTGCACAGATCCAACTGAGACTAGTAATGCTAAAGGTAGTTTTAAATGCGCTTATGTTATCAGGGCCCTCAGACACCGGTTTGTGAGTTAGCTGTAGTGCGTGCCATCTTCCCGTCCTGCCCTCCTTCGTTCAGCGTGTTTTATGGCATGAAGTATCTCTGTTTTGCAGTAACAATTACAAGGTTGTAATTACTAACTTGAGCATGTTTACCACTGTATCTTTGTGGAGGGCAGAACTAAAGGAGATGCAGCTCTGTGTTACTGTTTTCAAGTTTAACTGAAAAAGGGCACAGCACGTGAGGAAAAGCTCATCCTCTCTGTGTGTCACACTATAAACTAAACTTACGCAGTTTTAATGATGTTTGCAGTTTACCATAGTTCCCAGATCTGCTTTCCTCATGGTTGGTTATATTTTGCTCACTAGGTGTTGTGTTTATAGCATCCCAAGGGAAAATTATGAACCTCACATTTGGAAGGGAGAGAGGAAAGGGGGTGGAAACCTGCACAGAAAAGCCACTATCTTGAGTTTGCTGCTAGACTTGGATCTAAGGGTTTTTTAGTGCTGTTTTGCCATCTTTCCGAGTTGTGCAGCACACATTTTGCCGTGAGCTTACACGTGACTGGCTGGTGGCATATCAATAGGCAGAGCTCCAGAGTGCAGTGAGCTAATACTGCTCTAAGTATATTTTTGCGCACAGAGCATGGAAGTGATTATATTGCACTGTCAGCACATTTTGCACATGTCTTGCTATACGTGAGTATAGCAAACAAGATCATTTTTTAAAGGTGAAGATTTTTTTTTCCTCTTTAAAACTTGGTGCCGGCAATAGCAAGTTAGGTACGTTTGTCTATTACAGTACATACACTTTTGTTCATGGAACCATTTTGTCTTCCCCTGTAAAGAGTCAAGCCAGCCTGATTGGAGATCAAGCTTCCAGTGAGCAATGAAGTAAACACAGAGTTGCATATTTGGAATTGAACTGTAGGGAGTAAAGGCCACCAGTGACTCTGGAAGTCCTTAGTTCAAAATTATTAGTGTGCCAAATCTGATCAAAATGTGGTAATGAGCTCTCTTCATCCAGCACTGCATGTTTATACCAATCTTTTTACCAGGAAGCAAACACACATCCACGGACCATTTTCCAGTTTCAGAACAGTAGAGTTAAAAATCATTGTGGTGGTTCGATAAAGAATCCAGCTGTGCTGATGACCTATCCCAAATCCTGAACTCAGGGCACAGTTCCGGGGAAGAACAGATGCCGTGCAAGTTATGATTTATGGTGCTGACTGCTGCCAAAAACTTTTGAACTGCATACTGGGGCTAAGCAAAATCAAATGGTGCTGTGAAATAAATTGACACTTAGCGTATTTTGTTAATTGTCGATATACAGTTGGGTTGCTCATGGCTCGTTACTACTGCATTGTTCTCACAATTTCTTGGAACATGAAATTCATTAAAGTGCTGGAAGGGAAAGTTGTTGTTTTAGCCTGCGTGTAACACTGTACCGCATGGTACAGCTCTGTTCGGCAGTATGTTCTGAGTGGATGGCAGTCAAAATACTTAAAAGGCTGCAGGAGCCGTGCTGCTGCACAGTTTAAACTCCAAGAACTTATAAGAGGCAGTAGCGAGGGTGAAAAGTGAGTCAGAGCAGAGCTGGGCCCTGTCTGTGCCAAGTCAAAGAGGTACTAGAAGATGCAGAAGGCATGTTTTCCACAGGGAGAAACCTTTACAGAAAGCACAGGCAAGATCTCCCACAAGGCAAAATTTATAAACAGAGGTTTGCGAAGACTACAAGCACTAGTGAGCCTTATGCCATCTTGTTATTTGGCTGCATTTTTGCAATTTATTGCAGGGACATCTGCCCTTTCTATGCTAATGTAATTGTTTGCGTAGGTGTATTGTTTCTGCAGCTTAAATCTAACAAAACATGATTTTGTTTTTCAATTCAGACACCTACAGGTCAGAAACTGACAGTGTTTCTGTAAAACATCTCTAATTGTATTAAATATTTTATTAATGACAAAAATGCTAAACCACTCATTTAGGAAGTGGGCTGTGAAGTTTATGCAAGGCTTCGGGAACCTTCTAGTGGGAAATGCATAGAAATCCATGCCAGTGATGATAAGGATTGATACAGATTTTAAATACTGATTAAAAATCACGTTGTTCAGAAAAAAAAATTTTGCTAGGTGGAAAGCAGTCCCAAATTGAAAAGTTGATAAAGTAGATGGTCTTTCTACAACTGTTTTCAGAAAAAAATTAAATGTGTACTTGTTTGTGCCCGAGGAAGATTAACTTACATGGAACACAAGACTCTCCGTGGCTTATAAGCCTCTGAAATAGCTTGAGAGATGGAGATAGGTGACAGTCAGACAATGTGGGACTTGGAGAGAAAACCTGAACTCATTAGCTGTTCAGGAGCTAAACAGTTCAGTGCTGACTGCCTCACACCTGGCTGTTGCTGAGCTGATAGAGAGGGTCTGACAGCAGGAGTTGAGTACATAGAGACCCCTCTAAAGGACAGAGCCTCCGAGAGCTGTGTGCATGCCAGGTTCTGCAGGACTGGTGTGGAAAGAAGCAGAATCTAATTTTCTATGTGGGGCATCAAAGCCTTGATACGGCAAGAGACACCTTTAAGTGTAAGCCAGGATCTCATCCCACTGTATTGAACAGAAGATTCATATGCTTAAAGTTACATGTGCAGATAAGGAACGCAATAGCTGGCCCACAGACAGAGCTGAGCAATCCAGCAGCTGGTTTATGAGTGACCCTTTTAGAAAAGAAAAGCTTGTTTGCACAAACAGAATCCCAGTATATGTTGGTGAGTTTACACTAAGGGTGAGTTTGCTTTTGAGTGCCCAAGGGATTTCTCAGATGCCTTCATTCTGGTAACTTCTGCTCCTGGAAGTATTCCGACATGATTAGCTTGCATTACTGAGAAGTGCTATGGAAACTGTACATTAGCAAGAAACTTAATAGCTGTAAGATGTGATTTCACCAAGAGCCCCAGAAGCTCTTCTCCCTTCAGCTGACCCTCAGAAGCTGTGCCGTGTGGTTTTTTCAGCACTAAGCATAAGCTGCCTTCATGCAGCTTGTTACTGAGGTAGCTGTTGTAATAATTCTTTGTAGAAAACATCATAGCATCTTTTTAAATCTTTCTTTAATCATTGCAATATGGCAATGATATAACAAATTCTGTATATGGGGGAGCTACAGAACAGTTTCCTCAGCAGTCTGTTGTTGAACAAGAGAATATTTGGGGCCTCCATTTCACGTCTCATTTTCTTTTAAGTACAAGAGAGTGACTAGCTTGAAGAGCAGAACTCTACTGCCTTCTTTTTCCAGCAGCTGCACATGCTTCCTAACAAGCATTAAAATGGCAAGCCCCCACCTGTGATTTTGAGGTTATCCTCTCCACTTTGATTAGCCTCTGGGTGGTTCCAGCTATTTCCCGTAGCACAGACTGTCCCACATCTGGAGGAACCCCATTTCTGAAGCTGTAAGATAACAGGACCGAGGCTGACAGGTTTCCACTCTATTTTGCGCTTTGGTTTGTGGGGCAATGTTTCTTTCTGGGACACTAGCATTCAGGGAGGGGGCCAGCAGGAAAGCCTTGGCAAGCCTGGGAGAAGAGAGCCCTATATTTGGTGTGGTGCTCTGGAAATGAAATGGATGACATCAACTCTGAATCTCTCCCTGCTTGTTGTTAAACTAAGGCAATTTATAGTCTTATTTGAATTTATGTTAGCAGAGTGTTTAACTACCCTATCCAAAGATGGCCTTATATAGTAATTATTTCAGCTTTTCTTGTTGGCAGTAGGTTTCTAAATAATGAAGCAGCAGCACCAGATCATTCTCTGATCATCCTGAACTGGCAAAGAGGGGGTGCAGTACAGATTTTTGTAGAGTTCATTTCAATCTTGCTGACTTTGCAGCCCAGGTTTCCACAGCAAGGTACTTTAAAGTTAGTTTCCGATTCTTAAAAGGGGGCAGAGGAGGGGAGAAGAGAAGTGAAATTATGTGCATGCTTTGGTTTGTATGCTGCCATTGTTATGGCCCAGTTTATTCTTAAATCTATAGGTTCTTTTCCTGTTTTATATTGCATTTGGAAACACAATTTTAGAAAAATCAGTATCAGATCCAATGCAATTACAGAATTACTACTTTCCAAGACAGGACAGATTATGTCTGTCATCACCGTCTCCTCTCCCCGTCCCCCAATTCATAACGTGGCCCTGCTTCATCAGACACTGGGAAAATGGGGACAGGATAGGAGTTGGAAAGTTTCTCCCTGTCTATATTGTGCTGCTTTAAAATAATAAAGAAAAAAAGTGAATTCAACAGGCTTTGATACTGCCAATTGCTAGATCTGTACTTCATATTAAAAGAAATCTATAGTCCCATTGACTTAAATTGGACTCTTCATGTGACTCATTCTCTTCAGAGGAAAAAAAAACCCCAAACTGAACATGTTTTTACAGTAAAGGAATAGAATGCTTTAGTCTTTTTGTATTTTATTTTGCACGAACTATCCCCTCCCCCAATAAACTAAGTAACAGTTCCTCTTTCTACACTGAAATAGGAATCAAAACCTAAGGCCTTTTTTGGAAGTGAGAACCTCAGCTAGTATAAAACAGTCAACTTGCACTGAACTTCAAACTACATTCTTTCCAAAGATCTCTATTGCTGTGTCTCATTTCAATGTATGCACCTGCAAGGTCTCTATTTTTAAAATACTACTTATTGTTTACAAATGGCTTTTGAAGCACTAAAAGATAATTCGTGCACAACAGTTTGTGGGGAGACAGGTGATAGAGAAAGTGTTAAACAAGGCAGGTTATTCTTTTTCTTGGCATGGTTTTTAGTATGTACAGTGACAAATATGTTATTGTTTCTGCTGGCTTTGAATATATAGCAAGAGAAATCACTAGCAAGTAGAGTAGACAGTGTTAATTAAAAGAAGGGCTTATTTAAAGAAAGGAAAAAGGAGCTAAGATTAAGACAGTTAACATTTACCGACAGTTAGGCCAGCTCAAGAGCAGGCACAGATTTGGCACATGGGGGTAGAGACAGGACAATAGCAGGACTTTCTACTAGGCATGTGATTACAAGGGTCTGAACTGATTCCATGTAGTATTATATAGGAATGCCTGCCAAAAATACACCACTTATTACAGGGGAAGCTATATAAAAATACAGTGAGAGTTTTCGGAGAGGAAAATTGAAAAACATTGGGGAAAAAAATTATCACAGAATCTTCATGGTTGGAAGGGATCTTTGAGATCAAGTCCAACCACAAAAAAAACCACCAAAAACAAACAAAAAAAACCCCCACAAGCCACGAACAATTACACATTATTATTCACGTTATCATGCAAAGATAGAAGGAATTTAAATCATTGATTGTTTTGTGTGTTTAACCCTTTAAGCTTCAAGAAACTCATTTCCACTGAGATGGCAGAAATGCCATTACCTCTTTAGAGAATGGGATTAGTGTTTCAGTAATAGGTATTCACATCTCTTTCCTGGACAGCAATAAAAAGCAGAGCTGGGGCCCTGCTGCAGGACTGAGATCCTAGCAGGGGGAGGAATGTATGGTCTCATACTTGGATTAGCAGCAGTTGTAGTCAGACAAGCTTGACCCATTCCTTCGGAGACACACTGGTTGTGAATGGAAGATGAGGTGGTCAGCAGTAATCAACACTTGGGTGCTATTTACACCTCTGCTTAAGTGTCTGTGGATAACTTGATCACTTCATGGATTTGTAAATGGTAAAATGTGTCTTGGCTGAAACGAAGTGGGGTGTCTAGAGACTTCTAAGTACAAAGTGGTTAAAGGTGTCTAGTTCCTTCTTTCTCTTATGGTCCATTCCTTGTATTTCTAAGTCACCTGTAGGAGTATTGTTTTGTCCCAGCCTTTGGAAGAATATTCCCTGCCTGGTTGGAGAATCAAAACAGGCTGACTGGTACAGCAGTCAAAAAACCCAATGTGACAGAAGGCAGTGCAGTCAAGAGCACCGTACGTTCTTGCTCTGCTTTACATAGGGCAGGGTGCCAGCACTTGGAATAATGTGCACTTGGCTTGACCCACAGATTGTTGGAAGACTGCTTTTGACTGGATTAGATTTTGGATCAGGCTCCTTGTGACTAATTTTTGGCTTAAATGTTAGGATTGGAGTTCATGGAAAATTAGGTTAGGGATCTAGACAGAAATTTCAAGACCAAAATCAAACATCATTACGTTTAAAAGACTGACCTGGATTTAACAAACTAATCCAAGGAGACTTGACTGTGCAGGCATGCAGAAGTTTTACATGGCCAAGGCAATGTCCTACAAAGCCAGACTTGTGCAAATCAAACCTGTAGCTGTGCACGTGTATCTACTAGGGACAAGCATTTGTTTTAAAATAACATTTCTCACTGAAATAGTACACTGAAACCTATTTATAACTGTTTTCCTCTTTTGCAATAGGTTTTGAAGCAGTCTTGCACTGAGATTTTATATTTGGAACCATCCAGTGTCTGTGTGGGAGGTAAGTTTTTATAATTTCTATAATTTTATTATAGGACTCTGATTTCCCTGTTTGAGCCAAAGGAAAACCATACAGGTCTCTAGAATAAAACATCTCTAAAAAAAAATCCTTAAGGAGTTTAAGAAAGATCAGATCCTTCTTTGTTGACTCATTTTTCCCTTCAGAGAAGCTGTCTTCCAGGGCCTACTTCATAGCTTAGGTAATGCATGTGAAAGTTTGGGATGCATTTATCTGCCCCTCTCTCGTCAGTTGGGCTCTGCACGTCCCTTCGTACTTATTCTGTGAAACCCACGTAATGTTATACCTATAGAGCAAAGTTCTGGGAACCTTGATAATGAATCTTCATATAAATTCATTACAATATTTTGAGTACCCTGCCCCAAATCTGTGGAGTGTAAGCAGTAAAGCATTTGAGTACATTTTTATGGTGTTTATTAAGTAGAAGAGTTCCACAATATCTTAAGGGCTTCTCTTCTTTCTGGGTTTCACAATCCATACAGTTTGAAGCCTATCGAAATTAGGTAGTTGCAATGCTTTTGATATTTTTATAAAAATATGGATTGTCTCAATAAAGTAGTGGCCTTGGTAAACGAACCATTTTCCCTCCTCCTCTGCAAAATTCACAAGTGGTGTGGCCCTTACACAGCTTCCAGAGGAAACAGTACTAAGGAGAAATGTTTTCTTCATCTGGCACTGAAGTGGGCCCCAAGGTTTGGGGGTCTTCTTATGAGACCCAGATTTCCAATTTATCAGAGTATGTGCTGAGAAGCTCTTTCTTACTGTGCAGCTGAGCCCCAGATTCTGTTGATAGTCAGAATTTACTTTCATTTTAATAGGGCTGCTTCAGTGATAGAGATTTGGGAAGTAATCTTTATCTTTCCTGTAGTGACCTAGCTGAAGAATGTAGTAACATAGGTCAATGAAAAAGGAGACCTGAGTAAGTTAGAAGGATTACAATGTTGCGCTTCATTTATTAGGGTCTGTATTGAAATTCTCCTCGCTTAATAGTGCACTGAAGATTGGTGATCTGGGGTTTTTGCTTTTCTCTCCAGAGGAATTTCAAGTTGTTCTTAGAGGAAGCGGCTTAACCCTTGGTGGGAAGACCGACAGTGTTACTTGTACCTATCAAGTGAATGGAACTACACTTCGTAAGTATCGAAGTTTGAGATGATCTGCCTTTGTATTTTCTAATAAATGATGTATTTTCTTCATGTTACCTCATTTAATTAACATCAAAAGAGAAGAATATCAAAGAGGAGGAAAACAGGAAAATTCTGAGGATTAGTAAGAGAATGCAAGTTATTTCACACCTTGCTCAGTGGTTTGGATTTGCTAACAATTGCCATTAGCTGTAAACGATGACTGGTGTTTGGCAGCCTGGCTGGCTGTGCAAATGAACGTGGTGATAACTGTTTGGCTTCTGATGTTCACCTGAGCAGATGTTACCCAATCAAAAAAAAGAAATGAACAGAGTGACCAAGTGCCCCTTAGTGCACTAAGGCCCAGGCCGAGACATAGGCTCTTATCATGATTTTCCAAGGTGCACATACCTTGTTACCTGGGAGAGTCATCTCTGCCATTCTGTCTGGGGTACCAGATGTGGAGCCATCATGCTGTTTGTTTCAGGGGCTTGGCAGGGCCTGGATGCCTGTCCATGACATGGAGTGAGTCCTTTTCCTGGAGTTCGTGCAACAACATAGAATAAGGCCAAGTCAGAACAGCTGTTACTATTTTATCCCTGTATTTTGACATGGTTCATCAGCCTAGTGGCCCAAGCAGCACCCTCCTTCTGGTCACGTATCTCACTGAACTGTATCTTCTGGTCACGTATCCCTAGCAGAACTGTAGTTTCCTGACCTGTGGAAAGGAATTCTGCTTCAGACAGAGTAACAGTGGCAACACTACAGGGAAAATGACTGTAAAAGATGTCTGGGTTTTTTGGGTGGGCAAGGGGAGTACAGATGGGTGTTAGTTTTGATTTTTTTTTTTTTAGTAGTACTCACCATTGGCCAGATGTTACAATCCTCAGTTATTCCTTTGTCAGACTACAGGTACACAGGAGAGATCCTTCTGAGTGGAAAAGTCACAGATGATAGGAGAAGGGGCAGTGGCTTCAAGTTGCGCCAGGGGAGGTTCAGGTTAGATATTAGGAAATATTTCTTTACTGAAAGGGTTGTCAGGCATTGGGATGGGCTGCCCAGGGAGGTGGTTGAGGCACCATCCCTGGAGGTACTCAAGAGACGAGTTGACATGGTGCTCGAGGATATGGATTAGTAGTGGATTGGTGGTGTTTTGGGTGTGGTGTGGGGTTGGTTTTTTTGTGGGTTTTTGTTTTGTTTTTTCATTGGTTGGACTAGATGATCTTAAAAGGTCCCTTCCAACCTAGGTGATTCTGTGAATGCTGCATAAGTTAGAAAAGCTCTAAAAGTAACTGAGAGGTACTGCAGACTGTATCCCCTATGCTCACAGAGAATTGAATTTTCACCAAAATATTCAGGACTTGGGCTTCTCTTGCTCAATGCATTAACTTGCAGCATGGCAAATGAAAATTCATGCCAAAATCTGGATTAGTCTCTTTGTGCTGCTCTGTTCCCTGAACTGGCACAAAGTACACGATGGTGGAAAAAATGCCATTAATGGAAACCTCTGCCACTTTTTTGTTATATCTAAAACTAAAGAGGAGGGCTAGTATAACTACATCCAACTTCTTGCTCTAAGCAGTATTCCTTAGAAGCAAGCCAGGCTGGAAAACTACCAAAATGGGCCTGTAGAAAAAAAACAACTCATTTTTTCCCTACCTACTGTCTGATTTCTATATTAGTCTGTCTTAAATCTTACCCAATTGAACATGTGTTTCCAGTACATTTTCTTTCTTACTCTGGATATCACATATACTTGAATGGGCTTGCCAGTCTCTCCTGCCTGTTAAATATCTGCAATAAATTGGAAGAAGAGACAAGCACAGTAGTTCTAGATAAAGGCAACCTGTGTAAATAAATTCTGCTTGTATACATTTCCTTTCAGTTTCAATTAAAATTGTCAACTTTGTTTCTTTCATTAAACTGTAGCTTGCTTATTTACACTTGGTGCATAAATTAGCTTCATGGAGCTAGAATTTGAAATGTGGCAAAATTATTGCTGTAGATGTCTATTTATTAACATGGTATACCTTTCCTACTTGGAGAAGTGGGGAAACAGACTAGTTTAGTTCCAGGTGAATAAAATTAATTTAACACTATCTAGGGGAAACAGTTGAGACACCAGTTACAGGACCTTAATTCTGTTCCAGTTTTGCATCTGACTTGTTTACCATGAGCAGTCACTTCTCTACACTCCAGTCTGCCCATTTGAGCAATTAAAACAATAGCACGTACCCTCTTCACAGGAGTGTTTTCAGACTTGCATCAATATGGTTATGTTTGTGGTGATGTTCATACCATTCAGGATCTTCTGATAGAGTGCATTAAGGGCCTACAGAATATGAGATAAGGAAGGATTTAACCATTTTCCATAGGCATCCATAAGCCTCCTCTGTCCTGCTGGTGGATGCTACCATCATAGTAAAAGTTTTAGCATGATTTAGCAGCAACGCTGGCAGCATACACCAAATAGACTTATGGTACTTAGTGGCTGGTAGGTTGCAGTGCTGTGCTGCCAGTGATAGCCCCTAGGAAACTGAATTTTGATGTGCTCTGTGCTACAAGTGTGGGATGAACCCACTGTGGAGAGTGTCCAGGGGGGAGCTGGAAAGAATGGGCAGGAGTCCAGAACAAAAGCTGTAAAGAGGGACAGAAAAGGTCAGTTTGGTACATCTCCGGGAAAGGAAGAATGGCCAAAGTAATTGTTAATTATGGGCTGCTACAGGACTGAAAAGAATAAGCTGGGTGCTCCAAATCCACTAAGAGGAGAACAAGAAGTAACGGGCTTCAAATTCTGCAGCAGATCTAGGTGAGGTATTAGGAGAATGGTCTCTTGTAACCATTTCTCAGGCCTGGAATAGGTTATCTATAAAGCCTTTTAACAGCTTAGATGAGTGTCATCGAAGAATGTCTGAAGAACGTTGTCTTTCAATAACGTTTTGAAATGTTTTCTGACTCTGGTTTCTCTGCTTCTCTGATTGTGCAGTCTTTTATAGCAGTATGGCACATGTATGTCTGCTCTGCCGTGGTAGAAATAACTACTTGGACAGGATGAAGCCCCCAAATACTTGCTAGCATCTGATGTGAGAATTTCCAACTAGATCTCTGGGCTGCCTTTTTTTTTTTTTTCTTGGCTTCAGGAAAGGGTGTGCTAAAGCCCACAAAGGGAGGGGGATGGCATAGTGATGTATTTATTATACGTTGCCGTGTAAAAACACAATCTGCTGAATGGGATCTTGCCAAGGCCTGCTACAACCCACCCAGGGTCTTGTCTTCAGCAATGGACAACAGCAAATGTTTAGGGAATACTATAGGAAGGAAATTCAGAAATTTAATGTCATCCTTCCCCTGATACACAAGCTCATTCTCTACAGCTCAGTTCTGGGCTCCAAGAGCTTCTGTCTCAGAGGAAGCATAAACGAGAACAGTGGAGCTAGGATGGGCAAAAAGGTAGGAAGGGCACTTTGAACAGTAGCAGGAAGAAGTAGATGGTCCCAAGAAAAGTAAAATTGTTCCTGGGTCATTGCATTCTCCTCTGTGGAAAAATTGGTGGTCTCTCAGTGGAACCTTCACCATTTGAGGGTATAACAGAGGGTACCTGTGTGAGGATGTACATTGTTGTTAGTTCCCCTTATTGATAGCTTGGGCTCTGCTTTGGGATCAGCCTCAGAGCAAACCCTTATTTTGTCAGTTCCTCTGGTCTTAAAAGATGCATTTGGCATGTTTCTCTTTTTGCATTTATAAAGAACCATTACCAAATGCTAGAAAGGAAACCTGCCAAATGTAGCTGTGGGATAGAAAAATAATCTATGAAACATACCATTAAGACAAAAACATATGGCAATGTGCTAATCCCTCTTCCCCACCTCACAACTAGCCCCGAATCTAGGCCAAGCAGTCAGTGCAGATTATAGCAAATAAGAAAAGCTCATTTACGCTAACAGCTCCTCCTTCAGCTGCCCCTGAACTACTTCTATGCCTGCCTGTTCCTGCAATGCAGGACAGAGTCATCTCCAAGTTTATCTGGCAGATCATTTATCTGCTCTCACCCCTAATCAGGAAATAGCCCATGCTTGCAGGAGCCGTTCCAGTACAGAAATTAAGTCCTACCACAGGGAAGTCTGGGAGGATGGTTCTGCACACAGGAGCAGAATTTCTCCCCAGCTCACCAAAGGCATCAGGGAAAAGAGCTCCCTCCTCTCCTTTTCACAACTGCAGGAAAGGAGTGCTGTGCTGGAGACGGTGCTCTGCAGGTAGATACTTCATACGTTTGAGAGATTTGTGAAGAGATTCAAAAGCATGAGAAACACTGGAGCAATAGGCACTCCAGTCACAACAGATAGAAAAGCCTTGAATGCAATGCACAGAGTGGGAGCTAATTAGAAACAAACCTTCATCTTCCAAAAATTAGGAAATCCCTAATAATGTTTTCACTTGCAAAACCAGTCTCGATTCTAGGAAATTATTTCTCTGGAAGAACACGAGCTGACTTGAGTAAAATAAATTAAGCAACATAAAACGGGCTCACATTTAAAGGCAACTCTTGGTTTCTGTTTTCAAGGTGAGGCTTTAAAAAGAGCACCAGCTTTATTCCCTACCTTAGGCCTGTTTTGCTTGCAAGTTCCAGACACAGCCAACTGGTAACCAGCACACTGTGAGAGGGAAGGGACTGTATAGTGTGTTCACACATCAGCTTCTCATTTAAGCAGCATGGTATATTAAGCTCATGTGATTTGTTTTTTGCAGATGAAAAACCAAAAACAGTGGAATCTGACTTTTTGCTCTGCCCTGCACCAATCCTATACAGAAGTGGCCAGTAAGTACTTGAAACCAATGTCATCCTCTGTTTTGCTAGAATTGGACCCATTAGTGCTGATGTGAATCATGGGGGGTTTTGGCTAGAGGCAGTCTTTCATTGGTTTTATGGGAGGTGGTTTGTTGTTGCATTTTTCTCCCCCCACATTCTTGTGTTATTTCCCTGGTGTACTTGCCAGCTTTGGAATGGGCTTTAAATAGTCATCTGTGACCAAACCAATTTGGACAGTGCCTTAAAAATGAATATTCAGCCAGTTTATTAAACACTGAAAAGGTCTGCCTTGTCATAAGTTTTATGCAGATTAGCTGTTTTAACAGGGCATAATATGCTCTCTTCTGGATAATCTTTAGGCTCATTGTTAAATAGATTACATTATCACTGACACTTACAAGCTATTATTAAAATTATGTGTCAAGATATGTACCACTGCTCAACATGTAATGATAAAATGAGGCAGTAATTTAACAACAGCAGCAATCTCGTAACAGCGCTGGGGCTAAACTGCAGTTCTAGCCTTATTCTAAGTGTCACTGGCCATGGCTGCACATTACTTCTGGCTCTCTGAGAACTAATCCTTCCTTCCTTCTCTCAAATTCAGACATGCCCTAGGCTTTTGAGATCACTTCAAGTTCATTGTTCAGATTTGTGAAACTAAGATAATCACAAGTCAGAAAACTGCATGTCAGATCTTGGCCCTGAGGAGGGTGAAGGCTTTCAGGCTGTTGGCTTTCTCCCTGTTTTCCAGAGTTGTTTGGGATGAGGCTAATATTAATCCAGTGGGAAGCACAGCAGTTCCTTACAGCTCTGCATTGTCATTTTTCTGTAGCAATTCTTCGCAGTTTAAGAACCAAACCTATTGCATATATGATTTTCAGTAGTTACTTCTCTGAGTTAAGCAACAATCAGCTGCCTCAGTTGTGCTGTAAGACCGATAGCAAAACCCCAAACACACATCTGTTTTGTGTATTAACTAGCAACTGGGAGGAGAACAGTTGGAAAGCTGTAGAAGAGAAAAAACCTTCAGTGATTAACCCCAGTGGAAGAGTGGGGTGAATCACTGCAGAGGAGCTGCATCGCAGCCTCTGCGCAGCGGCCAGAGCTCCCCTCTGGGGAGCAGCAACACAGGGAAAACAAGCACGGAGCAGAGCAAGGGGCTGAGCTTTTCATGCTGTTACGTTTCCCTGACACTCCAGTTGCCTTTTACATAGCAATGTGAAACACTGATCTTGTCTTATGTGCAGCTGGAGTTTGTTAGACCCACGTGCCTCTCTATTCAGGTTGGGCTGGTGGTGCGTGGTGATACACCAATTGTACAGCAGCACAGCTGGAACAGACTGTGCTCACAGAAATAACTGTCCTCAGAACCATGTAAATTAGTCAGGTTAAGAACCCCTCCTCTCCATGCCAACTATTTCAGTGAAGATACCTTAGAACAGAAAAGTGACAGCAAATTAGGTCTCCAGTATTAAGCACCCCAAGACCTGAAACTGTAAGTGCTTTGCCACACACCGGTAGTCTGAGAGTATGTAAACAGCCTATCCTGCCAAATGAATATGAAATGCAGGGAATATTTATATAGATTAAAGCACAGTGGAAGTTATTTGAACACGCTGCGTTGTTTTCTTACTCTCATTTGGCCCGTGAAGCATTATTGAAACAGACAACCCGCCACATAGTAATGGCAGTGTAGATCAAGCACCTAATTACCGCACTTTTCTTCTCAGCAGTGTTTTTAAGAAAGAATGCGTGAACAATACATATGAAGTTGTACAGGTTCACAGGAAAAAATTTTTTTCAAAGGTTACTGTGTGAAATACACTTCTATAACCTGCTATTTGAAGTAACTACAGCCTTGGCCCAGAGATAAACAGTTTTCTGTGCGGAAGACTGACAGCTATGAGAGATATTTACATACTTGAACTCTTGACTTTCCATTGGCACAGCTCAGACTATTGCTGGATAACTCCCAGTAATTCCTCATGTAGTGGAGCTAATATTAGTTGCTAATGTAACAACAACCAGTCTGCTCTTTTTCTAGTTCACTTTAGTGGAATTAAGAGCAACAGAAGCAAAGTTAGCTTTACAACTCTGAAACCTGCGGCTTGGTTTCTGGGTAGATGGTAAAGACTCCCTTACCAGGTTTCATTGTATTTTTCTAATTGGAGATGCTTCTTGTTGACTGATGAATTCGCAGTTCTCACATGCAGAACAATAGAAACCCATGTGGAATAGATAAAACGCCAAAGTACTCAAGACGTTGGGTTGGTAAACCCCTGGTCTTCTGGACTCATGCCATTGTGTATTTCTACTTTCTTTCCAACTGCTGGCTGCATCCACCTAGGAGCCTCCAAAATGCCAGCTGTAGTTTTAACCAAGCATTCTTTTCACAGTACCATGTAGCAGATGGATACGGTATCCTTAGGTTATGTGGCAACATGACTGTGCTGTTCGTGCCATTTAAAATACCTTCTTGTCATGCCACTTCTAGAATGCAAAATAACATAGTCTGCTTACAAAAGCAGCTCATTTTAAAAAAGCCCCGATTAGCTAACAGATGAGAATTACTTGGGCTTTCTACATGATCAACTTATGCATTGTAAAAAATAATAAAAATACTGAAATAATCCAGAAGGGAAAAGTACTGTGTACACTCTGCAGGAAGAAGTTGAGGAGACAAACCCAAGTTGAATTGCTTTGCTTGAGATACCAAGTATATAGCGTAAGGGCAAGTGTGACATTACAACTAAGCTGGTTTAGTAAACAGGACTCAGATTCTACTATGCTGACCATTTAAAAGCCATAGATTTTTAGGGTCTTGAGAATATTTGTGAAAATTAGTTCCCCCTTTCAGCTCAGGCTTGAATTTGCTGCCCTGCCACAGCTCCGTATAATCTCATTTAGGGATTTCTTTGACCTCTCCATTACTTTAGATATTTCTCTAGTCATTGTACTTCGGAAAGAAAACAGAGCCCTTGTCTCTGCAAGACCAGGAAAAAGTGGTATATTTCTAGAAGTCTACATTTTTCTGCTACCTTCACTTTTGTTCATTTTGCTCCGAGTTTGAGTACACATTCAGAAAATATAACACTAGGCCTGACTCCACAAAGAGTTGGTTTCTGGTCTTCTAAGCGAGTGGTAAAATCTCCTCCCCCTGCCTTCAATAGAAAGACTATCAGAACAATATACATTTCTCTTACTTCCCAAACATTTACAAGTTCTCAACTAAAGTTTAAACTAGCACAACACCACAATATTTTACTGAAATATCTGTAATGAATATTTACATGTCTACTACTGAACTACTCAGTTTCTTTGAACTCTAGTTTCTCACTGGATTATTACAGTAAGAGATTCTGGATTTGCTAGTGCCTACTGAAAACATCCAATTTGATCTTGTGAAGATACTTATCTAAGCAAAGCAAGAAAGGTTATGCCTGTGCGAGGCAGTGAATTATTTAAAGTGAACCAACAGGCTGAGGAAAAAAAGCCATTGTTCTTAAAATAGTTCAGAGAGCTACAAAAGTTTATTAAGCAACTGCAGCATTGCTGGCCAGCTTCCACCTCCATACATCCTGCGCTTGAATTCATACAGTGCTTGCTCTAAGATTAGCTCATAAAATGAAAAAATGAAATGAGCATTTACCCCTTGATCCAACAAGACAGGTAATCTCACGACTTGAAATACATTGACTACGTGTATCTGAGCACATGTACAAAAAAGCTGGTTATGTGTTTCAAAACACCAAAAAAGGGGTAAACAGTCAGGTTAAGTGGGATCACTGCTTGAAGGATCCCATGGTTTCCATCTGTCAGTTGAGGGGCTTTGGCACCCTTGTGGTGAATGGCACTTGACTGCCTATCGGGGGGGTAGCCTGGGACAGCAGTGGGCAGGATCTTGCTCCTTGGCCTTGTAAGCTTAGGCAATAATGAAGGCAAAAAGGACAAATCCACATATAAACCTGTGTGCAAGTGAAACCTTGCTTGCAGTTACCTTGAATTTGTGATCAGGTGGGATGCAGAGGTGGTACAGTCTGCACTATTCTATTTTAATGACCTTACTTGCCCCCTCAGCTCACATATATCCCTTCCTACATCCTGTCCAACATGAACAGCTGGTGGCACTTAAAAAGCAAAGATTAAATAGGAGTTATTTTTTGTGTTGTAGGAAGGAAAATTACTACACTTGTATTCCCAAATTCTTAGCTGCCTCCAGTTTCAAAGTAGCTGACTTCAGTCTCCAGCATACAGCTCACTTGAAACAAAGCCCACAATGCACGAGCTAGTCTGATAGACATTATCAGGGCTTTTTTATGGATTGCTAGTGGTAAGAGGTCTTGGCAACAGCACAAGTTTAGTGGTAACTTTAAATGTATTTCCTATCCAGACATTCCAATGAGGAGTTACTGAGTGAAAAATTAACCTTATTAAGTCTCATAAGAGTGTGAATGTAATTGGAGACTAAATAGCTCACACTCTTACAACTGTAAAAAAAAAAAAAAAAAAGAACTTTTGTCCTGGAAAGAAAATATAGTGGGAAATGATCTTTAGGAGTAAGCACATTGCTTTATGCTTTTAAGCTCCAAGTGCTACCTTGAGACATGCTTTTATTTGGCTATTAACCAGATTTCTCACAGGAGGAGCCTGTGTCATTCAAGTCTTTGTTCTTCCTGTTGACAACAGCTGCTTTGCTTGTTTTGCACTCAGTTGTGAATGGGATGGCAGCTCCCAGGGAAGTCAGAAACACCGACAGCATTGTGTGTTTTCTGCACTGTCACTGCTCAGGCCTCGACACTTTAATATTTTTCTGTTTCTGGTTTATTGCTGATTTCCTTTCGGCTCTGTCTTTACAAGTCTGATGTTGTCCCTTAGCCCTTTGGAATAAAAAGATGAGGGAAGAAAGAAGTAACCATCTACCTTAGTTTATGTCACACCTTCAGCCTTTAAGTAACCTGTTTCAGGAGCTAGCTTAACCACCTATTGCATCCATGTGTTCATGCACACAAGCTTCTTTTCTTGGGGGTGTTCTGTCTCACTTTTGGAAAATCAACTGTTTTTTCTACAGCAGGAAGTAAGTCCTGTAATGTTGAATAACACTGGCTGTTCACGTTTGAGAGCTTGCATTACCTGCCCTCTGTTTATTTTTGTTTGAGCTAGTGCTACAACAAGCTCAATTTCTTATTTTTACACCATTTTTCATAGCCTGTGATAGCCATAACGTGGGCAAGAATTTTCTCTCTCCCTACCCAAAGTTTCAGTAATATGATTTTAATCTCTGAAGTACAAACTTAGGACAGAATTAGCAGCTCCACTTTTTGCTGTGGATCATGTGCAGGGCTGAGGACAATGGGAATTAACCACCAGCTTCAAGTTAAACGTGGGTTTGAGAGCATCTTTCCCTTGGGGCTTAAGGGAAGCCAAGGTTCTGTCTTCTGGAAGAGCTTGTAGCTCTGTGCAATTGCAGAAGCAGAGTTGTGAATCCAGTGTATTTCTTCCTCTGAGTTTCTGACAAGTAATGTAAAAACAGTTTAAAGTAAAACAGTACCGTGGGAGACTATTTAAAATGTATTCCTTGTGGTTTACAGGATGCACCAAGAAGTTCCTGCTCACTGCTTTAGGGGCCCTGAACATTCTTTACAGCAGCTATGGAGACAAAAACTAAAACTATCTGAAAGCCCGGGAATTCATGCCCAAGCTGTCACTGGCACTCTTGCCTTCAGTTTCTGCCTCCCTAGGAAACAATCTCTCAATATAAAAAGGAAGGACGTGCTTCCTATTTAATTCTAAGTGCTTTGAGTGAAAGATGTTTCCTTGACAGTAGAACAGTAGTACTTTGAGTCTTGCTTTCTGGTTTTGAAGTGTCATTTTTATTAATACCAGCACCAGATTTAAGAGGAAGAGCACGGACACATGAAAGCATACACAGTGAAAATGAAAGAATTGCTGGCTCCATCCTGCAAATTACCTTGTTTGCTTTGTGGACAGCTGCCCTCATTCCAGAGCAGCTGAAAGGTGTGCTACAAAACAGTCGTCATGGCAGGCTTCTAACAAAGGATCCTAACTCTTCCTCCTCCTGCCTGTACTAGCCCAAAGTCAGACCACATTATGCCTTTACTCCATCCACTGCTTCTTGTGGCATGAGCCTGGGAGCCAGGAACTTAAACGCTGTAGAATTGCATCTCCTGGGGAACAGGAACAGCCAGCAATATTTCTGAGTTCATTATGCAGGCAGAATGCCATGCAAGTGCTCACATCTTGAGGGAGATGTGCAATATATGCAGAAGCAGTGAAGCCATCCTTTTTCAAAATTCACTTGACTATACCAAGAAAAAAAAAACCAAACTTTTTCCACTCTTAATTCCCTTTTCTTCTCCAACACCTGTAGGTCCTTAAACAAGCCTGCCTGCTCCCTCCCATGTGCCTGCAGTATTAAGAGGCACATACTTAAAGCAATTACCTGGAGCACTGCAGTTTTCATTAGTACACACTGATCAGATCTCATACATCTATTTTTTTACTGCAGCTCCTTTATGGGATCTTTACTTTCTCCCTCCTTTTCCTGTGCTCAATAGTGGCTTTAAAGAGGTAAGAGCAGTATAAAGAAGTGATGCTTTGTAGGGAGACTGATGTTTAATATGTTTGCCTAATTAACTTCTGGCTAATAATTCTAACCCATTAAGTAGCTAGTTAGTACATGTTTCGAATAAACACATCTGGTCCCCGCAATGAGTGAAGGTTCTGCCTGCGTGTGGGTGACAGATGTGATGGTAGTTTCCCCAGTGCTCTCTTTTAAATAATTAACAGCACACTGGTGGAGCAGCCGTAGACAGCCAGCCTCAAAGCCAGCTGCATGGTCTCAGAGCTGTGTCTGCGGACATGTGCCTCATCTCGTTAGTCTGCTCCAGCTATTACACTCCCTCTTCTCTAGTATTTTCAAAAGCTATGTGTAGCTCTAAGAAACACTCTTTTAAATAACTTTGGACTCTTGGCTTCTGGTCTGAAAGGCAGCAGGAGAAGAAGTCATAATATGTCAGGCCACCCAAGGGGCAAATAGTTTTGAATTCACAAGCCTTACAGATTGATCTCTCTTCCCAAACAAAGGGCGTTGGAAACAGTCCCACCCTGCTGTTTCATTACTTGGTGTTGCTGGGCTAGGTTTGGAAACAACCTTCTTTTGAAGGAAACGTCATCTTGTGGTAGCCTACTTTTTTTTGGTGGTCAATAGCTTCTTAGGCTGGAACAGCTGGTAATTCTTATCCATCACAGAAGTGAGAAAAGCTAAGGTTAGTTACATGCAGAAGAGATCACTCCTTCCAACTCAGCTGTCATTTTGTTTTGCAGATTTTGGTTTTTTGTGGTAGGGCTGTTTAAAGTTGTTTTTTTTTTTTTCCTGCAGACGGAGGAAGGAATTATGTCAATAAATTAAGCAAACAGCAGGATATTTTGCAAGAGGCTAATTTGCACAAAAATTACTTCTTAAAAGTGAGATGTGAGTTCTTGCTTACCAAAGGGCAAGATAAGATTTATTCCTACTTCTGAGGGTCCGTGAACCCTGATTATTCTGTGCCCATACCATAATGGTTAACATGCAGCTGTCATTAGTTCTAGTGATACGGGCTCAGTCTGTGACCTTTGTTTTGTAAGGCATCAACAATAGCACAGCTGCCCCTGCATAGTTGAGATCTCAAACCTGCAATTTGGCAAGAGGAACAGAACAAATTGGATAAATATACATAAACACATTGTGAAGGAAGGGAAAACAGAACAGAATGAACCAGAGGATCATCCTACAACTTGTTTGATAGGGATGATTTAAGTAGGCATATGGTATAGTTAAATGTGCTTTCAAAAACATTGGCCCGATTCTTCAAGCAAATACGAAACAAATATCTAAATAGAAAGAGAGCTGATAGAGTATCATTAGTTCTCTCGAAGGAGGCATATGAATGCCTTTGGAAATGTGTGCAAGTGGGGGCTGGGCGTGAATGATAAGCAGATTTACGTTCCCACACACAAAGTGTCATTAACTTATTGTTAAGATTACACAGTTGTACTTCCTTCTAACACTGCAAGCATTAAAAAAAACCAACCAGGCAATAAGCTAATATTTAGACCTAACCCAGCACCAGTTTTCACATCTTATTAGTTCAGTGTTGGCATAACAGCCCACCACGGCCACTGTAGTACCTCACACACAGTTCCCATCCAAGAGTCACACTGCCTACAATGCATGTTTCCCAGAACTGGAAATCACTGCTGTGCTCATCCTACATCATGACCTCTCATTGCTGTGTTATCTAGTAACTCAGTAACAATGGTATGTTAAAATTAGCCTTTGTCTTTCTGCATTCCTTTTACCAGATGGAAAGAAAATATAAAGTAGATAAGCTGAGAAACTCTGAACGTGTTATTACAAAGTAAGCCTAAACATATATATATATGACGCTCTGCACAAGTAACGCCAGGTACATCTCCCACAGAACTCGCATACAAATGCTCAAATATACAAAATCACATAATTTCCAGAGCATGTAAATAAATATACAAGACAACTTGTTTATTCAGACAAGCCCATAACTTCATCAAGTTCATTAATTTGAGTAGAATCTTTGCTTGTTTCCCTTAAAGACTATTGAGAAAAGTTGTGTGTAATTAAATTGAGTTTTCTTGTGACATGGAATTGAGTAGCTGAAAAGCAGATAAAGGAGATAATTACTTTTTTTTTCTATGGCAATGGCTAGAACCACTGCAACTATTTTTATTTTGCAATTTTTTACTCCTTGGGTGAGAAAGGTAAAATTTGGGGAAACACAGGAAGCGCAGAGAAGTGCCAAAGAAGGAAGGTATGCAAGCTGCAGATTTGACTTAGAATCATAGAATTGTCTAGACTGCAAGGGCTCTTTAAAATCATCTAGTCCAATCATCAACCTAACTCTGACAAAAACAAAAAACCACATCACTAAACCATGTCACAAAGTAAGCACTATGTCAACCCATCTTTTAAATCCCTCCAGGGATGGTGCCTCAACCCCTTCCCTGGGCAGACCATTCCAAGGCTTAATAACCTTTTCTGTGGAAACATTTTTCCTGATCTCTAATCTGACCCTCCCCTAACACAACTTGAGGCCATTTCCTCTTGTCCCATGGCCTGTTCCTTGGGAGAAGAAACCGACCCCCCCCCGCCTACACCCTCTTTTCAGGGGGTTGGAGAGAGCCAGAAGGTCTTCCCCTCAGCCTCCTTTTCTCCAGGCTGAACACCCCCAGCTCCCTCAGCCTCTCCTCATCAGACTTGTGCTCCAGACCCCTCACCAGCTCCGTTGCCCTTCTCTGGACACGCTCCAGAAAAAGGATTAATATTTCATGTGGTGTGTTGAACAATTTTCTGTTTCCTTTCTGACTAACAAGTTATATTTACCTTCTTTTTGTGGTACTGTTAACTAGACAGGCATAGCCCAACCTTTGTGACAATTAAAGCAAGAAATTAATTTGGCTCCAGACCTAAATTACTTGTTAATGTAAGGGGCAATGCGTGTGATGAGTACTTAGCCACCTGAAAGTTAGGGAACTGGTTTCAGCATTCAAATGTGGGTTTAAAATCTCTTCCCCAGTCTATAAACTACATTACAATTATGTGTTGCTTGAAAAATTATCTTATGTACAGAACAAGGAGGAGCAATTAAAATTAAGATTCAATAGGATTTCTCAGTTAAGAGGTAGCTTGTTGACTAAGATATTTCACTTTCTAGATAATCCCAGTCATTACTATAAAAAGGCAGAAGCACAATATACCCTTATGATTCCTTACCTACTGGTAATCAGTTGTTCAGCCGTACCTTAGGAAGCTCTGGTTGAAGGAGAACAGGCAGTCACTGCTGCAGAAGAAGGTACCAGCCATCAGAACAGACACTGGGTTTCCTGGGGCTCATCAGCCTTCCCAAAAACCTTTCTGCCTTCCCTGGGTATAGCAGCCACCAAGAGTTCTCTAACACAGAGAGGCAAGGAGAGCCCACACCCAAAAAAAACAGAAGCAAGGCCTGTTTGCCCTCTTTTAACTTCCTGCAGCCCTCCTCAGCCCTGTGAGGTCCATGGGCTCACAGATTGGAGGGTGCCATCTCCACATGGGGTTGTTTTCACCTGTTCTGATTCCAGAGCCTCTGTGCTCAGGTGACCATACTACTTCTCCATCAGAGATGTTCTCATGGTTAATTAGGTCCATTGATTTGATATTAACACTTCAATGTAATCAGCTGTTTTTCCCCAGTAGCGCTGGGTAAAGAGAGTTGATGTGCATCAGATCCTCTCTCACCTGGACTAATTCCTTTATTTCACTGAGATTTAGCATTTCCTTTCAGTACCAGCACTTAAGGTTTTTTTATCCTATGCAAGCATTTTGTTCCAACAAAAGAAAAAGCATATGGTTACCAATGCCTGGTTATTCACATGGTGCAATCTGCCTCCTCCAAAATAGCTAGAGAAATAAACTCAGGTAGGGGGAAACCAGAAATATGGCGGGATTAGGCTTAATGTCTGTTATAAATATTAACTTCAGAAAATATTTTAGAAATACATTTAGTTTGACACAATTAGATTATAATGGGAACTATTCACAGATGGAAACATCCTCAATGAATTGTATAGGCTAACTGGCTCCTAAGACATATGGATCTGATGTTAAGATCAGTAGTAATTTCTAATGCAGTCCTTCACGTTCCTCAATAGGGCACACAGTGTTCCCAGAGCATTAAGAAAGAGTGCGTGAGCAGAACTAAGTGCTTAATATTATGCAGTGGACATCATAGTATCCTGAGCTGAATTAATAGACTAATTTAACATAATAATGACATTTCATACCCTGTTACTGCAGGTTCCCATGATTCCATGAGATCAGAGCTAATTCATTGCTGGCTTCCAGTTCTTTCAAATTCACTACCATTTCCCAGCAGTGAAATACTTGCCTATCTATCTCTGCACTTCTGTCCATTGCCCATGGAAAGCCAACCCCAAACAGACAGTGTATTGAACTGTCTGCTGAGGAAGCTAGGTAATTCTAGGGTAACAAGAGGGGATCCTAAGAGAACTATAATTTGAATTTAACTTAGTGGTAAGCTACACCTGGGAGTGGGGTGGCTGGAGAGTTTATACTAATTCTTTACCCAATCCCCAGCATTTGGCAGGTGAGGGTTGTAACTCTACTCCAAGGGAAGTTGCTGTGTCCTTACACAGCTGGGGCTTTTGAGCTAGGAACAGCAACACAACCAGAAATACCTTCCTTTGTGGCTTTGTGTTGCCGCCTCCTGCTGCAGGGATGTGTCTAGGACACAGACTCAGATTTGTGGTCCTGGAGTGTTTGTTAATTGAGAACAGGGGACAAAACTTTGTGCTCTGGTTGGTGAGAATGTGTAGATAAATATCAGATGTATCCACAGCAAATAGTAGCCAATGATTTCAGACTCAGGTTGGGTCAAATGAAACTCCCGTGTCTGTACAATACTGATCTGACCCCAGTGAGACCCCATCCCCTGTTGCTCAGAATCCCACGCTGTCTGCCCTGCCCAGAGCTGAGTGCTGGCTGTCTCCCCGTGTGTGCCACTGCCCTGCTCCTCACCCTTCAGGCAGCGGCTGCCTCGCCTGGCTCTTCACATCTCCGTCTGCCTCCTGAGGTGAGGTCAGCCTTGTCTGACAGTGGAGCTTTTCCTGCAAACTCTGAGCCACGCAATACTTGCACCGAGTGACACCTTGTATTTGCTCCTTGGTGAATATTTCTGTGTTAAAACCCTGAGCGTGGCGTTGTCAGTCACAGTGTGTTCCTGTTTCCCCATCCTTCAGGTGACCATCCAAATAGAGTGTGGTCAGGGTGGCACCCTTTTGTGCTGCCAGACTGCTGTGTAAGGGATGGTAAATTACCTGGGGGTAAAGTGACAGGCACGCAAGAAACGATACTTGAGTTGGTGGTGCCACCAAACCCTTCTCCCACCACTGCTGCTGATTTTCCAGTGTGACTTCTGTATACACATACATATGTATGCAAACACACAGAGTCATAGGTATGTGTAGATATATTTGGAACACACATACACACTTACTGTGTAATAAAGCTATGTAATAAACCATGGAGGAAGGTTTTTTTTTAAGGGAAAGCACCCCTTTAAATACATAGATCTGTTTTTTTCCTTCCTACTATGTACACCGTTTTTGCTATTTTAAGGCTGGCACTTGATTCTAAAATGCCTTTGTCACCATAATTTTAATAACTTTTTGAGCAGTTGCCAGTTTAATTTTCAGTGCGTGAAAATTGGAGGTAAATTATTTATTACGTCCAACAAATGTCTTTCACAATTTTATTTAATTTTTTCATCTTTTTTAATGGGTCATAAAATGGCAGTCTTTTATTGGATACTCATAAAGTAAGGAGCAAATGAATACTTTGCAAATAGGTTACTGTGGATTGAAATGTCAGCTGTATTTCACAGGGTGTGAAATTCTTTAGGCTGGAGCTGTAGTGACATATGGCAGTGGGCCACGTTCCTCTTCTGTAACAATAAAACAGCAGTGGACATAAAGGAAAGAAAGAACTGCAATTGTTGGGGCTTCTCAAGTTATGTTTTTTGGTAAATGATTTAGTAGAATGGCCAGTGGGCCATAGCTGATGCAGTTTAAAGTTGCAAAAATCTTGTGCTTAACTTTGGTCACGAATAAGAGCATTTCCTAAGGGCTCTTTTCAGACCAGGTTTTCCAGGATAGATTCCCATCCAAAAAGTGATACTTCACAGACAAAATATGGGAAAATCCCTTCCACATTAAGCAAGGGCTATGGCCTGTAAATAAAACCCACAGTTTTCCTATTACAATGAAATGGCTTTAGAAACTGGAAAATTGCACATTAGACCTGTGGTACATAAAAAGCCATAGAGTGTGTGAGTATCTGCACGGCATGTTAATTACACATGCTTAATAGCTCAAGTTTGCCAGCTCTTTGACTGTGCTTTACACCAGTGCTGCGCCAGAAGTGCTCAGAGGATGGGAATGAGCATCCTGGCTAAAAGCTGTACAAAGATGCTGGGTTTGGGCACTGCTGCGTTGGTGTGGGACAGCGTGAAGGGCAGCACTGGCCTTTCCCTGGAGGCTTCTGCCCACGCCTGTGTTTCTCAAGCTGAGCATAGAGAAGCTGGTGGGCCCCGTGTGTTCTGGGTGTAGCTGCCAGAAGGCCAGGTATTTGTGCATGATGTGAGCGAGCCTTGATTATTGGCACCTCTGACTGTTGCCCTGGGGGGGGGTCTGCTTCCCCTTCCCCTCTGCAGGGATGTAGAACCCACACCTGCACCCACGCAGAACGTGTCCCACCGCGGAGGGGAGGGTTCAGCTGGGGGATGTCTTCCTGGGTTGCTACAGAAACATCAACATTGACACTTCCTCATTCTTTGTGGGTTTTAATTGGGGTTCACCCGAGGAGACTTTGTTCTGCAGCAGCTTTCAAGAGCTCAGTGCTTGATTTTGTTGTGTGTCGGTACAATGCTAGTACTAATATCTCAGCTTTCCCTGCAGAAGTAGGGTTGTGTCAGAAGGTCTGTTGGAGCTGAGGGACAGCCTGCCCTCGGTTGCACGGTGGTGCTGGTTGGGTGTGAGCAGGTTCACGGGGACTTGGCACAGACAGGGCTCAAACATGGGCCTCATGCCAGCATGGCTCTTCTTTGGGCTGGGGTGGGACACTGAGACCTTCTCTTCTCTTGTCTTGCTGGCTCTACCTGCCACAGCAGCAGGGGAGGCAATTTTCTTTAGTCTTGGAGAAGCAATTATGATACTATGAGTGTAGTCAAGTATATCAAATAATTGCTGGGAGGTCTGGCCATAGAGACATAAAATCAGGCACTTGGTGTCTGTGGAGACATTTCTGATCACCTCTACCAGGAGACTGACCAAAAGCTGTCCTGCTTCTTCCCTCGTGAGCTAAACCTGTCATGAAAAATCACTGCAGTCTCATAACCCTTTAAATTGTATTTCTCCAGTCTACAGAAAAAAAAGTATCAGCAGAGACCCAACAATTTAGAAGTGTTGTTATCTGGTGACATAGGCTGGTTCACCTCTGAGCTGATTGGAGCTTTACTGAAGGAACCTGACACAAAATACTGGCAATCACCAGTGGGAAATAAAGGTGCCCAAAAAATAGAATCACTGCTGAATGTCATTCATTTTATTTTCAAGATATTTGCAGTTTATGCAGAGTGCTGAGCTAAAAGCCTCACGTGTGTGGACAGTTACACGTAAACACTATATGTATTTATGTATATGTCCTTCTCTCGGCTGGTTGTGAATGAGTGAGTAGAAGAAATAGGGCATGTAGCTTTTGGAACTCCAAATTTGAAGAGGTACTGTTTATTTGACTCAGAAGTACACGTAGCCCATCAAACAGGTGGATGCTAAAGAAACAGAAAAAATGCATTTCTTATACCCTAGAGACATGACAATTTCAGGAAAGAAGTGGTTTTGTATGTTGACAGGTTCATCCTTTTGAAGATGAGATAATTATCTGTGTGAGTTCACTCTGTGGCTTCCAGACCTGAGCGAGTATGGTAACTCCTGTGAAGCTCTCGCAGGGCTCATCCCTGCAGCTGTGTGTGGGAGGGTGACAGGGAGCTCTGTATCTGTGCCGGGGCTGATGTGCTCCCTGAACCTCTGCTGGGGATGGCTTCAGACACCTGAAGGGTGGGGAACGCCAGGCTCACCAGTGGCACCAGGGACTGGGGTCCTGCTGCTAACGCAGTCCTGGGCCGGGGCTCAGTTCTTGTTAGACACATGTGCCATCGGTGCCCTGTCCCGGAGCCCTCTGCCCTGCCAGAACGGTGATGGAAGGGTGCTGTGCACAGGGATCAGACCCACAGACCCCACTGGCAGCAGAGCTCAGTCCCAGAGGGCAGTGGGGGCTTGCTCCATGGCACCTCCTTAAATACGGGCAAGCTCTCCCCCTTTAGTAACTGTAATAACTGGTCTGAGCAGACGTCACGCTATGATTCTGTTCAGGTAATGGCTAGTGCCTTCCTGGGGGGTTTTGCTGGACTGAGATTTTTGGGCCACTTCTGAAGCTCTGTGCACCAACTCAACGCACTCTAATAGGATTTGTTTATCATTTGCCTGGTGCCTGAGTGTGGCTGTGTTCTGAAGCTGCACATCTCAACAGTGCTGGAGCTGTGTCCTGGTGACCCTGCCTGCTCCACACACCACCAAGTCCCACCATGTGGGACTGTATCTGTGCCGGAGCTGATGTGCTCCCTGAGCCTCTGCTGGGGATGGCTTCAGACACCTGAAGGGTGGGGAACGCCAAGCTCGCCAGTGGCACCAGGGACTGGGGTCCTGCTGCTAACGCACCCACCACCATGTGGGACTTGGGCAGGTCATGTAAGAGAACAGGTTACAGACATCCCTCCTCATCCCAAATAGCAGAAGTGTGGTGGCTGCAGAACACAGCTAGGAAAAGACTAGTACAGAGGTTCTGTAGGAAGGCAAAAGAGAACCAACCCTCTAAATTTAAGAAAATAGATATTGCAGCAGGAGCATGTGGTTTGCTGCATGATACAGGGAAGTTAGAGGAAAAAAAGGTGACTTGAAGGTTTAATGTATAAGAGAAATTGAGCGAGAAGTGTAACAGGATCGACTGGCAAGTCTTCAAAGCTGGCCTTTTTCTAGGGAAGCCAAGAAAGCCCAGCACCAAAGTCACAGGTCCAGGAATTCCTGAAGTAAGCTCTCTCACACGCTGAAACGGTTAGTGTGAAATGTAGTATTTCAGCAAGTTCGAATATTGACATTCAGGATAAGCCAGGATGGGCTCCTAGATTTTTTGCTGCCAAGTATCTTGGGGGGGGGAGGGAGGCACTGGAGGTTTGAGCGTAGGAGGCATTGCTGCAAAAGTAGTAATTTATTTCCCAAAGAACTAAGGGATATGTGGAAGTTGACTTTAATGAAGATTGGTATGAAGTAATTTATATTATCATTTTAGTCGACTTAGCATTTTTTTGGGGTAGGCTTTCCTATACAGGCGAATGAAACTAAACACAAGTAGCAGTTAAAGGTACTGCTATATAGTGAGAATGTGCCTCAACAGTACTCTGCTTCTCTTCTGAAGTCTCAAATGTGTTTTGTTTCCTAGTTGCTCAGCTGAAAAGCGTGTGAGCCCAAGTATATGACAGTTCAGACAGTGCCTGCTCCTGCTGGCAACGGCAGCCAGCTACCGATGCATCCTCCTCTTCAACCACATAGGTTTGGGACTGGTAGTAGCACGTCGTGTAAATCAACAAACTGCCAGAGGGTATAAAACATTGTGAAATGATGTTAGAAAATATTCCTGACTGACGAGAACACACATGGGTCAGGAGGGAGGATGATACTGCCAGGCAGCAAAGGGAATTGATTGGTTAGCAGAAAAAAACCCATAGGAAATCAAGGATTCACATTTATGTTTGTTAAAAAAAAAAAAAAGAAAAAGAAAAAAGGAAAAAGGGAGCATTTGAAAGTGTTTTGGAAATTCGACCCCAGTAGTTGGCAGCAACTGGAGTCAGATGTTACTGGCCAAATCCAGCAGTTCTTCACTAGTGCACAGGCAGAATTATTTTTTATCTCATCAGGAGTTTTGCCCAACAAGAGACTTCAGAAATGGTTCCAACTAAAGCTGAGAAAAACCTACAATGTATTTAGATACAGTTAAAAATTGGAAATGGTCAATGCAGGAGGTATATAAGGATCTAGATTCCTAGAGAATGTGTTTTGTTAATATAAAAATCAAAATTACTTGTTGTACTACATTTGGATTTAGAGTAGTTGGAAGGGTTCTCACTGTGCTAGCAGGCTTTGAACCAAGCAATATAATCCCAGTTACGGCATCAGCCAGTGGGAAGGCACCCACTGCTACTTAGGGAAGTTCAGAAAAGCAGAAAGGCTGAACAGCTTTAACGTTCAGGAAGCACGACCACAATGAATGCCCTTTCTTGGGCATAACCAAGTTCAAAAATTGGTGCAGAGCCTGGGCCATGCTTCTCTAAGTCGTGCTTTAAAAAGACAGGGCTAAGGGGGGAAAATGAAATATGTAAGAGATTAATCCTTCTTTGAATTTGTGCTTAACTGAAAAGTTGCCATCTGAAATACTTGTATGTGATTCTTCACTATTTATGGACTGAATTCAGTTGCTGCCTTCCAACTGGAGATGCTCCACGATTCCACCATTCAGTTACACCTGTACAGTCACAGTTGGTGCGGTGGTATCGTCAGGGTGCAAAAGGACACCGGGGAGAGTCACCTTAGTGTCACTGCGCTGTGACAGGTTCGTGCCTTGGACAGGAGAACGCTTCCTGTGCTGTGTTTATGAGGTGTGAATCTTCAAAAGATTTCAAGGATAAAAGACACCCATTTCTCAGGGGTGCCTGAATCCTCTCGCATTGCAGTCGCTAGGATGCTTTGCCAGTCAGACGCGAGCATTGTCCTGCTGACATTTCCCACAGCATTGCTCACCACAGTGGCAAAGCAAAACATTGAAAATAAAATTAAAAAGCATCATGTTAAAAAAATTCATCACTGACAGCAGTTTTGGTATAGTTTACTTTATTTAGTGTGTTGGGAGGGAATTGAATTAATTTTTTATTTTTATCTGTTCCAATTCACTTATTCCAGTAATAATTAGAAGTAAATGAGTTATTCTTTCTGTTAGATCAATTATTCATAACAGATAATTTAAAAATGAGTTTAGTGGAAGCAAGTTACTTCATTTTTGCTAAAACTGAAAAAGAAATTAGCCAAATTAGTTAAAATAGCTTTGAACTCCATATTGACTAAGGCATTTGTGCCAGAATAAAAATTCATGACATATAAGAATGGTATAAATGATTAATCGTTTTAGTTCATGGATATCTATATTTTTATTTAATTACATCTATGCATAATATAAACTGTCTGAATCTTGGGAATCTAAGCCAGAGAAGCTGAAGAGTCTTTTTATGTTTAACATTCACCATGTGTTGTTTTCTTCTAGGGTTAATTTGTAAAATGTAAACCACATACTATTTGTATGCAGTGATTATGTACTATTTATAGAAAGTCTTGACCATTTATAATTATCCGACATTTTTATCCATAATGTCTGCATATGACTAAGGAGATGTTTATAGAACAGAGAAAACAATGCTATTTTTACAGTTGAACTTCAATTTATGTAAAACTTTTATGGAACATTCTATGCTACATGGAACAGAGAAGGGATATTCTCTACTCAGACAGCTCTCTATCGAGAAGACTTAAGATTATTTCCGAATAGTAATCAACACCATACCCACAGGAGACCCTGCTGTTCATTTTAAGCAGCATAAATTGAGGGAAAGAAAGCTGTCTGAAATGACCAAAAACTGGTGTCTGAAAGCCACAAGGTCCAGCCCTGTAGCAACTAAGTATCTTGATCACTTAAAATTTTGTCATCAGAGGTTTCTAGAAACGATAACACAAAGAAATAACATTGGTTTTGTGATTTCTGTGAAGTCACTTCTGACGTCTGGTGCAGCTCAGAGCCCCGACTCCTTCTTCCTCTGGTGGCACACGCTGTTGAACAGTCTGTACCTGCAGGTGCCTCCACAGCACCGATGCGCTTTTAATGACTGGGTTTTGGCTGCTGATATGTTTTTTTCCTCTTTCTTTCCAGAACTCTGGAAGTTTTAGTGAGTTTGAACGAAGGGCAGTCTTTCATGTCCAGCTCATTAACAATCACCGCTTCAGAGTGTGTAAGTAAATGGCTAACATCCTTCACTGTAAAATCCTGACACCTCTCTGTGCAGAGAAACGTGGCATGTGCGAGTCCCGGTAGATGTCTGGAATGCACAAAGCCACCTCACTAGAAAATACACCTGTGCAGACACATGCAGAATAGACTCAGCTCTGAGAGTGAACAACTGCCCATAGTACGAGAAGATCAGGTTCGAGACGTCTTAAGGAACCTAAAAGTGCATAAGTCCATGGGACCTGATGAAATCCATCCACGGGTCCTGAGGGAGCTGGCAGACGAAGTTGCTAAGCCTCTTTCCATCATAGTCG
>JAOQGH010000032.1:332139-601562 GCA_025769975.1 Gallinago jamesoni
TGGTCTGGTGGGAGGTGTCCCTGCCCAGGGCAGGGGGGTTGGAACTCAATGATCTTTAAGGTCCCTTCCAACTCAAAGAATTTTATTAATTTAATTTTTTAATATGTAGGTACATACACACACACATATATCTGTCCTAAGTAGCATTGTCTGTATTTTGAGACATGCTTAGAATCTGTTTTATAGCACCACTACATGCAACAGAGTTTTAAGCTGGTTTGAACTCCCTATTGAAGTGTGTGTATGTGAGGGCTATAAACAAGATTTTTTTTCTACAGTTACGTAAACCAAATCCCTTAATTCTTCCCATTAAGGTGGCAAACAGTTTTATTTTAGGAAGATTTTTTTTGCAGGATTCTACTTAAGTGAAGTGTTGCCATATGTATCACCTGAGACTTCCTAATAGCCCACAAAACCCATCCCTTCTGTGGCAGACTCCGAGATTGCCCTTTGCTTTGTGACCCAGGCTCTGCTACAGGGGTTTCTCCCCCAGCCTCTCCTGCTGCCTGCCCCGAGCTGCTTGTGTGGACCTTATGCAGGACCATATGGAAAGCCCTGGAATTCTCCTCTCCCAGGCCACCTCGGCTGGCTCTGCCCGACATCCCAGCAGTGCCTGTGTGTTCCTTGGCTACACAAGGCTTGTTTTTGTCTATAGCTCATGAATTGTATTTTGCTAAATGTATCACAACAAATTACCTGAGCACAGTCTGCAGCTGTGGCTTTCAAAATATTGGGACATTTCCTTGCCATTAGGGGCCTGCTTGCTATAAACTGAATCATGTCCCAAGAGCCAGGTGTGACACGGTCACCCAGGGTCCCACTCCAGCCCAGTCCCACCCAGTATATGGAAGGTGGTTACAGCCCTACAGCAGGATACCAGTGCTGCATGACCTCAGGTACCTGACTGTGGTGCCTGAGTAGGGGGTGCAGGCTCTCAGCTCTGTTAATTAGGGGAGAGTCTTTGTCAAACACAGGCTGGAGTACCTAAGGTAAGCCTAGGCTTAAGGTAGTCTGAACATCCTGCTGTGTTTCTATCGTCGGCTTACAGAAAAGAGATAAAACCAGCTGCTAGCTTAAACCTCATACTTAGCAGTCAGTGACTTTTCCAACTTAATATATAAAATTTCTAATCTCCCATTTCTGCTCTCCATTAATTTAGTCTGCCTTCTGTATTACGTAGGCAGGGTAGTTAAAATTTGTGCAATTAGGCACAAGACCACTATGTAGGGATGGAGGTTTTGAAAATGTACTCTGCATGGATACTGTGTTTCTTAAATTTGTCTCATTTAAAGTGTGACTTTAGCACAGCTTTTCTGTCAGGCATAGAAGCATACAGAGCAATACCTTCTGCGCATCAGCATGTATTTTTCCAGCATTTCTTTTATGGCTCGTAGGTAATTGACTTAAAAGAGCAAAAATGACATTTTTATTCTATTTATGTAAAAACAAAATACTTGGCTAACTGTAGAAATCAGAGTCATCTCAGTTCAGTCCCAGTTTCAGAAAGAAAGCTTGAATAAATTGAGAGCTGAAGAGACACACATTCCCCAAATGACGTTTCTGTGTTTCAGGGCCTCTCTATCATTGGGAAGCATTTCAGTCTCACGCCCAGTGCAGTCACAGGAGGATGCTGGAGACTAACAGCAGACTGCTTTTCATTTAGTTTAGTCCACTCAGAGAAAGCAGCACATGTTAAGTCTGTTCCCATGTCCTCTTAAAAACCGCTAAGATTGCACAGACAGGTAAAAACAAAGCACTGATGCAAAGCAAATCACACCAGATTCTGGGTACGGCTGTCTTCCCTCTGCTGTACTCGAACAGTGCTTCTCTGTGGTCAGAAGTTGTCACTAACAGGAAACAGAATGAGTACAGATGTGTATTGACAGGAAAAACTGTTGTACTTCTGATCTTCCTTTTTTTTTTCCTTTCTTTTTTTTTTCCCCCTTTCATACATGTTGCAGCAGAGACGGCTCCATACAAGAACTGCTGTTTCCATAGTAGCAGATGGGCAACTGCAAGAAATGGGTCACTGCTAGAATTGTTCCACTAATTGTAATAGCTGAGCAGCTGATGGCTACTCCGAATATGAGAGTTACAAGTTACAGCCTCCCCCAGCACACGCGCATTGCTGCGGTGAAAACAAACAAAAACCAGGCTGCATCGAGGCTTGCAGGCATGCATCCTACCCATTTCTATTAATGCATATGCCTCACTGCACCTACAGGTGCATTTCCAATGCTGTATCTCCAGTGCAGCTTGTCTCACTTTGACAGAATTACTTACGCTTTACTCCAGCCTCAGTGATTCCCTGGGTTTCCATCCCTTCCTTTCTCCCCGGATGGAATCTCCATAACTTCTGTTCTCATCAGGTCACTGTGGCATTTTTCTCAGTATTGCTCTAAACCAGCACAGCAGCACAAAAGATCAAGTGTAAGAATAAAAGCACCTACAGAATGTGGATTTGAGGTGGTGGGAGATTAATTTCTTTGTTAAAAGCAGTATTTCTGGAAGCAGCAACAGTCGTTCAGAATTTCTAGGGATGGTGGCTTCAAGTTCAAATAGCACTAGAGCAAGGATTTAGTGTGCTATAGTCTGTACGCTGTGAATGCCCCACATGTGTGGTTGATAAGCACAAACACTTTATATATGTATTGTTAGTAGAGATTCCTTAAAATCCCACCGAGCCACAGATCTGTACAGGCCTGTGTCCTTGTGGGAGGAGAAGGGCATCCCTTATCCACAGGCTTAGATGGAGACTTCACCTGTTTGTGTCCAATGGCTCATTTCTTAGCAGTCTATGTACTCTTTCTTTTCTTCAGGTTGGGCCTCGTTCTTATCTCAAGCACATCAGTTTTACGTCAAAATGAATCCACTGACTGCAGCAGAATAAGCAGGGAATTCCCCCAGAATATGTAGGGAATGAGAAACACGAACAGCATCTTACCACCTCCTCCCTCATTTCAGTGTTGATACGTCATTCACTGTGATAGGCAGCTCCCACTGAAGCATCCTAGCTTTCCTTTTAATAACTCATGGAACTGAGGAGCCTTACAATGCAGGGTGGGACTGCACTTGTGCTGAATTCAGCTGAGACCCCCTTCCTCATCCTTTGTGAGGAACTTCTCCATTGGGAAAAATAGGATCCAGTGGATGGGAACAATTTGTTTGGGATCTGTATCAGTCAGTAGGAGGCTGGTTTGGGGTGAGTGGGGAAACCAGGCAGCAGTTATTTGCAACATCCACTGATGCTGTCTTTCTGCTTTCTCCGCAGTCGAGTGGAGTAGGGGCGCTTATCGCTGTTCTTGTGCTGCTGCTGTTGGCAGCACTCGGTCTGCTCTGGTGGTTCTGGCCCCTCTGCTGCAAAGTGGTGAGTAAAGACTTACTGGAAGAAGTCACCAAGTCTGTGACTCATGATTATAACTCATACCGTGTTGGGAAACACAGATACCAGGGGAAACAGGTTGAGTAACAGGAGAGCTACATTACGTGACGTAAGTCATCTGTAGAGGGACTCTTCTTTAATTCATGACACGCAATAAATGGAAGCCGAGACCAGCTCCAGCAGTGTGGGCTGCACTCTCAGCAGTGCTTCTGGCGTTCTGAGACCTGCACACGTAGGAACTGGCAGCAGCTTGCTGGTGTGCCTCTCACTGGCTGTCTTCTGAGTCAGCACGTGTGATATTTCTGTCTAATCATTGATAAAAGCCTTCTCTATTATTTGAAAGTTGTTGGCCATAATGGTAGACAGATGTTACCCTGAAATCAAGGACAATTTAAAAAGTACTATCAGTAAAATTGGTATTTGTTGTCCATTATGTGCTCTCAAGTTGGAAATCCCTTAGTGTCTTAATAATCCCTTGGACACATTGCGTCTCTTTTTATGAGTGCACTAGTTATCCTTCTAGCAGCACTCAGCAGCGCTTCTATCAATCTCCTTGTATGCTGGGGTTTCTAAATTGGTGAAGTTTGTTACTCTGGATGAGTAATCCTCAACAACAGCGCTGAGGATTTGGGAAGTGGAAATGATTCCCTGTCTTGCCTCGGGCCTGTGGAACCCAGAGCAGCAGAGGAACTGCCCTTTGCACCTGACCGTGCCCAAGCCCATGTAACCAGAAGCATTTCTGTAGTCCCTCAGACCCCAGGCTGTCCTAGGGCAAGAGGTCCTCAGCCACCATCTGCATCTCATGGTCTGGGGTTGCTGAGGCAAGAACTATGAGCTCTTTTCTACTAAGACTCTTCTGTCTCATTCTCCACAGTCCCATCAGAAATCCAGGGAGGTCATCTGTTAGTCATTTTACTTCAACTTTATTTTATATTATGAGAGTTCCTGTGGAAAAAGAAGAGCTTCCTGTTTTCTTATTTTAAATAATTGGCTAACCTTGATTCATAGACCATCTTCCCACTTCTTAGTTTCTTTGCTTTCTGCCCGTAGAAGGCAGCTCCAGTGAGGCAAGTCTTGTAGAGCTGTCACCTGGGGCAGGCTGAGAGGAGTTGGAGGACATGAAGGGAATAGTATTGCAGCAGTCTTATGCTGGTAGAAAAGCAAACATTTTGTGTTTCGAAGTATAGTTATTTTAAAAATACGCATGTAAAATATGATTTAAATCCTTAAATGAAGCAAGTAACTTTTTTTTTCAGTGTCTCATCTAATTACAGACATACTTTGGAGTGAGCTGTTTCACTACTTGTTCATAGTTGTTGAGAGAGTTTGTCATATCTTTTCTCAAGAGCTGCTTTTCTGAAAGCAGCTTATTTTCTTTTGTCCTTTTCCTGACTTCTCAAGTTTTCTTTATTTTTTTTTTTCAAGACAAACACACTTCGAGTTGACTAGTATCAGGAAACCCAATGTTCCTTGAGTTTGTCAGAGGTCTCAGAATGAGTTACCTCACTAAACTCTGGTTTTTATCATCAGCTGAATGTGACTGACAGAACATAGTCCTGCATACAGACTAGCAGCATACTAGGGGACCTCCACTTCCCTGCCACTGAGTCTGCTTCTCTGCTGGCTGGACCGCCTGGTCTCATGGGACAAAGAACAGGAGCAAGGAAGAATGGAGCAGCCCTCAAACCATGCTCCAGAATCAGATGGGCAAGAGAGAGAGGCAAAAGGTGTTGGGGACAGAACAGAACGAGCGTCTGGAGCCACGTGAGCGCGTTATCCTGACCGCCTGCGAGCAGAGCGGTGGGCTGCAGGTGGTTCCTGCAGATTCAGGTGGTTGGGGCACTCCATCCTCACTAGGACCCCGTCTGACAGCGCCCCTGCCTATGAGGTCCATGTTCGCTTACAGATTGGGGCAGGGGGACTCCTTTTTGCTTTTCTTCCTCCCCCCGCTCCCTTTTTAAAAGGCAGTTCACTGTTGACAGTTCTTTCACTCTTCCCTCAATATCAGAACATATGATCGCATCAAGCTGGCTTCAGGCTCTGGTGCTGACATTTCCTAATGCCCACATCACGCGAACATTTGAAAAGTGTTAATGAGCAGATCAAAGGGACTGTTGCCTGAAGCAACTAACTTTTTTTCTTTCTTTTTTTTTTGGTAAGAAGTCGGCTCTCCTCCAAACTCAAGTGTTCATTCTTTGCAACTAAATAAATAAGATGCAGCCTTGCCTGGGATGATGATAATAAACCAAAACAAAACAAGATTAGGAAGTAATCCATCTCTACATGCGGTTAATAATACAGCAGCCTTATTCAGAGCCTCCTGTATTGAAACAATCTGAATCTTAAGTTCAGGAAAAGTTAATCTGAGATATTATGATCTTCAGTATGTGCGGTTTCATGCTGCATTTGCATTGTTTTCTGCCAAAGCCGCATGGGTTCCTGGGATTTCTCTTTTTTAAAAATGGCTTTCTACTGATTTTACTTGAAATATCACACAAGACTGAAAATAATCTTTGTGTATGTGTGTGTGTGAGAGAGTGTGAGTGTGAGGAGCCTGTGGAAACATAAGGATGCAGGCATTTACATTCCACTTCTGTCAGCAGGGGTGAGTATCTGCTACTCAAAGCAGATTATTTTCTCACACCACTGTCACATTTAAAACAAGCTTCATTTTCTGAAGCTATTAGAAATAGCAGCTAATTAATCTATTGGTTAGCTTTAAATTGAGTTTATCCTACAACTTCAGGGAGTTTAGCAGCTGGCGTAGGATTAGATCCTTTGCTCAGGGAGTCAAACAAAAACTGTTGTGGACTGGTGACTGTTGAAACCCATTGAGGTTCAAAAATAGTGTTTTTCCTGATTTACTGAGGTAGAAATTTTGATTCTGTATATAGGAATATAGGAATATTGATATATATTAGGAATATATATATATATAGGAATATCAATAGGCGTAGGGCCCAAGTGAACTTTAGCGTACCTCACAAAGAAGTTTACTGTGCAGAGATGTCTTTGCTCAGGAGAGACTGCAAGACCTAAGACTTGTAGAACTACAGAAAGTGGAGTAATGATACCGTTCAATATGTATTTATATAAATCTGCAACCTAGCTAGGCCTTTCCCCCCTGTACAGCTTGCAGTTTTGGCAGCAAAATACATTTTTTTAGAGATAATCATTAGAGACAGGCAAAAGGAAAACAGGAACAGGGATTAAGTAAGATAAGGTGACCCTTAATATATTGAAAGTACTGTTTTATGATTTCCAGTCTTTTAATTGCTTTCAGTGAGAATGAAGTATCTTCATGCTTTTGAAAATCTTGCTCAGCATCCAAGTACCTCTCAGAATCTGTCCCATGATCCCTCTGTAGCAGTGTTTCTTGTAAAGTTAGGGCAGTAATTCCAAAGATTTACAGAAAAGTAATTTCTGGCATGTTTTTGCAACATCATAGCAGCAAAGGGATGTCTGGTAAAAATCCATAGTTGACATTCCAATCCACTTGAAGTACTCCGAGCTTGCCTGATGAACAGTTCAGGATCTTAAACCTGGAGGACTGTGGAAAAATGTTTCCAAGGGTGCCATAATGATTTCTCTTATTTGATAGAATTCCTGCATCCATTGCTAAAATTCCATTGCTTGTTTAGGCAGTAACTAATAACTACCTTTGTGGAACAGTGACTTGAAATGAATACCAAGAAGGAAAACTCTTGATTATCGGTCAAGAAAAATCTGTTTCTTTTATGTATGATGCTATACATCTGTGCAGTGACATTATTTATAGGTACAGGAAGAGTAAATGAAAGTACTATGATGAATAGCACAGAGTGAATAAAATAAGACATATTTCAGTCAAGGTACTTAATCCTGTCTTAGGAGATGTAGACGTTTGTCATCACGGGCAGTTTTGGTTATACTAAAGCACAGCAGAAACAGACTCCTTTATATTCATGGGGTATTTTTTAGTCATTTCTATACAATATTCAAGCACAAAAAATGACTTGGTATCACTGAAGTACCTTTTTTTAGCTTACAAGCCTGCATTTCTTGTGGAAGAATGGCCGTGCATTCAGTTTTCATCTTAGCCATTTACAAGGGTTGCTGCCTTCCTCTTCCCCTCCCCATACTGTTTGGCGGATTCCTGTCAGTACCGAGGAACTCCTGAGATTTACAACATGTGTGTGAGAAAGGGAACAGGAAGAAACTGTAGGTAGAGGTTTAAATATAGGGGTAAGTGAATTATCCTAAGAGTGGGCCTTATCCAGAACCAGTTTAAGAGCCCTGTGAATGTAACTCCAGTGCAGGCACTGAACAGTCAAGGAACTACATACTTAAATTATTAGATCTGAAATGTGAGATCTGCGGAAACGATCTGGACGTCTAGAGGTGAAGCCTGAGCTACCAGAAGGCATTTCACACTTGTTATTGGGCCAGAAATTATCCAGCAGCATGGCACAAGGAAGCAGGCATCTTGGCCCGAGATTATGCAAGATCTCCCGTAGACTTTGGGATGCTTTTCCTCCTGGGCTCGCTAATTAACTCCATAGGGTTTCATCACTGGCTATTACTTAGAATGACTGAGTCTTATCCGGTCAGGAAGCAAAGTGGCAGACACGTCTGCCCAAAGAGTGTCTGCCAGTCAATTGATGTTATTTTCTATTAGACGGATGGTGTTAATTTCCAGAAGGCCTTGATAATCAATACCCAAGGGACTTGGCAGCAGCGGTTGCCAGTTTGCAAGCAGATGTGGGGGGCTCAGATGGAAACAGTTCACTTTAAAATTTTCTGTGGGCTTTTGGATGCTGCCAATGCAATTCCTTATGCTTTTATATGTTTGGCTCTTTCAGGTCATCAAAGATCCCCCTCCGCCTCCGCCAGTTCCCAAAGAGGTAGGGTATGATGGTGCTCCGCTCGTGGCACTGGTTACACAATGCCACTCCTCTGCGCGGTCCTTGTTCTGTGAACCCGGCTCTTTGTCCCAGCTGCTGGGGAGAAAGAGCTGTCCCATGGGAAGCCTTCAGTTGAGAGCAGGATGGCCAAAGTCCAAATCTCTGTTCTCTCTCAGTTGCCTCAGTGTGGCGTGAATTAAGCCCAAATCCACAGAAATACTTAGGGGCTTTATCCCAAGATAGCTGAATATTATTTTTCCCATACTTCAGCAAAAGCAGAAAGACTGAGTAGCTCTTGTAGAACAGCCTAAAGATTCATGTTTGACTGAAACAGCATTTTCCCACAGCTTTGGCATTCCAGACACTGAAGAACCCTTATAAGGGAATTTCTCTCCCTCTTACGGCTAAGAATGCACTAGAGGATTTTTGCCCGTTGGTCTTGATTGAGCCAATTGCTCGAGCGCACTCAGTGTGCTCTGACAGTTAAGCCCACGATAAGGCACACTTCATGGAGCTGAGGCAGCGAGTTTGACAAAGGTTGGCTTAGGAAACTGCGATCGGCTGTGTAACCTTTATCTGCAGATCTGCTGAACACCGTCTGCTGAATCCAAATGAAGGGGGGCTGATGATCTGGCTCTTTAAAGGCATTGTATTTTCTGTGGAAGAAGCCACTGCAAATCCCTTTCTTTGTGTTTTATTTTTATTAGTGGAAAGGAAAAGGATGAGGCAAACGAATGATTGTCAGTGGAATCCCCAGTTAGATTTCCCATTTGGACTTCCCTAATGGTTGCCACTGATGCTTATCCCATGCAAAACATTAAAAATATGTCCAAACATGACCAGACTTTGGAAATTCGTAAACACTTGGTACCTAAGTACCTGATCTTTCACACCTAACATGGGAAAACTTACTCCCTGTGAACTCTAGTGAAATATACTAAAAGGACACTTAGTGTGTGTGTGTGTGAAAGTATCTTTTTAAAGTAAATGTTATTTGAATTTATTGACAGGAAGAAGAACAAGAGCCCTTGCCTACCAAGAAATGGCCCACGGTGGATGCTTCCTACTACGGTGGACGAGGAGTTGGAGGAATTAAAAGGATGGAGGTTTGTATGATACAGAGATCACTAAAAAACAAGCTCTCTGAGGCTGGAAATGGTGGAAACAAAGACTTTTAAAGTCTTCTGAAAATACAAGGGCATAATGTGTGCTTCCTTCTTAGTGACATAAGCCTTGTAAAATTTTTTTTACTGTATCGAACAATTTTGACCTTGGCTATGAAAGAACAGCTTTCAGTAGTTCCATTTGACTGGAACTTTAAATAGCTGCCTAAAGACATGCTCTTTCCATCAAGCTAATGAGAAAGAGAGAGTGAGAGCCTTTTCTGAATGTTTTGGAAGAAATTACAGTGAAACATAAGTCCTCCAACTGCAGGCCAGCCAAATGCACTGACAATGGTGACGCTAAGGAGAGGCCTGATCCCAAAGGAACTCACAGCGACAACAGTGCCTGTCTTTGAAGAGACATGATAGCATCATGTTAATTAAAACAGAATGAAAAGCATGCATCCTTATGGGCATGTCCTTATGTCAAATTTTATAGTCACGTCAGCCTTTATGGAATTTGCAAAGCAGTTTGCTGCAGTTTTTAACTTCAGTCTTGGGAACTGTCTCTGTCTGAAATACCTACCTAGGCCATATTGATGTATCTTGATAAAACTTTAAAGGTGTTGGCCTAAGAATCAGCTTTGCTTGAGTTCTTTTTAAATGGAGCAGTAGAACATGGAAGTTTAAAGCCATGTTGCTTATATGTGCTTCCCTCAGCAGTTCAGAATTGCTAATTTAGAAGAGCTTCAGATTTTAGAAAAAGAAAACAGTTTGTGCAGTGCTTTTCAAAGGCAAACTAGAAAATACTTTCCAACATAAAGAATGACAAGCCTTGATTTCTGACGGGAGCCATGATGAGCCTCCAGGAGGAGATCCAGGAGGGGTTCCAAGATTTAATCATTACAGTTTGTGAATGGGATCTTGCACAGTGAAACAGAAAACCGATTGATATCTCGTGAACACAGGTAACATCAGTGCCGTAAGGAAATGCACGTTCATCACATGGCAAAGATACAGTATTTCCTCTTCAAAGAATAGAGCAGAAAGTAATGATTAGGTTAGAAACTTTTTCATCTATGCTAGGAATTTTGTGCGGGACTAAGTGCTAAAGATGTAAACCAAATGAGATTGCTGACAACACAATCATGAGCTCTCAAAAGGCACCTTGTTCTGTGGAGCTGTGTCTCTCTCTTTCCCTGGCAGCTGAGAGTAATAACAAAATTTTGGGTTGGGCACCACATGGTAAATGCCTCAGTGCTTGAATGTGGAGCTGTGTGAGTGGGCTCTGCTCGGACACCGTGGTACCACACCTCATAGCTCTCCCTGGCTGGTTTGGGGAATCGGGGCAGGGGGAGTGTGGAAAGGAGAGAGGAAACAAAACCAGTCTAACCTGATGATGAAGGTCAACCGGCCCCGTTTTCAGTTCAGGTGGTAATACAGTTGTCTACTTCTTGTTGCTTCTCTGTGCTCTACTCTTCTGCCATTCTTCTAGCAGCTTGATTCTTCTGGCAGCTTCCTTGCATAGAGAAAAGGAGAGAATGAACGTCTTTCTTCTCTTTGCTTGTATATATTACCTTTTGGGACAGTTACATGTTCACTCCTGGCTTCCCCACCAGCTTCAGCCCTCTGCGACAGTCCAGAGTGATTTAGCCAGTGTTGTTCACTCTTCCTTGATCTGTCTGTGGCGTTCCTTTAAAGTTTTACGATGTCATTTCCAGACCCCACCCACTACAGGCAGTAAGTTTTTATGTCAAAGTTGTGTTGTTTGACTCCACAAATTCTGGTTTCTCCTGGGTGAAGTTGCTTTAATCTGAAGGAGAAGGTCATTTTATCAGTATGGAATCCACTATCTATCTCTAAATGGTTTTAACAGTGTTTAAAATACATTTTAACAGCCTCATAAAAAACACTGTAAAAGTACCATTGATCACAGTGAAAGATACAGATGCATTTTAATGACTCAGCAGGGCCTACTTGGACATGAAAGCCCATTCTAATATTGCAGGGAGAGGCTTCCCCACTAAGAAAAAAAATCACTAAGCACGTCAAACAGTAAAGTTCAATATAACAGAAAGGTTCAAAACAATCCCCCTCCTCAGAAATGATGGTCTGTGTTTTACCAACGTGAGTTACTAGTACTAAAGAACTAACTGAGCTCTGTCACACTTTGCTGCATTGAGATTGCAGTGGTAAAAAACACTTGGTGGTGGTGATAAAATGACAAGATTTTCTGCTAAGGTATTTAATTTTTCGGAAAGGGGCTAGGCTCTAGTTTGCCTATGTGTTTTTGTCACTTTCTGTATCCACACATTCTACATAGGGCACTGATGAGGATGCAGGAGTCAGGCTGCTCCCTTCTCCCATCCGATGGCAGAGTTAAACCTGCACATCATAGAGTGTCCCCAGGAACACCTGGAGCGGTTTTCTCCCTCCTCCAGGTAGCAGAAGACCAGGGCATGTCTTTTTCCTGGTGTGCCCTTTTGCAGTGGGAGAGTTGTTGCATCCCACTAATTTTCTGTCTCCTTTTCAAGCGCTTGAATTGGTAGGTAGCAAGACAGAACTGACATATACCTACCGAGCAGTGTGCAGCAATACTCTTAATTCTTTCCCTTGGGTGGGGGAAAGGTCAGTCTTATTTTTCTTGGATTGTTCTCTTTTCGTGCCTGGCATCTCCGGTCAGAAGGTCCCTGAAAAAAACAAGTATGTTGGTGGGGGCCTGCAGTAACAGTTAGCTGTGTTCCAGTAACAGTGTCGTGACTCATCAGCATGTCACATTTATTCAAGATGTAATGTCAGAATTTAATTTCCTGGGTTTAGGTGGATCAGGTCCTCCTTACAGGCCAGACTGCAGCAGATGGCATAATTTAGAAAGTCTTGCACTGAAAATAATCCAGGCCAGCTTTACTAAGCTCCAGCTTAGCTTTAAAGCTCCAGCCATGCTTTTAGATGCTCTTTTTGGATAATAAAGCCTAGCTTCGTTGTCTTGTCTAGGTTTGTCTCTTTGTACAGTGCAGCAAACATTCTTGCTCAAAGTGCTGCACAGTGCTTCCAGTACGAGATGAAATAAGACTGCTTTAGCAGCACAAACCATCTCTCTTAGAGGGAAGGGCTTTTCCTGTATTTCCTCTTTACAGCGTAGTTAGTACAACCTTTTACAGAAGTAGAAATCTGTGATTGTCTCACCAACAGCAATAATTCAGGTTTTTCTCTTTGAACCCTTTGTATATATTTTAAATACTTGTGGCAGTGATAAAATACACATTGCTACATGTTTTACATTTACTTATTATGCTGGTTAGACTGCTTCATCTGTGTTTGCTCCAGTACTTGTCTTCTTGCAGAACTACTTGAAAACTTAAGCAATTTCAAGGAGCTTCTACTAAAAGTTCCTCAGGTATCACCTTCTGTCTAAATTGGGGTTCTCTACAAACGTGCAGTGTTAGGAGTGACAAACATCTAGGCTTTCATCAGTGCCAGATTAAGGTCTGGTGTTCTAGGATAAGTCAGAACAGGAAATAATATTTTTATGTCATTAATTAGAGAAGATTTCACAGATTTCCTGTCTCCTGTACAGCCTGTATGATGCACAGTGGAATTTTATCCCAGTATTTCTCTTGACTTTTCACTACTGAGAGACTCATGTTTACAAATGTATTTAAGTAATGCTTGTCATCAAAAATGAAGAGGGAATATTTTCCTCAGTCCCTCCCCTCTTGTTTATACAGAACTTTTCTCAAGTTTAAACTTCTTTAGCTACTTCTGTTGTTTGCAACAGCGTCCTTACCTTTGCATACAGTGCATTTACTACATCTGAACTCTGGCTTTGCTTAGGTTCGCTGGGGCGATAAAGGATCCACTGAAGAAGGGGCTAGGTTAGAAAAAGCGAAAAATGCTGTGGTGAAGCTCCCAGAAGAACCAGAAGAACCTTTTCATCCTAAACCACGTAAACCAAAGCCTACCTCACCAGCCATTCAGGAGAAGTGGTATACGCCAATTAAGGTAATCTTTTTGTTGTTAATTTCTTACTGAAGGCTGCCTTATCAGTCTTACACATGCTGAACTGTACATTATTTTTCAGGCATTCCATTCAAGTGCAGTGCACTATTCTCAAACTGAACACCTACTCAGGATGAATAGCAGGAGCAGTTTATAGCCCTAAATGCAGTACTTCATCATTACTGCCACATTCTGCTATCCTTCCCCAAAAGGGACATATCATACAGCAAGTGTGCTAAAATCTGCAGGGGCTTTATTGGTATTTGGTCTATCTCTGTGTATATCTAATTAAGCCTAAAATGACACAGTTTATACTAAGTTTTAAACATACATATGATTACCAACCAAGAAAAGCAAAAAAAAATCATATAAAACAATATATGGAAAAAGTCTGATAAACAAGTGAAACATAATAAATGCCATAAAATAAAGACATTTACATAAATAAAGACACACACAGCCGTGCAGGGTGGGATGCTCCTGGCAGGCACCCGCGCTGCCGTGGTGTTGTGCACTCGCCCTGTGCGGGAGGCACCCCGCAGCACGCACCGGCTGTGTTGCTGCACACACGCTGTAAAAACAAACACGGTTAGGAGGGAGGAATCTGAGATGGATGTGCCCAAAATTCTGGCAAATAGACGTATTACCTCTAGATTGCTGAGGAGGAGATGTGGGTTGGGTCACAGCTGCCCTGCTCCCAGTGGAGGTGAGTGCGGTACCTGGCATTCGCTGATGGGAGCGAGCAGCACCCAGCTCTCTGGTGTGGGGACACAGCCCCGGCCTACGCTTTGCTCGTCCGGCTGTAGGGAGCTGGTGCTCTGTTCTCCTTGGCTCTCCCTGGACAGTAACTCAGCAGGCGTGCTGTGCTCTCTCTGGACTGATTTTATTGTACTGAAAGTGCTGTTGCTCTGTCGCCGCAGGGTCGCCTCGACGCGCTGTGGGCGCTGTTACGAAGACAGTACGACCGAGTCTCGTTGATGCGGCCGCAGCAGGGAGATGAGGTTTGTGCGCGCGTGTCTGCCGGGGTCAGCAAAGGGGGGGCACGGTACACCCTTAATTACCTGACCTTAACCACGAAAGCACTGCAGCCAACAGGGTGCCACAACGGGAAAAATAACGTGTTGGGGGAACAAAGTGCATTGAAAGATGCATCACACCAGCCAGGAATGTTGCAGAAACACATATCTCCAGAAAACAGAATTAAGGATTCCGTATTTTGTGTGTGTTCAGCTGGAAAACAAAAACATAGCACATGCTTGATGGAATGTAAACTCTCTGTAACAAATACCCCAATCTTTCTTATAATCAGCTATTTGTAAGAGTAGAGTCTGGCACTCAGAATACCAAAACCACATCAAATTTAAGTGGACACCAGTAACTTTTGTGCAAGTTGCTTCATGTAGCTTTACAATTCTGTGCCGTAAGGCAACTTTCACAGAAAAAAAGGTGTGGAAACTCATTTCTCCGTCAGGCCTTTCTTCAAGTAACACCCATGGCCCATGAACAAGTGGCCTCTGCTAGAAGGACACTCAGAAACTGGCCCCAGATGGGTGTGACAGACCAGATTGTCTCAGACCACAAAGCCGCAGTGTGCGAGAACACTGTTCTTGCAACATACACCAGAAAGGTGACAAAGGAATTAGAGGGATTAAAGGGGGGGGAGTTACCTTTGAGAGAACGAGAATTCGGTATTCAGGTTATTTTCCTGGGATGAAGTTTGGTACTATTCTAAAGGAAGGAAAGATGATGAGATTTAATTAAAACAAGGAAAAGTGTTGGAAGCATGACAAAGTGCAATGGTGGAAACAGACAGGGAGCAGAGTCAGACTCTAGTGTCGTCATTCCAGTTGTCCCATTGACAGGTTATTTACTGTTTGCATGATGCATCTTACATGTAGCAGAATTAACAATAACAAATCTATATACAAAATACAGTTGAATGGGTAAATTCAATGTAAATAGGACCGTAGAAGACATGGTGCCTGAACAGGCTAAAAAATTGTCAGTCAGCCCCCATTTGAGGATTTCTGACCATAAAGATGGGCAGTTACTGTAAAACTTGCCTGCCAGGGAAGGCTTTGCTGAGCCATTGTGAAGTCAGGCATCCACCTTCTCTGGACTTGACAGGAAGACACTGACCAACATCTTGGGTTATGGAAAACAGAGAAGCACTCTACTAAATCTTCAGTATCCCCACTGAAAAAGGAGTAGAATTGTACTGGTGAATAAAATCTAAACCAGTAGTTGTTAAGGTGTAGCCTGTGACACTGTAGGACTGCAATTTCTGTCCGGCATGTTATTTTATATCTTGGGGAAAAATGTTACATGTTTTCAGTTGTTCATAGCTTGTGATGTGGAGATGCCAGGCTGTACCCGACAGGTCTACGTGGGTGCGGGGATGAGCAGGCACGTCTGTGTGCCCCTACTTACTGTTCTGCTAAACAGCAGCCACACACTGGTTCGGCTTTGTCTTCTTTCTTGTATTGTTTAAGAACTTGGTAGTTCCCATTTGTAGAAGAATTCACTGCTGAATTCAAGTCCTTGATCAAGTAATTGAAATTTAGGCATGAAGTATCAAAGCCGAGCGAGCTTTTCCCCCGTCCCCTCTCCCCTCCGCCAGGCGGTGCGGAGGGTGGCCCGGCCCGGGGCTGCAGCCCCGCGCTTTGATGGCGGATGGGGGTCCTGGGAGCCATGAATTTTTCAGGCAGCGGGGCCGAGGCGGGAGGCTGTTCAGGTGTGAGCTGGCAGGTCGGTGCCGGCATCTGCTGCGGCCGGGCGCGGGCAGGCTGCGGCGGGCGGCTGCGCTGGCGGCAGATGCGGCAGGAGCCGCCACAGGCCCGGCCTCACATTTGGCGCCTGGGGGCTGAAACACTAAAGGTAGAGTGGGGGTGGACACAGCTGCGCTCCCAAACACGCCTCGGGCACAAATAAAGAGATCTAATGTAGTTTGACTCTGTAGTGGTGGGGAGATGAGGACAGAGAGCCACTTCAGAGACAACTTAGCGCTGCAACATCTGCCGCCAAGTTTCCAGGGAGTGACAGGGGACAGCAGGTACAGATCGAAGTCCCCACATAAACAGCCTCCGTTAAGCCCTGAACTCTTTTGAAGGGCTCCCATCAAACATCATGGAGTCCGCAGCAGGAGGTTTTGTTTTCAAAGCCATGTTTTGTTTTCTGCATTAACAAGAGAAATTATAAATGATGCATTACCCTGTGTTCGTACTCCTGTTTATACTTTCTTTCCTTTTTCTGTTAAAGGGGTGATGAAGAATGAACCATGGTGGTTTTGGGGTACTTTGATAAATCAGTTGACTGTGGGAGGGTTTCAGCCAAGGATACGGCACCGCTCAGCCCACAGCGCTGGGCTCGGCCAGGGAGCAGAGCTGAACACCCCTACAGTGGTGACCACGGGGAGGAAGGAGTTAAAAGCACCTTTTGTTCTTAAATGTTTTCTGCCAATATCCCTGTGCTGGCAGCATGGCGATAATGCATATTAAGAAAGGAAAAAAAATCTTTTCTGGGTGGAGTAGAATTTGCTGCAGCTGTCAGATACCTTCTCTGCCACCCTAAAGAGCGTTGCAGTTCCCCCCCTGTACTAAAAAGAAGAAATTTCACTTGGCAGTGCAGTTTTTATTAGTAACTGTTGGTTTCATTGGGCATGATTCAAAAGGGGAAACCCGGAAAATATCCCTTTTATGGAGTGGCTGCATTTGCTCCCTCCCTGGCGGAGAAGGGGGCAGTGCTGTCCCCCCCCGGCCTGGGCACAGCCCTTGCCAGCCCTGCTGCGAGCGCCCAGCTGCCCCCGGCCGCAGCGAGGTTCCACGGGTCGCAGGTCTCCGGGAGAGACCTGACAGCTTCCACCGTCTTGGGCCTTCAGATTTATGAACCAGTCCCGCGCCCCTAACCAGATTAGTTCCCTTCCCATTAGCCGCCGAAAGCGGGGCAGCTGTCCGAGCGGCTGGCTGCAAATTCCACAGTGTCTGCTGTGCTAATCGCCAGGCTTTTCAGATGGAGGAGGCAGCAGATAACAGGATTAAAGTTTCACGACCCAGGGTTTTCACAGCCCGAGACGCGGGCGTAGGGGGATAGGGAATGACTTCTGTCATTAATCTTAATTGATTGCCAAGAGGTTTTAATCTGGGTTATTAATTAGGAAGGTCCTTAACACACTTGTCTACGTATCAACATCAGATGCTCTTTTGGGACTTTTGGGACATATGGCCTATCCTATATTTACATTCACACAATTTACACATACATAAATTTCTGTATGTAGAAATTCTTATATGTATACATGCATACAAATAGCTATAGAAGCATTTGCATGCACAGAGGCATCACACGCTCTTTGGCAAAACGTGATGAAAACGAACCACTTTGAACAAAGGTTAAATTTCCACACAATAAACATGTATTCCTCTGTTTATGTTGATAAGTATATTAACATATTTCAACTATATATGTCATTTATCTAGATTACCTTTCAAATGGAAATTTTAGATTTGCAAAGTCAAGTCATATTTAACTGAAGTGCAGCAATCTCGATGTGTGCCTCTGGCCACTCAGAAACATGCAGATTGCAAACATCACCATTTTTAGCTTTCACAGTTCCGATGAGTTAACGTTCAGGCCTTCACTTTTCCTGTTTTTAAGCAAGTTCCTGTTGGACAGACAGGATGGATAGAGGTGCCACTGTCCACAGCTGCAGCTACGTAACCACCTGGTAAATCCCAGTAACGCTGCTTCAGCGCTCACCAAAGTACTGTGTGCAGGAAGGAATATGAAACCAGGCAAGAAAAGGCTGTGACAGAGTCTGGCATTTGACTTTTGTGCAGATTCAAACTGCGCTACAAATTTCTGCAGTCTTTCTTTACACAATTAATCCCATGTATGGAAATGGAGTTTGGGCTGAGGAGCTCTTTTGTTTTAAGTTCTCTGTGAGCGACAGCAGAAGATTCTTGCCAGGCCGTGCCATGATCCTGCTTTCCAAAGCAAAATGCAAACACTGTAAGAACACAACCATTTAGTTACTCAGGAGCTGAAAAGTCTGTTCTTAAAGCGTTCACAAGAAGAACGGTTTGAGATACTTCAGACTAGAGAGAAGGATGTAATTGCTGTTTTTTAGGAAGAGAAAAACAAGGCCCATGATCAGACAGGACTTTGTGACGACCAAGTCCAAGAATTTCCCGTTTTTCCCTGGGAAATGAGATCGATCATTGGCTTACCTAAAACGAGACTGTAGAAAGCAGCTGTAGTGCTGTAGCGACCTCCATCAATGGGGAAGCACATGGAACAATCTGGAAGCCCTTTCCTCATGTCCTCCTTGGAATTGTGTTGCCTCTTGAAACCGTTACACACAACTCTCACCCATTTTCTGCACATCATCTCTTCCACCTTGTCACAAGTTTGAAGTCCAAGGATGAAATTACTTTAATGACCGTGGTTCCTTGACATAGTTCTACGCCTGCCTTTTCCCTATGAGTCACAGATAAAGAAGAGGAAGTAAAATAATCTGAAACCATGTTGTAGGCCAAACACCAAGAGTGGAAGCGAAACTCTCCAACTGCTCATGCACAATCCATACCCCTGAGAGTTTGCTTTTTGAGAACACTGTAATGAAGAGATTTAATTTGGAGCAAAAATAATGCATTAGTCATTTAAGCTCCCATAGATTATTAGGAATGGTATAGTTTACCGGAGATGGGGTTCTCCATAGCTATAGGCGTGAAAGATCTCAGCGTTCTTCAACAGTGGTCTGGCATAGTTTAGAAGATTCAGACTGTGATTGCACTGCCATTTGGAGGAGATCATACAAATACTTTGTATTAGATAAACAGAGATGGGTGATGATGGAAGCCAACTGACCAGGATCTAGAGAGCCTCTGGATGGGAAACTTGGTGACAGAGTAAGGTGAAAAGAAATTGGGTAGTTTCCCTTTGACTTCACTGGGCTCTATTTCTCTAACCAACAGGAAAGTCTTGTGAAAGCATCCTGAAAAGACTATTTTTAGAAAGTGAGAGTTGATGTATCCCCTAGGTGTTAGTGTCACCTGCAGGTTGCTGTGGCACCCCAGATCTCGAGGTTTACTCACTTAGGATGGGTTTATTATAAGCTTGTGCTAAATTGTAGCGAATTGAGTTCAGAGTATGCTCAAGTATGCCCACCCAGGTACTCGTTGTACCAATGCAAGAGTCTCTAAAGCCTGAAAGCAGTTGCACATGTTAATAATTTCATGCATGCAAATTTTCTCATTAGCTTTAATACAACATTATCAAAAAAGAAGGTGGGGTGGGGGAGCTCTTCCATTATCTTGACATTGATTGCATAGCTCTTGCAGAACCAAGGAATGAAAAAGAAGATAAAAAGTTGGGAAGGACTACAGCATATGTGCTGCTGAATGTGACAAGTGTATGTTAGAGGCGGACAGTGGGGAGAAAAAGAAGAAAATGATCAAAAATTATATTTATTGCTTCTGATCTTTTTATTATATTCCCATAATTCAAAATTATTTTTGTTCTGAAATCAATTTTTGCATGTCTAAGTTCGTTATGAACTATAGATCCATAAAGAATTAACAAAAAACCTTAAACATTTTAGTCATTAGCAATTAAAAATCACTGAGTCTTCACGAGCCATACTATTTTCTGAACAATCCAGCTGTGGTATCTCTATGTGCATTCAATTTACAGGCGCCTCTCATCTTCGTCTGTTTGTACGCTTAGTCTGAAGGGGGAATTGCTACCAGTAAAAGAAGTGACTGTGCCATACGTTGCCAAAGCCCATTAGACTTTAAGGTTCAGGCTGACATCTGTCCATAAATTAGAATGCCTCCATACATTTCAGTTTTGACCCTCAACAGTGTGACACAATGGCACGCCCTCAGCCTTAACATTTAATTTTAATATTGACTGTGCTGCTTTTTGATGGCTTGTGTCATAGCCTTCATGTAATTTAAACACAGTCTTAAAAAAAAAGTTAATTCAATTACAAGTAATGGAGTTATTAATGCTGCTTCGTGTCACTAAGTATATATGCATGCATATGGTTCTGTTCCTTTCAAGTCACTCTGAAATGAATTTTGCAACTTCTGATGGCTGTGGTGGACAAACGCTAAATGAAAATCCATCACTGAAGTTTAAATGCGTGAAGCTCACGTCTCTCTCCAGCAGCTCTGTGGGACAGCTAGCAGAGGATACATAACAGCTTTACTTGAGGGCCTGGCGTTCCTCATTCATAGAAGATGATTATTTTTTTTTTGTTAGGCAGTTCTATCTCTGTGCTCTATCTTTATTACTTAGTCTAGCAATCCGAACCCTGCAATTCAAATCCGTTTGCTCAAATTAAAAAGGATTAGATTTTCTTGGAATTCATTATCACTTTTTTCCAGTAGAAACAACAGAAATTCTTTAATGGTCTGAAATATAAATTTCCTTGCTGGATGCTCTGATGAGAGAGGGTAAATGCAGGTGGAAAGTACACGGTAGCTTGTAGCACATTTTATATCTTTCTGTGCTGAAGTAGATGGATGATATTTTATTTTATGTTATAGTACAACATAAAACCTGCTAAAATTTGGAATGGTTGTAAAATGATGGACAGGTATGAGTATGATTCCAGAAGAAAGTTGATTATCTAGGGCTGAAAATTTTCAGAAGAGCCTGAGGGCTCTTTGGATGTTACTCGGTTCTGTGGAAGGACCTTCCCAGCAAACCCAAGCCCAGCCCAGCGTTACAGAGTGCAGCAGGTCTCTAAATGACTTAGAAATCCTCTGTGTTGCCACTAGATTACCACTGCTCACCCCAGGAGAGATGTCACATTTCGGGGCGCATCCTTGTGTCAGGGCTGCTTCCTCCTCTCTTGGAGCCAGCGGGGGCTGCTCCGCCTGCCCTCCCCGCCGGTGGGCTTTGGGTGGCTGCCTGACACCTGGGGCATCCATCCACACAGCCACAACCAGTCGCAGCTCATGTATTTCATGTCCCTAATAAAATAACATCCACAGACAAAGGCTTCTGCCCGCTAACAGCCAGTTTGAACCTGGGGCAGCTGCTGGGAACGCCTTCCTCTGATCAACATTCATAACAGAAAGAATAGAAATGTGTGTAAAGAAACAGGAGACTACAATGGATTAGGTTTCCTTTGGATCTAGTATTCTGTGAATTCTAGGAATTCTAGACCTAGGTTCTCAAATCACATTGCTTTAAAACTGGAGATCACCTGAAAAAGCTGGTTTTGGCAGCAGTGAAATGACCAGCAGAAGGAAACACAGTAACTGTGTGTTGAGGAGAATGTTTGGGGTAGGATCTGTCTCCCCAGCTGTGGGTCACCATCGGTCCTGCTGCACTCAGAGATGCCTTCCCAGGCAACCCAACGCTTGTGACGCTGGTGCCACAGAACCTGTACGTGCAGCAGCAACAGGAGATACTTCCATTGTCCTATTCGCAGCAGATTGTGTTAGGATGACATAACCCCCTCAGAGCTGGGGTAAGTTCCCCTAATGCAGACAAAGTTTCTTTGAGTGGCACCTCAGCTTGTACAAATTATACAAATTTTTGAAGTAAAAGACACAGTACTTTTTAAAAGTAGTTCTATGATTTTATAGTGTTTTTTAAAAAAAGGATGAGGGCGGAGAATGTATCTTCACTCCTTAGCTACTAAGTTCTCTGAAACAAGCCTTATTCTCAGACTTATAACATGAAGTTTTCACTTCCAGATACTCCTTCAGAGGAATTAACATAGTGTTAAAAAGGAGAAGTGACTGCTTTATTTTAAGGGCTACTTCTTTCTTATTCAGGATGCTTAATAAATTGAGCAGTATGGAAGAGTAACTACTCATACTGCAATCAGTATGGAAGAGTAACTACTCATACTGCAATCATTATAATAATTATATCACCTGAAGATTAAAAAAAAGTGCTGCAGAAGGAGAAAAAAGTTCTGAGTTTTACAATATCGCATTTCAAGGATTAGAAAGGGCGAAAAATATCAGACAAATGTTTAGAGGGAACTGGGCATGTTTAGTTTGGAGAAGAGGAGGCCGAGGGGAGATCTCCTTGCCCTCTACAACTCCCTGAAAGGAGGGTGTAGAGAGGCGGGGGTTGGCCTCTTCTCCCAAGGAAATAACGACAGGACCAGAGGAAATGGTCTGAAGTTGGGGCAGGAGAGGTTTAGATTAGATATGAGGAAGAATGACTTTGCTGAGAGGGTGGTCAGGCACTGGAACAGCCTGCCCAGGGAGGTGGTGGAGTCACCATCCCTGGAGGGATTTAAGAAACGTGTAGATGTGGCACTTCAGAGGCCACATGTCTAGTGCCTGAGATTGTTGGGTTGGGTTTTGTTTGGTTTGGTTTTCTTTTTTATGTATGTATGGGTATGGTTGGACTCGATGATCTCAAAGGTCTCTTCTAACCATGAAGACCCTGTAATTCTGTGATTCTGTTTAGATATATACCAAAGTGTTATATATAACACACCCCCATCTCCCTCGTTTGGTCCCTGGTATGTGGGAAGGTGAAGCACGCCCACCCATGGCTACAGAAACAGTCAGCAACAAATAGCCAGCTTTTTCCTTTCTGAACTTCTACGATCATTCAGTGAATGTGTAATGTTGCAATGCTGGTCTTGTTCTCCTTTTACCAGACAGAATTAACTGCTGTCGCTCATCTAGAACTTTCTGCATTACTGGCTCAAAAGCCGTTCCAAAGCTCCCACTCTCCCACAGTGGTCTGTCTCCAGCAGGGGTATAATCTAGCGCTGGTTCTCGCTCTCAGCTGCCAGGTCAAGAAAACACCATGTTTTCTGCCTTCCCCGTTTCTAAGGTTCCCCTTCGTACCACGCACAGAGGCTCCTGCTGTCCCGCAGACACCCGCAGAGCTGCTGTGCCGCTGCGCTGGCGAGGGACTGCTGAAACACGGGCTGTGAAGCTGTGACGTTTTTATTAAGAAAAGGCTAAGAATAAAGAAGATGGGTCGTAGCGTGTTGAACAGGCACATGGAAAATGCAACTCAATTGTCCTGATCTGAGAACTGGGCACCTCTCTCGAATGCCCCCGGCTCAGGTTTTAAAATCCAGGTTGAAAACCTTTAGCAGAAGTGAACGGAAATGAAGCCAAACACTTGTATCACCCATGCAGTATTAACAGAAAAGGCTAAAGCTTTCCAGCTTCACCTTCCAGCTCCCACATTGTTCCTCTGACAATGCTAAGTCTCACACTGATCCTTGCCAGCGAGTGGCTGGACAATTAGGCCCCAAGTGGATGGTGACATTGACAACATTCTCAGATTAGACACTTCCATAAAGAAAACACTGTCCCTGAATAGTGACAATGTTTTTTTAAATTACATTTTTTTCTTTGGAATCAACCTAGCTGCAGTTTCAATCACACACTGTCAGCTGAATCACAAATCACAGTTGGCTGGGTTTTCCCCCCTTTTCCTTGTTGAAAGAAAGAAAAAGAAGTCACAGCAGAAAGAGAAAAAAATAGCTAAATAAAAGCCAAGGATGGCCTGATGCCAGAGATGCTGGGAACTACCAGTTCCTCCTCTCTTGCCGTACCCCTTGATGACTCCACTTCAATTTCCTCAAAAATGAGGAGTTCCACAAGAGATAACTCAGCGCAGCCTGGTTCTCTAGGGACTGGTACCTTGATACCACACCAGTGTGGACACCAAGCTTCTGCCACAGCTCATCCTTCCAAGGAAACACCACACCACCTTTTCCTGGCCACCTCTTCCATGGTGCTCACAGGCAGCGTGACATCTTTCAAACCTCTGCTCTGCTGTAAGATGAGATGTCCTCTCGGCAGGGGGACCCGGTGGGAGGACCCAGCCCCAGCCCCAGCCCCAGCCCCGCCGGCGTGGGGTGAGGGCCAGGACAGCTGGGACTGTGACACCCCCCTCCCCTGGGAGGGACATTTCACCTATGCCACCCTACAGCCTCGCTGGAGGACGGGATGGAAACACCCGGGTGGCTTCGGAGGAAGCGTGGCCATTTTAGCTAAGTGTGCAATTGCATTTTCAACATAATTAGGTGCCTAATTGTGCGCCTAGGCCTAGCTGATGTATTTGCACGTGTATCTAATTATGATTTATCTAAAAGCTCTCTGGCCATAATGCCTTGCTCTCCCATCTAACAGAGGCATTCGTAAAAGTGAGAGATGAGATTGAGGGGTTGGTTTTCCCTAGCTTTTATTTTAAACTGAATTCCTATTTATCTTGGGGTTTTTTGAACAATGCAAGATGACTGAGCAATGGGAAAACTCCAAACAGCAGCATTCCTGGAAGACAAGCATAGTGCTGCACAACCAGCTGTGAAAAAAAGAAAAATTCCAGGGGAAAGGCCAGGGTGAGGTTAATAAATGAAATTTCCATGCAAGGCTTCCAAACAATGCTGATGTTGGACTTCTCCAGTGGTGCGGATGTCACGCAGCAAGAACTTGTACCAGCAATCACCAAGGTCAAAAGGGATCTTCTTTCAGTAAATGTTGAATGGGAGTCGAAAAAGACAGCAGCTTTTGTTGTGAAACATGGAACGTCACCAACGCGGTACATCTGAGCATCACAGCAATGCAGTCTGTGAGCCATGCAACCACTTCAAACTTTACCAGAGTCTTTTCGAACAGCAGCTGTGAAAGGCTACAGTGATGGGTTTTGCCCATTAGCTGTAAACCTCATTGAATAAGGCAAAACACAAAAAAAATCCCAAAGATTTTTCCTTTAAGTTACCTTTACTTATCTAAGTTCTCAGTGTCCTCTCTTAGGATTATTCAGCTGCCTTTTAACCCAAAACTGGCTTAACTTGAACACCATCAGGTTCTTAGGACCAGCTACACAGCACACAGTCAGACCTCTTAATATAAACAGCACTGTGGAAATGTCTATTATTCTCCTTAAGTGAACCACTTTTTAACCTACAGCATCCAATCATTCTTTACAGTGTATGATGTCAAAAACACTTACTGCACAAGCGGAGATCTGTGTTTCTTTTGCCACAGACAATAAATCTTTAGTGTCTTCTCTTGATACGCATCACTCCACTTGATCTCAGGAGGCATCATACGTCTCTCTTTCCCTCTGCCTCTTCTAACAAGGTCACTTTCCAATGATGAAACAACTTTTCCAGAAGGTGTAGCGTTCAATAATTAATACCTACTGATAATAGCTTCCCAAAGCAGTGCTTTAATACCCTAATGCAGGCTCGTTGCAAACTTACAGCATGAAGAACCCTGAAAATAGATTTGACTAGCACATCTGAAAGTGTCGGCCTCAAAAACTTAAAACACGTATGACTAAACTCACGGCTGATACAAACAGATCCGTATCCACCTGTGCCACACAGGGAACCCCTGCACTCCCTCCCGCAGGTTGATCCAAACATGGAACAAAAGGATTTCTGCAGATTCTGGAGGAGAGGTTGCCTTGACCTCATTGCTGCCTATTTCCCCCCACTTGCAGTGATTAGGCCATACAGCCCAGATTCCTGTGTTCACAACCAGTACGAAATGCTAAGGAAACCATTATTTAGCCTAGGGAAAAATCCAACGTTTCACATTTTCCCAGTTTCTTGCCCGCATTTCCAAGGAACGCCTCCATGTTCCAAAAACCCACCGCAAAGTCTAACAGTTCTGGTTTTCATTAGCACTACAGTTAGGAATTGTAATTGTATTTGAGAGAGCCAGTTTTTCTGCACTTTTATCCAGATTTTGTAGGTGTATACATAGGGTTACCCAAATTAGAGAAGCATCTGGACCTTTAAGTGCTGGTCAGAAATAAATATTCAAGCTTTTGTTGGCTAGGTAGAGAAATGGTCGGACTTGCAGTAAAACACTTAGCCTGCTTTGGGTACCAGAGCTACTGAGTACTGCTGCTGGGCACGGCGCGCAGGAGGGCAGCAGGGCTGGTCTGTGGGACCACCAGAAAGCTGGAGGGAGAGCAGCCTGGACAGGCTGGAGAGCTGGGCAGAGAAGAACCTCATGAGGTTCACAAGGGCAAATGTAAGGTCCTGCACCTGGGGAGGAAGAACCCCAGGCACCGATAGGGGTTAGGGGTGGATCTTCTAGAAAGTACTTCTGAGCCTGGTGGATGGCAGGCTCTCCATGAGCCAGCAATGTGTCCTTGTTGCCAAGAGGCCAATGGGATCCTTGGCTGCAGAGGGACAAGTGTGGCCAGCAGGTCGAGGGAGGCCATTCTCCCCCCTCTGCTCTGCACTGGTGAGACCACAACTGGAATACTGCATCCAGTTCTGGGCTCCCCAGTTCAAGAGGGACAGGGAACTACTGGAGAGCGTCCAGCGTAGGGCAACCAAGATGATTGGCAACCAAGGGATTGGAGCACCTCCCTTACAAGGAAAGGCTCAAAGAGCTGGGGCTCTTTAGCCTGCAGAAGAGAAGACTGAGGGGAGACCTTATCTACGTTTACAAGTTCCTAAAGGGTGGGTTGAAGGATAATGGAGCCAGACTCTTTTCAGTAGTTTTCAGCAATAGCACAAGGGGCAACGGGCTCAAGCTAGAACATGGGAAGTTCCACTCAAATCTGAGGAAGAACTTCTTTCAGGTGAGGGTGGCAGAGCCCTGGAAGACGCTGCCCAGGGAGGGCATGGAATCCCCTTCTCTGGAGATCTTCAAGCCCCGCCTGGATGCCGTCCTGAGTGATGTGCTCTGGGCAACCCTGCTTAGCAGGGGAGTGGGACTGGATGATCTCTAGAGGTCCCTTCCAACTCTGACAATTCCGTGATTGCATGACTCCATGATCTCTAGAGGTCCCTTCCTTCCAACTCTGTCTAATCCGTGACCGTCCCACGTGCTGGGACGTGTTGCCTCTAGAGCACTGTATGCCACCTGGAGAAGCTCACATTCATTTCTGAGACAAGGTGCCAGTTGCTCAATGCCTTACAGAATTCATGCACAGACTCATTACCTGCTCTTTTTTCCTTATTTCCCCCAAACAAAAGCTGGCCTCTTCCTCCTCCCGTCCCGTGGGGATCTCTGTCAGCCTCAGAGCAGCCAGCCCAGCGGAGGCAGAAGGGCAGGAGCCAGGAGGAGGGGTCTTTCGCAGACCCTACCGTGGTGTGCCCAGGAGGGGACAGGGGTCCCCACCCTGGGAGCACAGCTACCACAGCTGGTGTCACCTGCTGCCACCACATCCTGCCCGAGGGGCTCAGAACGTGCCCCTCTCTCCTCTTCAGTATTCCTCATCATTTGTTATTATCTCTGTTACAGAGGAAGAATAGGCACCGTATTTTCTTATTGTCACGATCAAGTCTGCAGTGATTTATTCCTAGAGTCTGTAACTGAATTAAAATCTTAATTAAGCCTATGCCAGTTTTTTCTTCTTTTTAATTAGGTATAGCCAAATCACTTGTCTGTGAGAAGTAAAAAAAAGATAAAGAGCAGAAAGATTTTTTTTCTGATCTGTACTTGTAGCATTGAAATCTTAGTGCGAATATCCTCTCAAAGAGATCTCAGAGGGTTTGTTTTCTTTTTTATTCTCCCAAAAACTGTAAGCCTGCTGTGCAGTTATATCCTATAGCTTCTACCGAGGGAATTCTTGATAAAGATTGGACTGAGCTGGACAGTGCTGGTGACCTGTACCTCAGGTGGAGAACATGCACAGGCAGAAATGTCACAGCGAAGGCTTTCCCTTCACCAACACCGTGTCTGTCAGTGGCAGAGAGCTGCCGGACTGCAACAGTCCCGTACAGGGGGAGTTGCTGTACTGGGCAGGAGAGTAACACTGGCAGTGCCAGTGCCCTTTCTGCACACAGACACACACGTCCTTCCTCGCTTGCCCTCAGAACCACTCCAGACCCCAGGGCATATTCCTGGGGAGGAGAAAATGGCCAGAGATCGCCCTAACGCCAGAAGCTTCATTCACCAGAAGTTTAGTCCAGGGGGTGTGGACCAGCGCAGCTCCAACTGCATTTTGCATTTAGGTCCTGGTAAGAAAGAGTGGTCACACACACACACACAGTACCATCCCTGGCTACTCTGACTTTAAAAGCTTGCCCCGCCGTGGTGTGGCACTGCCAGTGGAAAAGCCAACAGCCCTTTTGCAGCTGAACGCATCACCCACCCTCAGCTTCTACTCAGCTTCTCGCCGGGCTCTTACCAGAGTAAAGATAACACACTAAAGAGAGAGCTGTTGTGCAGGAAACCTCAATAATTCATGTAAATATTTTTCTTGAGTGTTTCCTGGTGTTAATTTCACACCCGGCTTCTACAGTTCTTATTTACTTTACTAAGACACCAGGAGATGACACGTTGCAGCAATGGGTTTTTGATGCCTGTAATAAACACTGCTTCCATCTAAAACAATAAATCGTAGTGCAGTGGAGAGTTAGCGGTGGATTTGGCCCTGGTACCCTGCAGATGTCTGTCCTGGCTTTGCAGTGGAAAGGCTGAGCTGAGCCACAGCTCCCTGTGCTGCCCCCGAAAGCATCACTTCTCCTTCCTGCTCTCGTCTCACCTGCAGCAAATGTTAAACCATCTCAGGGTTTTCCCCGAGCAAATTACAAGTGTGTATTAAGCTTTCCTAAAATACCAAATGCTGCCATCAGTGAAGTGTAAATCCGTAACTTTTAGCAGTGAAGGGATTTTTGTTTGGTCTTGTTTCAACGTTACATGTTCATTTTAGTCTTAACCATCCTCTTCAAAGGCTACAGTTTGTGGAAAAACTGTGCGTTGGCTCTTTCTGGGGAGACTGTGGCTGAGTGAACGTACTGATCTGCAGGGTGGAACCTTTCCTGGCTTCCAGCCTTCCAATGTCTGGATTCAGCCAAAGCTTTTTATCTGTTCTGTGTTGTGTGGGGTAGGATTTCAATCCAAGTTAAATTCCAACGTTTCCTCTGTAATGCAACTTCATAATTCCTATTTGTTGCAAAAGCCAACCTCTGCAGTTCCCGTAGTGTTTGTAAAATACGTTATTAATGAAGCCTTTATCAATGAGTCTTAGGAAGAAACTCTCAAACCTCCTAAGTGGCACGTTCCACGTCTTACCCCATGGAAACACGGGACATTCCTTTTGCTTGAATTGGCTGTTTACTGAGAAGCCTTTTTAAAAAAAGCCTGTGTCTTGTAGTCATAACGAAAACCACTTCTTTCCACATGAACCTCATCATTTGAGTTTAATCTGTGCTGTCCTTCGGGAGAGGAGCTCTGGCATGTGGTGGTTTAATGTCCAAGTGGCAGAGTTTCAGAGGCGAGCCCATCCCTGGTCTGACAGCTGGCTCCAGTTGGGGCTGACACGCTGTCCCTCGCCATCCTCTGCAGAGGATCGTGGCACGTACCTCGGGGAGGGGGTGATGCTGGTCCAGCTCCAGCCCGATGGCTGTCGGCGTGCGGGCTGCGTGGGCACACACGGGAGGAGACGCAGGACGAGCCTCCACTCGCACATCGGGCTGTTTCACTGCAGCAGGACTCAGACTTCCAAAGGGGCCTAGGGGATGGGAAGCCTTTCAGTGGGACTTGGAGACTTCAAGTTCCTCTCTTGCTTAACATTTGCATGTTGACATTTTCTGCTTAAGGGGCCTTCTGGCATCTTTTGCATTAATTTATAATGCTGTGATAGTTGGGTTGCAAGTGCTGCAGGAAGACTGTTTATTTTAAAAAGACTTTACTTTGAAATCAGATTTGATTCAATGCAGAGATTGACCACGTTCCCACTTTTCATGTCAGTTTTTGTTTGGGGGCGGGGGGGGATTTGCTGGTTTGGTTTGGTTTTTTGGTTGGTTTTGATAGATTTTACAAATGTATTTCATAAGTGAATTTTCCTGTATCTTTACATTTCATATGTTTTAATGAAGGTGTTAGGGGACACTGACAATATTTTGTACACTTCTCTATGTCATGGTGTCTTAATTTTAATGGGATCAATGAAGGAAAAAAATCCTCTTCATTGATGGCAGCTTCTGTTCTGTTTGGCAAGTACTTTGTTCCTACTGTTCTCAGAGCTTACACCTTCAGAGATGATGGGAGCAGAACCCCATGGCTATTAATTTGCCCATTACAGCAATTAAGGTGATACTCTGGGGCTCAGCTGCAGTCGGAGCTGCGCAGTCCCCAGCCAGGACAGAATGACACCGCAGAGCGCTTTCTTACTCGGCTTCAGTGAGAGTCACGGATCTTGTACGGTTTGCACTTGTATGGGATGTAACTCACCAATGGGAACACCTCGGCTGCTCTGCAAAGGGATCACCAGAAGCCAGGATTTTTAGACAAACAACACGGGGCTTAATAGGGCTGTTTATTTCAGTAAGGCCTTACGTATGCAAATGATAGACTGGCTTGATTAAATTCTATTACAACTGGTGCAAGACCCCTTATCAACATGTCTGGGTCATTTTAAAATTTTAAAAATCATTTAGCTTAAATCAGCCCTTTACTAACTGCAGCTAAATATACGTAAGCCCTTTTAAGATGGTTCACAAAGCTATCTTTAATTTAACTACGCTTGTTTGAAAATATAATTTGAAATATGCAACTAATTACAGCAATTAAACCTATATTTTATTTTTGCAAGAGAATTTTTATTCATAAGTTTATAATTTAACAGTGTAGGCTTTTGTTCTATTATGGTTTCAACCAGAAATAGCTGTCATCCTCATCAGATAGGATTTAAAAAAGGCAGCAATCTACCCGTATTATAATTAAATTCATGCTTAAGTATGTGTGTGTCTCCAGCTTTAGAAGGTAATTGTGCACACCTCATTGCTTTTTACTTCTAAATGTTGCTGTGGTCATTTACCAGGTAATTTCAGAGACAAGTTCTAAATTACCAGTGATTTCATAAAGTTTAAAATATTCATACCTAGCTAGAGGATGACTGGGCATTTCTCCTCCCCTCCCAAACAGCAAATTAAACATTCATGAAAAAGATGTAAAACAATGGGGGGAAAAAAAGTACGTCCTTTGAAGCGCTCTCAGGCAGCAAATTTTCACAGTTTACTCTGCTGTATAATAAACAAGGCGTCACCATAGCAACAGCCACATAACTTCATTTTTATACGACTAATAACAAACCCCATTTCCTTTCCTAAATTCACCAATTTGATTTATCACAGTATTTTTAAATCTTACCTCGATTTAAACATACTGTACTATTTCCCTACTCTTAAACAAGGATCTTTTTGTGGTGATCGTTAATTTTCTTTTTACCAATTAAAAAAACACCGATGCCTTAGGCATCAATCTTGAAATAGACTATGAGGATGATTATTGTTTCCTTCAAAACCCTTTAAACTTTTTTCTCCTCCTCCTGTTGACATTTCTAAGTGTCTCTTTGTGCAGAGAGAGAGGAGCAAGCTCAGAGCAGAGCCTGACCTGGCCATGCTCCAGGGGGTCTGAGGAGAAGCCCCCGGCTGTCCCCAGGCTCTCTCAGCCCCCCTCCAGCCGTCCCCTCCTCCCGGAGCGAGGGAGCCGCAGGGACAGGGGAGCTGGCTCAGGGCATGGACGTGGCCGGATGCAGATGCTGATCTGGCTCATGATGAAGTCGTTGTCCTTGTCCCCCATCCATTCCCCAAACAAAACCACAGGCTGAGCTAATGTCAAGTAATATATAGACCAGTGTATGTAAAATAAGGAGTAGCACGCTGCTTCACACTTCAGTGCTGCAGAAAGGATCACCGTCTCACCATGGCTGAGCTCTGGCTGTGCCGGACAGAGCCCCATCCAGCTGTGCCCAGCTGTGCCCGCACTGGGGGAGTGACAGGGACTTCCCAGTGGGAAACCCCGTGCCATCCCCGACGGGGAGAAAGGGAGAAGCTCTGGCAGGTGAGAAGCTGGAAACCGACAGGGATGTCAGAGACTGGCTATTGTCCATGTGTATCAGTGCAGATCTTCAGCGGGGCCAGTTTTAAGGGTTACCCCAGTATTCAAAGGCCAATTCCCAAATGAATCAGAGGGGTTCCTTCCGTAACTGCAAAACTGACAGCTCGATCAGCACCTCTACATGGCACTCTATAGCTCTGAGCTATCACAAGACTTCTATGTGCTGCAAATGAAGAACCAGATGCTCACTCTCTCCACAGCTCTTAAAAGTTAGTTTCACATTCTGAAATTGTCCTCCAGGGTGTTTCCCCCCCCCATGTGTTAAAAAAAAACACAAAAAACCAGAAGCTCTCGATAATGAAGCAAACATATTTTTGTGGTGTGGGCTATTTTTTTCAGTCTGCTGCTAGTTTTTAAATATAAAGTATAGCATATGCTTAACACAGAACATATGGAAAGAAAGAAAAAGCATATCTTGAATTCCAAATATCATATTCTTAGTAGAAAAGATTCCGCAGCGTGAAAGTGGTCATTCAGAACAAAACAAAAAAACCGTACTTATTATATCTAAATATTTATAAAACTAGCTCTAGCTCTTCTCATATGTCCTGATGCAAGTCTGAAGTAAGAGTGTTCAGGATGGCACAAAGTGTAAACAGAGTGCCAGAAAGCAGCTTTGGGGCATAGATGGGCTCAGCGTGTCCCTAAGAGCACCTCTGAAAAACTGACCTTGGTCCCACAGGCTGGGGAAGGCGCGTTATTTTTCCTGACAGACTGTATGAAGGGAAGGAGTAAAGCTGTGGCCTGTACAAATTGCCCTGGTTTCTCAGAACCCTTGAAGAAGGTTACTACGCTGCTGTTTATCAGCGCGCTCTGACTTTCACCAGGGAGCACTTCTCATTTATCAGGACAAACAAGAGAACAGACATTTAAAAACCAGTAACAGAAGAAAATCCTCGCGTCTTCCTTTATTTATAGGAAAGAAACCCTAAGAGTCTATTTCACGCCTATGGTTTTTTGACCAACAGATGCCTCTGAATAGAAAGCAAAATGATAAACCCAGCATGGTGACATCTGCATTCCTATATGCAATCAATATTGTAAATACCCTTCAAGAAAAGGCATCACTTGGTCCAAACTCTCTCTGACCAAACTGAAACAAGACGCAATGGAAAAAGACTGTCACCAATCCACAACTATCCCTCCAACTGCAGTAGTTTTTTCTCTTAAGTCCTGCCAGTTTGTCTTTCCTTTAGAACACAAGGGTAGGGAGAATTTATTGGAATAGCACAACGGGATGATTAGAGAGAAAGACTCAGAAAGGACATGGCAGATTCCTTGGTGGTTGCAGTGGGGGATATCAGTGCAGATGTGTGCTCACCAGGGTCTTCCTCCCCGAGACCCGTGAGTGCCAGCAGCGAACGTAAAGCTCTGGGCACCATCCTGCTGTCTCTCTGCCTCCTTCCCCCCCTTTCTTTTTCTTTCTCTTTCTTTTTTTTCAGTGCACTTCCAGATAAATGCCAGTCATTTGGCCAGGGCTAACTCACAGAAGGTACAGCAGGCACAGATGGTACTAATGCATAAATGTAATCTAGCAAAAGGATGCCAACACCAACCCAGAAAAGGTTCCAAATAACTGCAGCGCACTTACAGGAATACAGTGATTGGCAAGGTGAAAGCTGAGATTTGCAAGAGCTTACTGTTCCCAAATCAACAATAGAAATTCTACAACAAATGAGCATATTTATTTATTAATTTATAAAATGCACTTAATACCTACGATCTCTGGGCAGATGTATAATAAAGCCTCACCAAAACCCAAACTCATTTTACAATTATACTGATCGCAGTAAAAGAAGGGAGAAAGCACAAGGTGGAAACTGAGAAACAGAACAAAATCCAGCACCGTGTCCCCGTTCCCGTTTCTTGGGAGAGCCCGTGAGTGGAACGTTGGGCAGCGCAGAGGTGCTTGTAAGTCCAGTGATCTTGACAGTGTCTGGGCAGCGACAGAAGCAAATCCCATGTGGGTGGCTCTGTAGCCCATGAACACCCTACCCTTCCTCAGGACTCGGAGCAGGAGAAGACCCATCCCACACCCTTTTTCCAGTAGTACTGGCAATGTACACTTAGAAAGAACTTACAGGGAAGGGAATAGATGCAGTTTGCCTGTGTCCCCGTGGGACACTGCTCCCAGATTCTGCAGAACATGAGCATTTCCACTAAGCACATCTGCAACAGCGTTTTCCAGTGAGGAAAAGCCATTTCAGAGAATACAGACATGCAGAAACCACACATACCCCAGTCCACAAGGAGGGAACAGCACAACTGCTGCAGGACCCGAGCAGTATCTGCAGCGCGCACATCCGAGAGGCTGCCAGCACCGCTTGTCATGGGCCAACTGCTTGGTAGTCCTGCAGAGGATCCCACGATAGACACCGTGCTGTCCTAACGCAATCTGAGGACCAGCTTCTGATCTTATTTCCATGAGCTTTATGCTGCTGACTTTAAAGAACCTATTCCTGATTTTTGGCAAGACACCTGAGATGAGGAGCTGGTACTGGTGGCACCAGCACATCCAGGGAATGGTTAGCAAAGGCCTGGCGAGTGGGCAGTAAGGAGGGCACTGCGAGCTGTCAAGATAATCCAGGACAAAAGCGTTCCTAAATTACAGACTCTGGCAAACAGTTACTACCAACATCCTGCATGTGTGCTGCCCTCCCTGTCTGCAATAGCTTCTGGTACAAGGAGAACTCTTTACCTTCCCCTTGTCCTGCACTGGCTACTGGCTGGTCCTCTCCTTCCATCCAGAGCTCTGGGATTCAGAGGCTGCTCCAACCCCTGTCCGCTACAAGCGGCTACAGCTCAACAGAGCACCGCGTCTCTTCTGGGGTCTGTGATGTCCTCGTAAGAGATGAAGCTTTAATTTTGTGTGGAGTCAGACGTGCAGCCCTCACTTGTAAGTTTGTGTTCCTGGACAGAGGCATCAGCTCCTAATTCAAATGCCAGACCGATGCGGAAATGCATGGTGGCATTTCACCTTTGTCCCCAGGTATTAGCACCAGAAACCAGCCCTTGTTACCATAACGGGCCAGTTACAGCAAGCTCTTCTGTGTTCTGTGCGGATGGGGGGTCAATGGCCAGGGCTTCCACCAGCAGTAATGCTAGCAACAATAGCAGTAAATTAGCAGCATTTGAAATATGCCTGACACGCAATTAATAGATGTCTTTGCAAACTGAGAGCAAGGCAGACCGACAGAGATGTGTATGAACATAAATCAGAGCTTTATAGACTCTCCTCTCGCATAATCCAGAAGGTCTAAATCAGATATAGAGCAGGCCACAGGAGAAAATATATTCTGTGGTCATTTTAATGACGGTGTGCCGTGAGGGTTTGGCCTTCAGGAAGGATCTAGGCTTTGGTCCCAGGCAGAGGATTCTGGAGCCGCCACTTTGAACACTGCTCTGAACGGAGAAGGGTTTTTTTTTGAGAGGTGGTATCTCCAAGTATCTGTGAAGTTTATGGTTACTAAACCACTTGCACTAAAACTAAAGGCTGATGGTGTGCTGTGGGGGTTTGACTGCAGGAAGGAGAGGGGACTGGTTGCACCTGTTGTAGCGGGGAACGCCACGCAGGTCCAGGGTGGGGAGACAGCCCGGCACCCACGCTCCTCACTGGCGGGGGTCAGGGTTGTTAATGCTGAACTCATTCCAGCTATCGGGTAGTGCTGTAAAGGCTCGGGCTGCCGAGGTGACAGCTGGATGACAGTGGCATCTAGAGGCGCAGTGTGTGTGCCGGCTCCTCCCGCCCCGCCAGGGGCTTCCCAGTGCCCTCCACAGAGAAGCCGCTTCAGCCCATCTACATCTTCAAATCTGCGTTTTGCAAGAATTTCTTAAGTGGAATTTCCACCTCGTAAACATTGTGTGATAATTATTTTAAAATAATTTACATAGCCTCATGTAACCAGGGTGACTTCTCTCTTTACAACTAATTACCATTTGCCAGTTGGATACTGCAAAATTGAAGGGGCCAGGTTTTGGGTGGGGTTTGAATGCTGTGGTAGTGCTGTTACGAGCTCGGAACACGACTTGCGGACTTCACAGCTGTAGAGCATCTGCTTCTTAAATAAATGAGCCATTTGAAGACAAGAACATCTCTTCAGGAAAGCCCAGGTTAGAGCAGTCCATCAGGAAGAGGAGACTGAGGAGTATTCATAAAGGAAGGAGGTTTTAGGAGATGCCTGAAGGGGACTTCCCTGAGTTGAGGTGATGATGGAGGAGAAAATGAGTTTTAAGAGTTCTTCTGTCAGTTATGGTATATCTGCTGTTACCTATGATTTCAGAGAAAGATAAATTGCATTCTTCTCACTTTGAGTAGTTGCACAGAGGGCAGAAAGGAAGAATAACGGAGATACTTGACTTTCGCTTCAGAGATGTCATCTCTAGGAACTGTAAATTTCTGATATTCTTTGCCTTTTTAAATCAAGAAGACCCCAAAGCAGTAGGTTTTGATGCTTGTTGGTTTTAGCGGGCTTAAAATTGGGCACTCTTTCTGATTTCACAAGGCTTGCAATGTGATACGTCTAGTAGCATGTTCCGTTTTCTTCCTAAAAAAGCTGTAGGGGACTGGAGGAGTCATTTAGGATGCTAAGAGGAGGAAAGCATTTGGCACTGCCGATCAGGCCTGCTGTCAGTTTGGCTGGAGCCCTCCCATAACATCAACAGGATCCCCAACAATACTTACTCCTGACGAGGATTCCTCCCTCGGAGTTTTAGAGGAGTTCAAGGAGCCAAAACCTTCTGCTCGCCCACCCCGCCGCAGGGACACATGGCCAGTGTGTGAATCAAGGAGGAGCTCTGGAAGGTTCCCCTGGAAAGGAACGGTCCCGTCCCATCCCTCCGGTGTGTCAAGGGAGGAGAGGGAGCACTCCCAGTGACGGCTCGGACGGACGCTGGGGTGAGGGGAGAAGTGTCCTGGTTATCCTGCCCACGTGAGGTGTGCGCTGGGAGGGCGGCCAGGACGGAGATCATTTCCCTCTGGCATCAGGAACAAGCCTGGCCTGCCTTCCAAGGCGTGATTAGAGCTGAAGGAGAAGGGCCCCCCATTGGCAGGTGCCCGCAATGTGAAAACAAGAACGTGTCCTTCAGGAAGGAAGGGTCAAACCTTGCCAGGCCACGGTGCGTTTCCAGGGAGGCAGAAGCGCTGCTGGGGAGGGAGGCCTCGCTGCTGAGGGGTCAGATGGAGAGAGGCTGGGGCCCTCGCTCCAAAGAATCCGCGGTAGGAAAACAGGGACTCTCCAGGCCATTTCCACATCCTTTCCTTTTGCATAAGCACTGCTTGCCTCCTAACAGGAAAACAACAAACTCCTGCCCTCTAGAGACAGGAGACCTCCAGCTCTGCTGAATAAAATATTTGCCACAACCTCCTTTTGAAGCAGATGCTACAAATGCATACAGTTTTATTCCCCCCTAAGGCCCGCGCAGCCGGCTCGGCAGCTCGTCGTGCTCGCTTCTCCCAGGCCTGGAAGGGCAACTCGCAGGAGAGGCAGCTTGTCACAACCGCTCTTCTTCAAGGCAGTAGTTTATTTGGAGAACTGCTGAATAAAGCAGTCACAGAAAACTTGGCAAAGGAAGATAAATCCATCCCTTCTTCATTACCTAAAGCTGTCTAGGCAGGATGGCAGCCATTCCACGTCACCGGTGGAAACCCCTTGGAATCTGAGAGGTGGGAGAGCAGCGCTGAGGGCCCAGCCCCGAGTCCTGGCTCCCGGGTACCGGGAGTCCTGGCAGAAGCGCTCCTGTCGGTGCCGGGCAGCACGGGGCTGCACAGTGCCCTCCGTCCTGGCCTCCGCAAGGTTACGCCGCTGCTGAACACCTGCTTTGAAGGTTTCATTTGCTGTAGCAACTGTGCCGAAACGTCCATATGTCCAGTTATAAAATAAGCGTTATTAGCGGGGTGAAAAGCCGGTCTTAATAGCATTTCCTCAAAGCCACCAGCGTACTAAAAATACTACAGATAACAGCCCTTGACTCCTCGCTGCAGCGCTCCGAGTGCTTTCATTTACATTGAGGCACAATTGGAGGGAGCGGGTGACAAGCCCCCCCAGGTGACAACAGCAGCATTTGGTAAAGCATGATGGCTCTGCACCAGCCAAAGTTTGCTCCAAACGTTCAGCAAACCACGTCCACACAAGATTACCAAACACACCTCAGATATAACACATACATGGGGTTAGGATACCTGCAGGGTTTCTCTCCACAAACTATATATTTGTGTATATATATTGTAATTAATACAAATTAATACTCCATATTTATATTAAGGTGAAAGTTTGAGGCAGATGCCTACAACTGAGCTGCATGTTTTCCCACAAGAAATACCTTGTCTGACACAGCAGCTCCGGACTCTTGGCCACCTATTACACGTTTTGCATCTCTAGACGGCATCTTTAAAATAGCTATTTTGAACCTTTTATGGGCAGTTTTTTGTTGGCCTATACTCTAAAATACAGTATGTATTTGATGCAGAAAGACAGGAACTAGCTTTTAAAAGAAATTCGTCCTGTCCTCCTTTTTTGCACTGGACTCCACATTCATGTTACCTGCCTACAAGTAGAGCAGGACCAAGGGCTGGAAGGTGGCTGTGGAGGCAGACTCGGGTCCCAAGGTACCTGTCATTGTGCTGGCACACTCGCCTCAAAGCAGTTGTGTTTTGAGGCAGCTGCTGCCAGATTCCACTGTGAAACTGCCATTCTTGAAATGATGTATTCAGATGATGTAACTTCCAAAAGCTGACCTACACGACCGCTCCATTGCTTGGAAGGATCGTGAGGTTTATGCACACATGCTAAGGAGACTACATTACATAAATATGAGGATAATAAACAAGTTATATGCCTTTCTGCTTATCTCAAGTTACTGGCAAAATTGCTAGAGTGACAAAAAAAATCCTTCTTAGGATAAAAATATATAGTGCTATTCATCTGTAGTTTGTTTCTTTTCATATGTGGTTGTTGCTTTAGGAGGATTTTGAGCCCATCCGTTGTTGTTCTTGGGGTTCAAAGCTTAGCTCATCTCTGTCAGTGACGTTTCAGCAATGAATTAAGTAATTTTGGGGAGAAAGTCTCTCTGGGCAGCCCTAGAAATGATCCTGATGCTTGCATCAGTAGTGATGGGTTTTGTAGCAATAACGCCAGTTCAAGATCATTCCTCTAAGAGATTCATTGCTGATTTATTCTGTGAAAAATGGTACTTCCAGCAGTGTATAGCACCACAAGTCATCTTTTCCCAGGTGCTAAAGGCACCGTGCAGCACAGCACGGCTCAGGGATGCCAACTGGAACTTACTTGCTCCTTGTGGGGCTGTGCTGGGACAGCGGTGGGCGAGCAGTGAAACCTGCTATGGGTGGGCTTCTGCGGGCAGAAACAGGCATACGCAAGGACAGGAAACTATCACAACTGAAAATGGTTTTGCTGTATATAAAATAAACACGCTGGTAGCAAGGCACATCTGCAGGGATGAGACCTGAGCGTTAAGAGCTTGGCGGAGCACACAGGTTTGTGTCAGCAGAACTGTAAAGCCAATTCCAAATTCTTCCAATGTTGTGAGCTCCTCGGGTCTCTGTGACGAGGGCTGACCCGCTGGGCAGGGACTGAGAGCAAGTGTGAGAGAGAGGTGGCAGTTTATACCTCTGAACGCTGCTCAGAGCTGCACAGGACATGGGTGGGTTAGTAACCCCTTTCCAAAGTAAACATATAAATCAGCTATCTTTAAAAAATATATATAAACTTAACTTCAGTTGTATGCTCCAGCTTGTCAACGGATATTTATGAGGTGAATGTGATATTATAACGGTTATAGCAGTGAAATACATCCCGAGCGGGGGAGCTAGTAAAGAAGCGCAGGGATGTTAATGCCAGTAGAATTTTAATGCCCAGGAGATGGGGGCAAGGTGACACGAGCTCGAGTTAACGTCGCTTTTGCCAGCTGCAGCAGGGGGAGATCACTGGTGGCCCTTTCCGAAGGCTGTGAGGGCAGGGTTTGGCCCCCGAGCCCCACGCAGCCGTGTGGGCAGAAGCTGCCCTCCTGTTCCCTGGGCAGGGTGGCACCGAGGGGCAGCGCGGGCATTTCTCCGTAAGGAAACGGCCACCGCTCTTCAGGTCTTTCTACGGGACTTGGAGGAAGGTGCTGGCATCTCAGCACCTCATTTGAATCCCTGCCAGTTTTACTCCTTATAAAAGCCCTTTTATTGTCAGAGCTGAGTGTGTGCAGGTCAGGAGCACACGTAGGAGTTCATTATCCCCGGTAAGCTCTGTCCAGGGAGTTAATGATTCTGAAGAGATTTGGAAAGCAGGAAATTGCCTGTTCCCTTGCATTAGCGAAGAAGAAAAGGTTTACACAATCCTGTCCTTTACTGAAAGTGCTACAGGGAAGAACCTGACACCTTCAACTTTGATTCCTTACAGAGAGGCAAAGTGCAGGCTGGGCCACGGGGAAAATAAGTGTAAGAAGAAATAGAATCAGGTAAACCAGGTTCTTGTCTGCTGATCCGGACCGCAGCAGCAGTCTCGGCAGAGTTGTGCAGAGCTGTCATGAGAAGACAGCTTTCTGGGGAACCACAAAGCAGGAATGCACCGATCACAGATGAAAGATGCTCTGATAATGCTGTGGAGACGGGGCCAACAGAAATGACATCGCTAAATATGTATCTCGGTAGTGACATTATTGTAAACCCCTCTCCTTCCTCACGGCTGTGTGGGCACTGATCAATAGGGCTGGAGGGCACAAAGCTCTCAAGTGCCATATAAATGAGAAATCCCAAAGGGTATGCATGTTCTCTTTATGGGGACACTGCAGCTGGGGGTAGAAGTACATGATTCACAGCTTCTCCTGGTATGTCGGTGACAGACAGAGGAGAATCTTGATCCTCCAAGGCCAGAATGAGCCAATCTTTTATGGTATTGTATATTATAATACAACTGTCCTGGACAAAACAGAGCTGTAAGTGCTTGTCTGGCAAGTGCAGGTGTTCTTATCAGTCCTAAGCTGGAAGCTGAACAATTCAGCAGTGTACAGGGAACCTTCTCCTATAGTACAGTTATTCCACAGGCTGGAGAAATTCAGTCATAGCCAAGGGGAAGGTACGGGTGAGCGACGAAATACGTGAGACCAGATGGCGCAGCACAGGCTGGGTGGCTGGGTATCATCCCATCCCATCCCATCCCATCCCATCCCCACCCTCCTCGTTTTACAGACCTCTTCACCAGCCCTTTTGGAATTACTGAAGGATACTACAAGGGGGGCAAATAATCCAGAACAAACAGTAGCCAGAGACCATGGGTTGAAGGGAGCAGGCTAAAAGCCAGTGACTACCAGCAGCAGCCAGCTACTTAAATGCTGAGCAGATGATTTGAAGTCTCACTGTGAGTTGAGGATATTCTGTCCCTTCAGCTTTCTCTGTCACACTCCCTTACAGTCCACAGCCACCCTGAGCCTGTCAGCTCAGCAGCGTCTGGAGGAAGGCCAAAGGAGATCACATCTCACCAGGACCCTTGTGATAGCATCCACAAGTTGACGCTGGGTTCAAGGTTTTATAGAGAGAATCTGACTTACTTTAACTCCATCCTTTTAGGCAATTACAGATCAACATAAAAGAGAGCAAACCAGAAAACTTAAGGACATATTATCCATCCCATGATTAAATACTCATTTTGGAAAAGTCCTTGCCATGCAGCAAGGCCCTTAGGTTCAGAAGGTATGGATAGGTATAGTATTTCACACGTGAGTACGCAAAGCCCATCAGAAAGGAAGAGTTCTACTGCAGGTTTCAGCGTGGGAGCTCTCGCTGCCCCCCCCCCGAGACACCTGCAACACAGCCCAGCTATCCCTACCCATGCATTCCTCTCTCCTTTGCATGGATGGCAGATACTAAAGAAGATGCTTCTCAAAAAAGTCTAGGTACTCCAGATGGTACTTAACAACAGAGAAAGTTACACTCTGACACGATACAAGGCAGTCAAGCTCCCCCCAGCCAGGCAGGCAGCTCCCACCTAATACCATGGGGTGGGAGCTTTCCCAGTCCATGTCCTCAGTAAGAGACTTCTGTGTTCACCTCCACAAACACAACGCCTACAGCTCCCGTGATGGCCAGATATCATCCCACCACTCATTTTAAATTATTATTAGACCTTAGCTGCCTTTCAGCTGCTTCAGTTTGGAAAGATCCAGCAAAATCTGTTAGTCACCTGCAGGAGAGTGCTCACTCCCAGCCCTGCACGTTTTGAAACTCTCTTTGCTGAGCACTGTGTCTCCTGGCTGTGTTAGATGAAGGCAGGGGAAAAACCCACCTCGATAGACAGCTTTAACTGGCTGACCAGGAGATGAAGTTTTATGTTTGCCCCTTGTAACCAAAAGAGCAGAAAGTCTGTAGTTCTGTTTGAAAAAAAACAAACACAGCAGAGGAGCAAAACCTGATTTACTCTCCAGATGAGCCGGGAGCTACAGGGTGACTATCTGTAGCTTTGAGCAGGGAGGGCCAGCTTAAAAACCCTTGCCCTAGATCTCTTCCCTCTTTTTTGTTTTGTTTGGTTTGTTTTTTGTTAAATCCCAGCCATATTCTTCTGCTGCAGTACCTGCAGTGCATCTTCGAGAGTTAAAGGTGGGATGGTTTTCTTTTTCGATTGAATCTGGCACATGGAGACAACTCCCATATTCCACACAAGGATCACAGAATGCTTGCATAACTCATTTTTTAATTACTCTAGTCCTAAACCACTAATTCAGTTCCATTTTATACTGACTACATGTTGGTATTGTTAAGGTTTATGATCCAGTGATTTACAAGGCACGATACATCTGATTTCAAATTGGTTGTATTGATTGTTAAACGGAGTACGGGGACACGAGCGTAACAATAACTCACCAAACTGGTAGATCATGGCAGTGCTGCTGGGATGGTAATTCACTGGGGTAATTAGTTACATAGAACAAGCATGTTTTAATTGTGAAGGCCAAAAATAGACTGATGAGTCTACTGCTTGGTAAACAGTGCTTCTATTTAAGTAAACACTCCTTTTTGTAAAGTTCAGATTAATCAGAAGAAAAATTTAATCTTCTGTTTCTAAAAGCTGGGCTTAATGATGAAATAGATATCACTATATAGAAAGTTTTGAATTAATTTAGAGGAAGGATTTACACAGGTGTGCATCTTGTTCTGAAAACCACCTTGCACAGAGACAGTGATGTGGGTTACATCACACACAACCTGGTTCTCGAGACGATGAGAACCTACAGTTCATATGGGTTTATCTGGAGTGATAAATCCTTAACAACTGAAAATGAATCTTTTATCTTCTGCCTGCTTCAGTTTGCCCATCTAGAATGCGAATGGTTTAAAATCTCACTTTAACTACTTACAGTGTATTTGTTACTATCTATTGCTGTCTGACAACTGCTGTTTCTTGGGTGCTTTGAGACTCCCCAGTTCTCTCTGCCCACGGGAGGGGTTATGGGACCAGGGGTCTGGCCAAGCAGCGCCGCCTTTCTCTCCTCCCTCCCCACGAGTCCTGGAGGAAGGAGGTTGGGGGCAGAGACAATGGGAGATGAGGGGCACCATCATGGTAATTGCTCATGTAAGGATCTCCTCTGTCCCTATTGTGTCTGGAACGGCTCCTCCTGGAAGGAAAAGCCCTCTAAGCCAGTGTTTAGGGGAAAGAGTTATGTCCATGAAATGAACCATGGCAAACAGACCAAGAAAGGTTGCTGATATACACTTACCTACTTTTGCTAAGAAATAATAATAGGGAAGGTATAGATGGTAATTGTGCCAGTTGGATTTGAACTGTAGCATGGTGTGAGCTCAAGCCCTTTACGTTGGCTTGAAAGCTACTTCTTCATGCATTTCATGTGTAGGTGTTGTGAAACCAGGCTCCTTGTCACATCCCATTACCTGAATGTAAAAAAGTGGGTCTCTCCTATGCTGGCGTGCAGTATTTGCTGTTCTGTTAATGACACTACCATGTTCCTGACCTTCTCATTAATTAGCACTTTCAGTGCATTTTCCAGCATCCTGATTTCAGCTCTGTCCTCTGTGAGCATCACATTGTGCACAAAAAATAGCTTCTTATATGGAAGGCTTTGTTTTCATTTGAGATCCCTCATCCTCCAGCTTTCTTAAATAAGAAAAGGTAGTCAGAGTTGCCAGTACATACAGTCACACGAGTTACACCGTTCTCTGATCAGACACCAGATACAGGCACTCACTTAGTGCCTAGGGGTAGGTTCAGAGTGGAGGTGACTCTGCCTCAGGTAAAAATGCAGAAAGTATCACAGGAACGTCTTCCAAAAACCTTCTAACCCTCACTAGAGGCAGGCAGAGAAGACTTGTTTAGAACAAAACAGAAATTCTTTTTCTGAATTCTCATGAAAGCTGTGCTGTGTAACTCCTCAGGTAACGTCTCCACGTTTTATTTTAAGGCTTCACAATTTCCAGATTTATTTTGGAACAGGTTTAGGTTCCCTTTCCTCCCGTTTCCCCATATGTTGTTCATCTACCACCCATGGTCAGCCTTTAGCAGACGATGGATGCCGCGGCGGGAGGACAGCTGGGACCCGGCAGCGGTTCAGCCGTCCCTGGGTGCTGTGTGTGGGGACAGGGGGACACCTGCCTTCCTGCGACCTGCGGGGTCCCCGCCACCGCAGAGATGGAGACAACAAGGTGGAAGTTCTCCCTCATTTTCCATACACGGCTCTTGAGCTGGAGATGCTTCCTGTGGCCAGAGAACACCGTCTGCCCTAGAACTAAGTTTGCCCCTCTAATGACATTTGTTATGTAGTTCATTAATGCCATTCTCAAGAGCTAAAAGGATCCTCAGCCCCTCTTAATGCACAGCGCTTACTGACTTCATGTCAGACCTCGGAGCACTGATTTCTGATTCCAGTGATTATTACAGACATCGGGTAAAGCACGGAGCCACTAAAATGCCTTCTAAATGCAGACACCAAAATGAATAGTCACATCATTTGCCAAAAAACCCTATAAATCCATGCACTGGTATCTATCTTCAATGAACAGTAAGAAAATTACGAACAAATGCAGGAATTTTATATCAATGGGTAAATTGTAATATTAATTACATCAGCTAGGATTTACAGCGATTTCCCTGCTTTCTGCTCATGTTGTGGCATTAACAAGGATGCAAACATCCGTGCTGCCACCGCTCATTTAACATCAGCTCTGTCCTCCCAGTTGCACAGCACTTAGGGAGTTTGTGCTCCGGAAGTACTTTGCTTCTACCACCGAATTCATTTTGATATGCTTAATTAAAAAAACCACCACCAAACAAAAGCAGCAAATGGAAAGGCACGTGAAGATGGCGAGGCCTGTTATACTTTGCCTCTAAAGGAGTCTCTGGCTCATCTCTCTGCACCTCTTGTGCATGCATAGTACTGAGGGTGGCAGCTAGGAGTTACTGCACCCACCCATTCACCAGGTTTATATTTATTACACAGCTGACACAGGTGGGATCATTAGAAGAGCATTAGGAGAGAAAATCCCTTGATGAGAGCACTGCCCCTTTCATGCCAGCCAAGATTTGGTTGAGCAATGCCAAGTAACCCTGTGCCATCACCCTCCCCGTTAACCCATAAGATAATTCAGATCAAAATAAAGAAATGAAAGGAATATGAAATTCAGTCCTAATTTCATCTGCTGATGCCATCATCTCTTAATAAGAGAGCAGTAATTTCCCCCCAACCACGCATGTTTAAAAAGAAATTGGGGTTCAAAGGATAAGCCCCACTGCCTGTTCCCAAACTGCAGTTTGCCTGGCACCGCCTGGACGGGTCTCTGGGAAATGGCTTCACAGCCTCGGCAGTTTCAAAGTCCTCAGGTAGGAATTGAAGGAGACAGAAGAAAGAAAACAGGCTGAGCTTTTTTCCTTTTGAGGAGGTTTCCTATAAAGTCCCCCTAGTGAGACCCACACCCCCTTGTACCTTCAGAGGTCTCCCCTGCATCCGGGGATGCCACCGGGACCGGCTCCCACAGAAGCCCCCGTGGGGACGGGGTGTTTCAGGGCCACTCCAGTGGAGAGCATTTGTTCACTAGGACCTCCTGCCAAAACCTCCATTTGCTAATCGCACCGGGCGCCTTTGCAAACAAGGACTTAATACTCCCACCACCTTCCTCGGAGAATCCCTGTCTCTGGGGGGAGAAGCCCGAGCACAGGCTCGACACAAGCTGGCTTCTTCCATGGCAGCACGGAAGGGCATCGCTGCTTTGCCCAGGAGAGCTCTTCTGTTGAGAGTACACCCTGCTCCAAAAGCCCATCTCCAGGTTGGAGTTTGGGCATTTAAATAAGCTCCAAGAACTGACCAGCAATTTTTAGTGCTTATCCCAAATCAATAAAAAGGGGCCCTGATTTTTGCTAGTGGATTTGCTTCATTCATCTACACCAAAATCTGTCAAGATTAATCTGGGCCCATTTGTGGGAGAATGGCATGCATTTACTCTGGTATGACACTGAGAGAAACCGCTTTTGCTTTTGGTGCACAGCAACTTTACAGCAGTAAGAACAGAGTTTCTAGGTGCAGAGCTCGAGTTATTGCTAATAAAATACAGTTTCAAATCAGCAGCAGCTCCGCTAACGAACAGTCATGCTTCTCTGTGCCGTGCTGCGTGAGGATTTGGCTGGGGGGAGATCTTGGGACAGGGTCTTCACTGGGATCTTCCCTTACCATGGTTAGATTGGTTTGAGCTTCCTCACTGCAGTTGCCGAGAATTTGTAAATTATCCTCAAAAGAGACCGGAGAGTGTTCAGTATGTGTCTTCTGTGTCATTGCTCCTTCCCTAACATCATAAATCTGTAAGTCAAATGCAGTGCCTCACTCTGGGTAATTTCCATTAGTTCTTAAAAGGTTTTTCATGGGTATGTTATTTTCACAAACATCTGAATTCAAATTACAGCCTTCTTCCAGCATCTAATATTCAGCCTTTGAAAGTCTTGGCTGCAGTTATTACTCCACCAATAAGAGCTTCTCTCTTTTCCCCCTTCAGGGCCGATGCATCAACTTCACCCGAGTTCAGTCTCAGTAGCGGAGGAGAAGCGGATGCCAGGAGGAAAGACAGCCCCATTGCCACTTTTCAACCAAGCAGAGAGAACCGAGCGCTTCCTCACGTTTCTTGGCTCATCCTCAAGCCCCAACTCAGGATTCTGCGTCCCCGGAGCCGGCGTGGCCGTGCCCAGCTCCAGCACCGCAGAGAGCAAAGCCCAGGCTGGCCAACACCGAAGGGCTGACACAGACAGCAAAGATGATCACGTTCTTCTATTTTTGTTACTTTGTGTTTTTTTAAGGACTACAGATTCTCAGGACGTAATGTGCTTTCAGCGGAGACGCAGAGTCCCCCGGACGCGGCGCGGGCACGTGTTATTTAAGCAGGGACCACTCTCCGGGGGCGGAGGGGAGCAGGTCCCACCGGGCTCAGCCGGCGCGGGAGCCACGTGCCTTAAGCCATGTCAGATCACAAACCCTCGCCAGGCTCCCCTCGCATCCTGCCTTACGGGAACCTTCCGACTGGAAATCTTGTCATTCTAACACTGAAAAGTGCACACGCATGACAAAATGTAGACAGGATGCCTCAAGGTATTGGTAGCAAGACTTTGCCCTTTAGTTTCTGAAGACACCTTTCTTTCATTATGCACCCGGGACAGGAAGAAAATTAATAGAGCGTTATTCCGTGGGAAGACAGCCTGTAACCAGAGATCTTGAGCGGAGTTTGAGGGACTGATGCTTCAAGACCTTGACACTGTGGCTGGTGGTGTTTTCCCCTTTCCTGCATTCAGAGTTCAGTAGCGCATAAAACATCATCATCTATAAACATACCTAGCAGTCGTAGGCTTACGTATTTTTTTTTTTTTAGATTAAAAAAAGCAGTAGCCACTAAGCTGGTATCTCAGGGTTCCCCCCCCCAAATCTCCAAGGGCTCTTCAGCGTCACAAGCCAGCAACTCTCTTTGCATGAGAATTTCAAAGTTTAATTAATATAATTAAAGGCAACAGCAAGCAGCAGCCTGTGAAGATTTTGCTCATCTTTTTTATGCCTTTTGACATTGAATGACCTATTACTGTATGTGCATTACTCGGTTTGAGGGGGCACCGAGCATTGGTTAAGATCCAGCGGTGGAAAAAGACCTCCTTCCATCAATTTAGAAATTAAATATAGGGGAGCGCCGGCCATCACAAAACATTGACAATGTATGTATTATAATTTTTTAGAAAAACCAGTGTCGTGTCACGTCGACGATGCCAAATTATGTTAGCGTGAGCGGAAACACTGTGGGGGAGGAAGGAGGGAGCAGCTGAAGAAAAAGGCTCAAATGATCCAGTCACTTTCGATACTGTACTTCAGATGCAAAATGGATATTCGAGTCGAAACCTGACAAAGCGCGCCCGCTTTGATGGGAACTGGTATAGACAATGACCAGTGGCTGGGTCAGTGGGATGTCTCTCTGCGAGCAGGGAGGCTTATCAAATGACACTAAAAATAAGTTCAACAACCATCACGTTGGAGGGGAAAAGGCGAACATTTCACATTTGGTGGGCATGAATGTGCGCAAGATGGAAAGAGCAATGCGGAGCATCCTGGTCTAATTATCTCCTTTGTGCTCTTCATTGAAATTGCAAGGGACATAAATATTTCTCTTGGTTGATGTCCAAATTCGTGGCACTGCCCAAAGAAGCCTTTACATATATCCACTCGCTTACATCTTTTGCTTGAGTTTATTTATGTCACCGATAGCCTCATCATCAACAGCCATGTGTGCAACATTAGACTATAAATAAAATTATTATCTAAGTTTCAGTGATCATTTCCTTCTTCTTCTCCTCCCCCCTGGTCCCCTGTCCTCTTCACAACTTACACCCTCCTTCTCCAGGGCCACGGTTGCCCTTGGGACTGGCTGCCACCTTGCCATGGCCCAGCACAGCCTCCCTCGGGCTGCTCCCGGGAACTCGTGTAGGACCTTGTGTTGGGCACCTCCCGGGACCATCCAGTGCCCACGGAGATGGCTTCTCCCTCCTGCACCTTGCCAAAGCGCGGCTTCCACACCCCCGGCCCTTGGCTGGGGACGATTTAGCCCAGTTGCCTACCAAAGGCTGGTTTTATCCACAAAGCCCAACCATCAACAAGCCTTGGGCTTATTTCAAGCCACCACTTAAACCCCTGTGTCCCCTCCGGCTTAGCTCAAGATGAAGAATAAAACTAGGTGGGTTTGCTGGGACACTGGAGAGGTTCGGTACCACTCCTCAGGATGTGGAGGCGGTAATGCAGAACACCGGTCCCAAAAGACACCAAGTTAAAATCAGCTCTGTCCCATTTTGCTTACTTTTCCTCCATTTTTAATGTAAATGCGACACTTCTTTTGAGATGTGGCTGGAGTTGCCGGCTTGCATTTTGAGCAGTGTGTTGTATAACAGGAAAACATGCAGATGAAGAGGATTTTTCCCTCACGTGTATCTGCTGCCTCTCAATATTTATAACAAATAGAGCCACAGAAATAGAAATCCACTAATAATCTTCTGTCCTCTCTAGCTGTCTATCCATATTCATTATAAACCGTGGAACATGCTATTTTTCACAGAGCGGCTGATACCAAGCAAAAACGTATTTCAGGTATCTACATTGATTTTCCTGTCTAATTGGCATGATATTACAGTATGCTACACTCTTCATTTAGCTGAAGATAATACCCTAAGAGTTTCATTATTATACAGTGTGGAGTATCTGTCACAAATAATTTTGGGGGTAAGAGGTATAGAGTAAAGTACTTTAAAATCCACTGATTCAAAATGACACAGAGTAAGATTTCCTTGGCACAAGAGCTCAAAATGCTTGAGAAAACCACGATCAGGAGGGTTAATAGAGCACGTCCCTCGCACGGTTTCAAACCTTGAGTAACTCCTTACAAAAAGCCCAATTCCTGGTAAGGCTGCTGGTATCTATTTTAGCCTGCATAAGAAAAGTAAGTGCCTTGAGAAATTAAATGAGCACAAGAGTGATTCAGAAACGTTCTACTTACAAGTATGTATCAGCCCCACAGTCTGAAACGGTTCTTTAACACGACACCCGCTCTTATTTCAGTATCTTATTTCCATGACAAAAAGATCCTCAAAATACAGATGACACCGCAACTACAGGCACTGCGACCCTTCTGGTGTTAAACTAGTTTAGGAAACCCCTGATCTCTCAGAAAACGATGGGAGAAAGAATGTCTGGGAGGAGTTTCCCTCCCCGGGAAGGGGCAGGTTTGCGGGAAGAGGTGCTGCGGGTCCCTGTCCCGCATGGCCAGCGGTGGAGGGAGCCACCAGGGCCCTTCCCAGCAAGGGGACCCTGCGGCCGGCCCCTGGGACACCGGGGTGTCTCCAGAGACTGTCCCTGGAAATCAGAACACGCCTGAGGTTTTGTGTTGTAAGCACGAAGAATAACAGAGCAAAGAGAATAATCCCGACAAACTCCCGCTGCATCCGCCAACGCCTGGAAAGGTGACAGTAAGAGCGATCTGCTCCCGAGTGTGTGTAATCCCACCGACTGCAACCCCCCCGTGCTGCACAGACGCCCCTCGCTGCTCTCCCCGGCGCGGGGCATCGGCAGCGGGACACACAGCCATTTCGGGGAAACGGGAACCCATTCCGGGGCACACGACATAGAGCCTGAAGGGAGCCTGGCCCAGCTGCCCCCGAGCCTGTGCCAGCCCCCGGGAAGAGCCCGCAGGGATGGGGACAGGGAGAGTTGCTGTCACGGTCCTTGTGCTCAATTCCCCAGTAACCCTGGATCTCTGCAAACCTCGTGTGCGGGCGAGCCCTTGAAATAAAATGGGGCTGCAGGACACATAAGCAGCATTCTATAATAATCTCTCATTTTTTAAGAGATCTACTGATGCTGCTTTTACTTGATCTTGCTGAGAAACAGAACACAGGAGAGTATCACCAGCAAGAAACACACATTGGTGAAAATGTGTTTTTTTTCCTAAAGAGTAATGTACAAGACGCACAGAAATACCACCAGCCAGTCCTTGAGGAGCTCCTGTTATCACCCAGACAAAGCAGGATTTAAAGGAACAGGAATGTTACTGTGGACACTAAGATACCCTAAATTTTATTACATTTAGGATACGTTAGGATACCTTAAATTATATTATTATACAAGGCTGTTTTTATTTTATACATTTTGATAACTGCAGAAATTAAATGACTGGGATTAATATGAAATAAAAATTAATATGAATTTTTCAGTGTTCCCTTTCAGTTGTTTTTTAATTTAACAAGAACTCCAGCTTTCACCAAACATTAATCTCCTGGGCTTAAACGGGAGGAGACGGGTCAGGCCGATCTGAGGTGAAAGGGAAGGGAATTTTCTCCTGTCCCACCACGGAGGCTCATTCCGAGTCACCAGTGCCGGGGGAGCCCGGGCTGGCCGGGATAAATTCCTGCTGGTGTTTTTCCTGCTGGAAATGGCCGTGCTGCATCTCTCCTCCTCCGACCGTCCTTAACTCGACATCACAACCCTGCATCTTACACCCTGGTGTTTACTTCTCAGCCTCACCATAAAATGTTCTAACGTGCCCGCGTTGGGGGGGCAACCCCAGCCCCTGTGTGGTGGTTTGTTGGTTTTTTTAAAGGCAAAAGATGACATTATTTTTTTAACCCTCTCAGTAAACGGCTCCTGGGTTTACACCCCCTCCCCGTGATTTCCATGGGCTTTGAATACACAGTTACCCAGCCTCTTCAAAATCCCTGGTGACACCAGGCTGCACTGCTCATTGTTTTCACTTTTAAGCATGTCCTCACAATTCAAATCATGTTGATGCACTTAAGGAAAAAAAAAAAAAAAAGGTGAAAGCCACAAGTAGGCTTGCTTTTACCTTCTGCTCTTCCTCCCAGCACATGGAAAGGGAGCGGGGAGGTTTGTGTTCTCTCAGTTTAGACAAAACATCCCATCCCAGCTGTGCGAGAACTGCTCTTTTATTGATCAGGATTCAGGCTGCAGGGAAGGGTGAGGGGACCCAGTGCTATCCATTAGGCTTTTTTTCCAGGTGGGAAAAATACACATTTTATCCTGTGGTTATTGACTGCTACCTCATGACTGAAAAGTTTTCTTTTTTCTAGCTCATTGGGAAGCCGCAAAGGTGCCATCACCATCTGTCTTTAGGTCTGAGCTCCTGGAAGTTCTCGCTCACAAGAGGCGGCTCCGAGGAGAGTTTCGGAAGCTTGACCTGCGTCGCGGGGGTAGGAGGTTCTGACTTTGTCTGCTGCACAGAGGGCAGGACCCAGCCCGAGGGGCCCAGTTTGAAACTGGTACCAGTGCGGTGGCAAACTCGAGTGTCGGGAGGAGGCAGAGTGCACCGAGGACATGTTAAAGCAGGTAGAAACATCCTGATCAAGAACCTCAGAGATCACAGTAGGCAAGACAAGCAAATGATACATTTGCTAACGAGCATCTTCTAGATACCTCTTGTGCCGTTACAAAATTATTTCATGTCAAAATTTCTAGTAAGAGCCTTATTAGACCTGGCATGTACTATTTTATTTCACAAATCTGTTTTGCATTGGCTCAATTAAAATTGTTATATATTTTTGGGTCTTGTGTAGGTGCCATCTGTTTAACAGTACAAGTGGGTCCTGTGATGCACTTGTAAATTTTCTGCTGCGATAATTTTTTTAATATAATGAGGGACTTTGGATACAAGAAACTGCCTATACTCAGTGATTTTTTATTTTTTGGCAGTCAACTTCGAATAATTCTTGCCGTGTTACAAGGATGGCTCCGCATCCTATGGAAAAGCAAACGGCTGATCTACATGTTTGCACCAAAGTCATATCATTTAATTCACACTTATTTTTTTCATTTGCTTGTTCTGCCTTATTTTTCAAACGAGCTTATTCTCCCAAGCCGCAAGCCACGGGAGCATTCCCAGCTGGTCTCCCGTGGCTGTAGCTGGAGCGGGTGTTGAAGCCGAGCCTTCACCCAAGCGGGTGGCAGGAGCGGCCCCGACTGCCTCAGGGACGGGGTCTCTGATTTGGGAACCCCCCGAGACCCCCTGAGAGGCTCCTGGTGCCCAGAGCTGCGGGGCTGGAGCTCACCCACCACCCAGGGCTCCCACCCGGCATCCCTGGAGCCGACACACACCCCTCGTTAATGGCATTGGGAACAAATGCACCTTTTTGAGGCACCGATCCCATCTGCACAGAAAGGGTCTGATGTGCTCCACAGCAGAGTACAACCTGGGGACAAATCTCCTGGGAAAAGAGAACTAAAACTTTTTCTCATACTTGGGTGGGGGGGCATTGTTAGGATTTTTTGCTCTTGCTGTTATGTCACAAGCACTGAAACGCTGTTCCTAAAACACAATGAATTACAACAAAGCCCCAAGCCCCACCCATTAGTCAGTTTTCCTTTAAAAAAAATGTAGTCTCAAATTCTTCTGCTAAATTCCACTACGGTGTAGGAGAAAAGTATCTGCAATGGCAACAATTCTGCAGCTGATTTTGAGGTTCTGGGTTTTGCTCTACAGCCGAGAGGCAGATGCCAGACCTAAGCACACATTTCTATATGAGGAACTGTTTTTTCCCGTGTCGTGGATCACGCAGCGCCCAGAAAAGCACTCAGCTCCCTGCCGTGCTCCTTGGAACGCTCAGCAGGACAGTCCCCTCGGTGGTCACCAGCCTCCAGAGAGGGAGCTGGCCCATTACAGACCCTTCAGAAGGGCTGTAGAACCTTGGCCACCTTGGATGACGCTCATTTTTGCCTCTCACGTTCCCCGAGCGCTCGCTGAGCCTTGATTCACTTGTATTTGGCAAACCCCTTTGTTCACCCCCGGCCGACAGCCGGCTGAGGACGCACCATGGACTTCCCTAAGATGGCACGTCTCCTAAGATACCTTTAGAGAAATGGATGCACCTGAAGGACATTTCTTGTCGCTTTCTGGATTTTATTTACACGGCCGGAATCAGCCATAGAGAGGTTCCTCCTTGACCCACTCGCTTGCTTTAGGCATTTACTCCAGAGCTCGGAAGGCAAGGACCACCCTGGCCCTGACCACCTGCCCGAGCACCAGCGACAGCCCCTACTCCCCCGGAGCATGTACCGACGGCACAGGGAGACCTGCCCGAGCAAAGCCTTCTATTTGCCGGGCAGCCGGACGCCGCGGCAGGGAACCCGGCACGGCATCACTCCACGCGGCAGCACAAGACGCCTCCGCTCCTCCCAAAGCCCTCTCCCCTCCTCCCAAAACCCTCTCCCCTCATCCACCCCCCCAGTCAGCCATCCCCCAGTCCTCAGGGCAGCTGCTCAGGGTGCCAGCGACACCCGGAATATATTGTGTCTATTGACAGAACTGCAAAACCCTGATTAAATTATGTGCTTTGGCCAACCTGTGTAGGGAAAATTAATTGAACTGCAAAACGGATGGGTTCAGTGTTACCTTGTTGGAATGGGGAGGCCGGGCTATGTAATGCTTGATCTCCTTTTATTTGATTAAGCAAATTAGGAAACAACAGTGTGAAATGCATTATTGTACTAATATGATGTCCAAAATGTGAATCTCATTAGAGCTCTGGCCCCGAGGCTTTTTATTCAGTTTCTCCGTAAGCTGAGGAAGAGTAAGCAGGCCAGAAAAATATATTTTTCAAATGACAGTGGAAATGCCCAATAATAAACATCATATTCTGTACAGGCTTTAATCACTTGAACCCTGCAGAGCTCACCCTGGCGAAGGGGCAGGTTATGGCCACCTGGGGAGAACGGAGGGAGAAAGCAGCAGGGATGAGGGCTCACCCGGGGGACAGTCCCAGGCCCAGGGACACAGGCTCTGCTGCCTGTGCCGGGGGCTCGCGGCAGGACCCTGCCACATCCCTCTCTTCCAGCAAGGGCTGGAATTCAAGGTCAGGCCATAATGCTGGGGGAGAACAAACATATGGTGTGAAAGTAAAACAACACTACATTTCATCTGTAAAAGGGCTTTATGAGAAGAGCCGGTTCAGATAGAAGTTGGTAAAGGGTCACTTCACAATATAGCCCTCTCAAATTGCAGTTCAAACTCGGAATTAATTATCCTTTCACTGTCTTGGGTTTTCTTTTCTTCTTTGCTTCACATTAACTGCAGCTGAAATTATTTTAAAGCAATGATCTTGAACGTCATGTCCTTCAGCTGGCCCTGAAAATCCATTTTCTATGGAAAGCCTCCTTTCTTTTCCAAGATTTCTGGTAGTGTATGAAGCTCATCAAGGCTCCGGTTCTCGAGGGGTGTCAGATGCTCGAATAATACCCAGGTGTCTGCCTGCTGGACCAGCTCCAAGGCACTTTATTAGCATGAAGAGGCCAATTGGAAAGCAGTTTAACTCCTTCGGTGTCCAGGGCCCTGGTGAGCGTGTCCTGCAGCGGCAGCAGGACCCTGCGCCTGTGCACAGCCACAAACTCTGAGTCATCAGGTTGTGAGATAAAAACAGAACATCAAGGGCAACAGGCACAGGCTGAGACACGCCAGTCTGACAAAAGAGGGGTTTTTTCAAGCAGTGATAGCTATAAAAAAGTATTTTTAAGGCCAGGACCACTCAGAAGTCCCACACTTGCAGGAACACCCTTCCTGTGTTAACTCTGGGCACGGCAGAGAAACGAGGGGGCTCTTCCCACCACAGCTGGATTTCGGGGGGCTGTTGGCACACTGCAGTGAGCTGGGGCTGCCGGGGAAGGAGAGGCTCTGGGGCCACGGGTGCCAGGGCTGCGAGTGGCCGTAGGGCTCCCAGCCCACGCGGGCACGCTGCCACCATACCCTGCCACACCACGCCATGGGGGACAGCACCTGCTCAGCATGAGGGGCACAGTCACTCCTTATTTCACCTTCCTATTCCGCTTGGGAAGGGAGAAAACATCCCATTTTAAACCATCGCACAATCCAAACCGAGCTCTACAGACAGAGAGTGAGAGCAGGTTCCTGAGCTGAGTCCAGGCTGGGAAACCCACCCCTCTGCCTGCTCCCAAGGGAGTGCTATCCTTCTGCCTTTTCTCACGAAAAGCTTTTTCATTTTTGCCTGGTGCCGGGTTTCCCGTGGCGCGGCAGGAGGCTCAGGGATGCACGGCGGGGCCGCAGCACGACCTGCAGGGATGTGATGCTCCCACCCTCTCTGCCCCCCGGCCTCCGGAGCTGCCTCCAGGCTCTCCTCCAGGCTCTCCTCCAGGCTCTCTCCCGACTGCCCTGCGGCCGAGGCCAGGCAGACAGACGGAGCGAGGCCAGAGCCCACGGGCTGCACCTCCCCTTCCCGCCAGCCCCACTCCCTACAGGTGCTCCCAGTGTGAACTGGGGGCTCCGGGGAGCCGCACGGCGCAGGGATGGCCCCTTCCCTTCTCCACCCCAACAGTCTGTTAGTGGGTGTTGGTGAAAAGCGGCTTCAGACAGGATTCTCAGAAGCTTTTCACCAAAGCGTAACGCTGCAGCTTGGAAATAACCAGGAGTTTATCACTGACATCAGCCCACGGCCGACCTGGTGCCAAGAGATCTTGAAAATTCCTCCCCACGAGCTCGGTAGTTTCCAGGAGCTGAAACGATCCCGTGGCACAGGGACCGGCTAAAATTTGGTGCAGGGGCTTGCCCAAGGTGTGGCTGTGGGGCACGCGGGGACACAGCCCCCCGAGGGGGCACGGGACCATCCAGCCCTGATGTCCCTTAGGCTGGGGGATGTCACAAGTGTCACAACCCCACTATCTCAGGGCCTGTCCTGCCAAGGAGAGGAGCCCCCGGTGCTGCCCCTGGCTGGTGATCAGTGCCACGCTGCCCCGGGACTGGGGCACGGGCAGAACCCCTGCTCCTGAGACAGAACGGGCAGAACACCCCGGTGCCGCGGGTGGCTGTGCTTGTGCAAGCCGTGGCTGGCAGGAGAGCTGGCCACGGCCAGTGCCTCGGTGCCACCAAACGCTGCCTTTTCCTGTTTACATTCTCCAGAGAATAAAAACAACACAGAAGGGAAATAATGAAACACAGTGATCTGCAGGCACCTAAGCCGTCGCTAGAGACAAATACACCCCATAGATCCACAGCCTCTCTATTAAACAGGACTCCTGATTTTTTTAATTTCTAAACGAACTGCTGCAGATTCAACCCACAGGCTTCAGGGCTCCCATGACCTGAAGGAACATGGGCACATGCTCATGTATTTTGGATGATGATAGCCCATGTTCAGTTCCTTTGCTGCTGAATTTTGTTTTCCTTCTGTTTTGTTCAGGGCTGCATTCCTAAATGTCCCTGTCTCTGGCCCGTTTCCTATGAACCCGGGCGAGAGGCGCTTTGTCTCCGTGCTCAGCTGCCTCCTCCCCTGCCTTTGGCAGCCCAGCACCGGGCAGAGATGTCCCTCAAGTCATGGGCTTCCCATCCTGCCACGCACGTCAGCAAAACCCTCCTACACCCTTAATCCTCTTAGGGCAGGAGAGCACCATTTCTTCTGCGGGGTGCGACCTGCCACACGCCAACCCCGAACCCAAGGACGAGCTCCCATCGCTAAGGCAGGAACAGCCACTGCACCCCGAGGGGTCAGAAGAGAAGGTGAGACCAGCGGGATGTCCCATTTTGGGGCTGAGCAGAGAGACCCCCCCAGACTCGCTGCCTTATGGAGGCTGTCCTCACAGAACTGCAGCTGCTCTCCCTTGCTCCACAGCTGCCACATGCCATGACTCCACCACTTTGGCATCTATTCCCTGGGGACACGGAGCTGGGTACTGGCTCCAGCACGCTGAGGAGCCACATCCCACCACCACACAGCTCCCCAGGCAGAACAGCCGGAGGGGACACACCAGGTGCAGCAGGATGAACCACTCCTCATGGGACCGCTTCTGCTCGCTCTCTGGATGTGCACAACAGAGACAACTGCAAATAACACTGTTCCCTGCCTTTCTTCTCCATATCCACTTTTCTTCTCGATCATTTAATTTCTCGTTATCATGAGTTGGCTTCACTGAGACAATTGAACAATCTTCCCTAAAACTGTGGATGTCACTGTCAACACCTCTGGGCTCTTTTAACCTCCATCTCCTCCAATAAAGGCCCAAGGGAACTGAGGTACCACCATTTTCTCAGGAATAGAGAGGGAGGACTGACCACAGTATCTCACACATCACTGTGTGGCAACTTGACTCTTGACCACTCATGATGACCGATTTCCTGACCTCAAGAGAGACAATGGCTTCATCACAGAAAAGTCCCCAAGAAGGGCCTTTGCCCAAGGAGACGCGGCAGGGGGAGATGGGGCCATGTCCCCGATCAATCCCAGCAAACACAGAATCACAGCAAAGCAACAGAGCATGTGAAGATACTGTCAACACACACTTAAAATAAGAACTGTGAGCAGATGCCCCTGGCTTTCTAGGGACTACAGAGAACTGGAGCTCCTTGCTTCACCAATTTGCTTCAGAAGTGGAAGAACGTGAAGGGACCACCAGCCCCGCAGCGGAGAGCATGTCCGTGGGGACCCTGCACCCCTGCTCTGAGGCTGGCTCTTCAGGCACTTGCCACGACACGGCTGGATGGGAAGGGGCTCTCGTGTTCAGCTGGAAGATGCCATTAATGAGCTAGTAGTGTGCCACAGAAAGGTGTGCACCCATCTGCTCCCTGTCCCAGCACAGCTGATGAACCCGGGGAACTAGTCCTCCCCTTGCAAGCCACACAGCAGCTACGACATCTCAGGGCACCTTCCCCATGCCACCGGACCTCCTGCAGAGGTGTCCCCAGCAGCCCTCTCACAGGGATCTCCCACCCATCGCTGCTGATGCCCGAGACAGAGATGGCCGTTGCCTTCTAGCCAGACAGCCCAGCTCCAGCGAGAGCGGCTACTCTGCTTCTCCAAACCCCATGGAACGAGACACTGCCATCTACGGAGTCAGAGAAGGTGGACAGAGATGATGACCAGCGCTCTGCCAGGAGGAGAACGAGCTCAGGGACCGCTCCATCACCTCTCATCCTCCCCGTTACACAGCCTGGTTATTATTAAGACCCCCCAAAAATACCGCCGCAGCATTAATGGTTCAAACCAAATGTGTGCAGTCCAGCCTCCTGGCATGGGGACACAGGGCACACAGACACAAGTGGTGACAACCCTGCCAGCGCCTGTATTTTCCCTGCATCCTCTCAGGCCACAATCAGCAGCTCGGGGATGCCCTGACCCAGAGACAGGATTTTTTATATCCCGCTGCTGAGATCACATGCTTTTGATCCCACTCTTTAATATGAGATATTTTCTTTAATTTCCAGAGCGCAGAATTGGACTATGCCAAACAAAAAAATAAAAATTACAATCCCCAGCCTTAAAAAAAACAGTTTCTACTTAAAAAGCAAAGCTTCTTTTTAAGTGCACAGTGTATTACTTCAAACATTGCAGCAAAGAGCAAAAAACCTGAGCCACCAAGAAAGCTAAGATTTGAACAATCCCAAAGGCACTGTTTAAAGTTTTAAAATCCCAAGGTTTAAGCTATTTACAAGCTGTTTGAGGGCCTGTTACCAGGCTGGAAAGCAAGGGGCTGGCAGCACGGAGCTTTCCTAGGAGGCACTGGAATTTCTTCGCCACCCACCGAGCAGCCGGGGCAGGGATTGCTCCGGGTGGGTGTCGAGCACCCGGGTCCCGCCGCTGACCCTCAAACCCTGCTCCCCTTCTGCAGCACCGACGTCTCCCACGTCCCTTCCTCTGCACACAGAGCCCCGCCAGCCGTGCTGGCAATGCACTTGCTATTATTTAAATAGATTTATCAACGTGTTTTCTCTTTGTGGTTAGAAACCACAAATTCTGTAGAACGAATTCCTCCGGCTTTGTGTAAACTATGCAGTGTATCCCCTCGCAGCACGTGAGCGTGGGGACGGGTGGCAGCTGGGGGCCATTCCGCTCCCTGGGAAATACTTTTGATTGCCACAACCAGTTTTTAAGGAGGACGAGGTGACCGCGGCACATCATAAATCCCAGCCAACCTCTGGAACTATTTTTCCTGCCTGTGAAAAAATAGGTCAGAAAATCGAGTGCGTTGTTTCGGCTTCTCCCCGGTGTTTCCCAAGGAGTCAGGCAGCTGTCCCCTCGCAGCAGGGCACGGGACACGGGCCCAGGCCGGGGCTGACTATCCCCACATCAGCACATCAGTACAACACTACCATGCAGGCGACAGCCCAGGCACCGAAACGCTGCCACAGCTGCTCCCCTGGGGTGCCCGTGGGGCTGCCCAGTGCATCCTCGCTGGTGCCTGCGATGCCCACAGGAACCCTCAGTTCAGGACCTCCCTGTGCTACCTCTGCTCCTGCCCCGATGCCCCCTGCTCTGAGCAGGTCCCCGTGTCCTGCAGGAAAACCCCAGGAGATGCAGGGACAGGGCAAAGCCCCCCGGCCCCAGCCCCTCAAGGGGAGGCCGTTATGTGCCAGAGCGTTCTGCATTCTGTGTACAAAGGGACCACGATAAGCTCCCCACGTTCCTCTGAACTGAGCTCTATGGTAGTTCTTCTAAAGCCACAAACACACGGGCTGCAGGACTTCCCTGGAACCAGCCGCTAACATTTCAGTAACTAAAGCAAACCAGCTGCTGGACTGGCTTTGCTGCTTCAAACCATTTCCTCTGAACGGGCCCTCTGATAACCACCAAAAGTGCCCTTGTTTAAATTTTACAGGGCGGTACTATCTGACACAACGTTTGTGCTCAATCCAGCCCGTGTAAATGAGCTGGAAGATTTTTACTCATTTCTTTGGTTGCTGAACTTTGCTTTCAAAACTTTAGAAGTGCTGAGACTAAGGGCTCTCTCTATGAGGAGAAACACGCCATTTCTGCTTCTTCTGATGCATAAGAATGGTATAAAACCTATTTTCTCAAGCCAATTTGGTTTCTTTACATGAACAAAACCTTTTTTTCTTTTAGAGCAGCTGGAGAAATAGGGGAAGTTCTGCTATTACGTGTAACGGGAGACTAAAAGTCAGCATCTGAGAAAGTAAGCACAGCGTCATCTGACCAGGCAGTAACAATTTTAGCCTTTGAGATCTAATTTCTCTGTTTTATAAAAACTGTAAGCTCTTTGGTGCAAACTCATCACTTCCAATCCCTGCGAGAAGGCTCATCCCTTTGTGGGGAGGTGGAGGTTTCCTCGCAGCTCTGGGTGCTACCCGAGGAGCAGTTCCTTCCCCTCCCTGCGCAGCCCCTGCTCCTCACAATTAAACACTTGTCACAATTAAACACTCGCCACCACAACCTCCGTAACCCCACTTTGTGATGAGAAGCAGCCATGAGCACGCTGCAGGAGCCGTGTGCGGGGGGCTGAGGGCAGTCCGGCCATCTGCTGCCATCACCCACCAGCGTCAGGCCCACCAGCTGCCCCAGATCAGGCCTTCTCCTCCCAAAGCAGCCCAAACTGTTCCCTCTTCTAGGGATGAGGCTGTGCCCTCTGGCATAGGCCACGTCTAGAGGAACTACTTCTCCTGCACGGAGGTGATGAGGACTTTTAAAAGTGCCTGATGTGATGCTGGGAACCTCCCTCACCCCGATGTTGTGTTGGGCATGACTGGTGGCACCACTTGACCGCCTTCTCCTCTGGCCCCAAAAGCACTCACGGGGTCAGTATTAAGCAACAAAATGTTTGCAGGACAACGGGACTCCTTTTATTTATATTTGTTTCCCGTTACATAGCTGCTTCAACCAGCATCTGAAATTTAAATAGGACTGGCTTAAAAGGTAAACATTTCTCACAGCTTTCTCATCAACTATATTAAATACAGTCATAAAAAAAAAAAGCCCCACAATATTTTCTGTATTTGCTGAAGGATGACGTCCTCCTTGCCTTAAGCGTGTGCCAGATTACTCATAAACCTGGACCATATGCCACTGCAATTTACTGATGGGCCCAAGCTGTTTTGGTAGATACAAAATCCGAGGGGATTAGGGAGGCTCGATCCACGCTGAAAACAGAGCAACAGTGGTGGGGCAGCTGCTTGCTCTCTTTGCTCACTGTCAATTTAGGTCAGTAGCCAACAGCCCGGCCCAACGCGGCGCTGGAGAGCGGGGCCGTGCTCGGCCACACCAGGGCACCCGCTCCCCTCGGGACGCTCGCGGGGACCCGTCCAGCCTGGACTCTGTCACCAGGAGAGCTCTCAGGAGCAGATGGAACGGCCCTGGACTCTCAAATTCAGAGTCAGGCTGCCAGACCCAGCTGAAGAACCCTCAAATCAAAGCAAAAAAGGGGTTGCTTCCCCCGATCCTGTTTGCCTTCCCGTGTGAAAACATGAATCACAGCTGCGTGGCTGACACTCACATGAAATATCAAATGACATAATGGATTTTCTGATCCAAGAAAAGCCTATTTAATATCTAGCAGCACACATAATTCAGTTGGAGAAAACAACTTCCTTGCTAGATCCCTGGAACCTCTTTCCCCTCCACATTATCTTAAATTTCATCTTTCTTAGTAAAAAGACAAGCACCTCCATCACCTTGAAGAAAGGCGCTGCAAATGCCCGGGGCGTAACAAAGAACTGCAGAGGGTACAACAGGGAACTGGGGTCACGGAATCACGGATTTGACAGAGTTGGAAGGGACCTCTAGAGATCATCCAGTCCCACTCCCCTGCCAAAGCAGGGCTGCCCAGAGCACATCACTCAGGAGCATCCAGGCGGGGCTTGAAGATCTCCAGAGAAGGGGACTCGAACACCCCACATTTCTCCGTATCAGTGAGAAGCACTCGGCGTCTCAGCAGACCACAGCTGCTGTGTGTGAAGTATCAAACCCAAATCACATGAACCTTCTTTCCAGAATATTCCTCCACCGGGTGCAATTTGGGATTGTAACTTCTCGTCACTGGGAAGATGCTCACGATCAGCCCACCCCGGCTGAATTTCCCAGCCGTCAGAGCTCGCGGCTGCTTCACCAACAGCGGCTCTCAGCCCTGCAGGGATGAGCTGCACCCAAGGACTTCACCGCTGGGCACGACTCAGTAGGTTAGAGTCCAGCCATTATTACTTTTATTTAAAAGTTCACAATTTTAACCTCACATGTTTCATCTTGACAGCTGAAACGCATCAAGAAGCTCTGTCTGCCAGGCTCCAGAGGTACGTGGGACAGGCTGATAGCAGAAGCTTGGCTGGAGAAACCCACGCTCCAAGTTCTGGAGAAGGGTGAGGCAGCGGCAGGCGTCCAGCTGGATCCCTTGGCTGCTCCCTCTCCTTCCAGAGCCGTGCCTGTGCTCTCCGAGCCCGAGGTGGAGGGGAGACCTGCACACCGACCCCCCGAACCCCCGTCAGATGTGGCCTCTGCTCACGGCAGTGAAGCTTCACTCCCTTCAGAGGTACGGCTCTTCCTGGCACCAGGACACGAGGCCCCTCTGCTCTATGTCCCATCTGCTGTCACAAACCTTGGCCCTGAGTCTTCGCTGATGTTGAAATCCTTTTGTGTCAGCCTGGCAAAGCGGAGACTGTGAGAACGAGCCCCGAGCGTCCGCCACGGGCTGCCAGGAGGCCTCGGTCTGAGTGGAAGGGTATTTATTAGTTCTTTTGCTTATTTTACAGACTTGTCCTCCTCAAGTTTCTCTGTCATTGCTGTGTCCTGGAGTGACCCTGAAGCACGGTCCCCTCCTGGGCTGATGGGGCTGAGATGGAATTCGGTCACCCCCAGGGCCCCGTGCCCAGATGTGCAATGCAGATGGGGTTTGCAGAAAGGGACAAGGTCTGGCTGATGATAATTGTTTACAACTTCTATTAAACCCATTTTCCTTCTCTAATTATTATAATAGTTCCAGAAAACATCGCCTGTGAACTTTAAATGTTTTATGATTGTGTGTTTTAATGAAAGCTGTGGAATTATCCTGTGCTCGGTGCCACATGGCCCCACAAAGCAATGGAGCTGCTAAATAATTTTTAAAAATTTATAGTTTGCAAGATATATTTCCCATCTGTGGCAATACAGTAGCTCCCAAATGCATTAAATTTCACAATATTAACAACACCTCTTAAAAACAATTGGCTTAACTCCACAGGATGGCTTTATAATGACCCGAGAAGTGCATTATAATGTATACACATGTTGAAGATTAACATCGTTGAGATCAAATGCTACCAAAGCAAATAAACTCCACATCCAAAACAAGTGCTTTTATACTTCGAAGTAATGCATTGCTGTTCAAAGTGTTAATCCCATTAACACAGAGAGAAAGAAGTTCCTTTTGGCACTTTGCAAGAGCTCAGCCCAACAACCGAAGCTATGACAACCACAAAAACCTGTGGAGTTTCAAGTGCAGCATCTACAAAGTGATTAATCCCTGGGGTGAGATTAGTAGCGACTCTTCCTTCCCTTCTCTCCCCAGAGACGTTCTCTGTTACGAGGCAAAAATACACAAACTGTGCCCAACTTAAAAATTGATTTTGGGATGTAAGCCAGACCAGATGGTTAGGAAAGCTAAATACCGTTGATTTATTTCTTACCCTTTACGAAGCAATATTAGAGACAATGGACCTTATCAGAACAAATGAGAATAAACATGGGGATGCAGACTCAATAGAGAATTAACAACCAAAGCTACCAGATTCTATTATGCTATGATTAATTCTGAATTTGTGGAAGTATTATCAGCAGCAAACGTCTAGCTTTATCTAATGAAACCAGCGCCAAACTAGACAACCTTTTACTTAGTGCTCTTCAATTTGCAAGATACTTCAGCGGGAAAAAAGTGCAGAAGATGCCAGGCTTCGTGCTGTAAAGTCAGATTCTAAGATTTCCTTAGAATCATAAAATTGCCTGGGTTGGAAGGGACCTTTCAGGTCATCTAGTCCAGCCATCACTAACCCAGGTCCCTCAGTACCACATCTGCCTGGCTTTTAAATCCCTCCAGGGGTGGTGACTCCACCACTGCCCCGGGCAGCCTCTACCCTTAAACACCAACCGCATGAAAGAAACACCAAACTGCACCCAAGAAACCAACCAAACAGCCCAGACGATGCACACCACTACGAGCTGAATGTCCTTGAGGAATGTCACCAGGCACAGCTCAGAGATGCAGCCGAAGGCTGTCATCCTTCCTTGTCAGTTCTCTCTGAAACAAAGGATTGGCCTTCAGCCCCCACTTTCTACTAACCATCCCGTGGGGCCAAGGGGACAACGGCATCAGGGACCACCCCTCCTTCCTCCGCACCCGCTATGGCTTCCCATGGCTCCTGGTTCTGCCGCAGACAGTACGATGGCCTTGGTCGCAGAGCCAGCAAGCCATTCTCACGCGGGGAAGCAGGGGTACCAAAACGTGCCTGTCCTTTGCCCCGTGCCCCTCGGTTCCCCATCCACCTCCCCACCACCTCCTCACTGGTGCTGCCCCACAGCCGCATCCCCACCGCAGAGCTCCCTCCCTCCGGCAGAGACAAAAGGTGCGAGACGCTATTTACTGCTCGTGGCTGCCGGGTACTCCTTGTAAACAGGTTTTATTAATTACTTAACAAATGTTTACCGCTGTCCTATATCACCCTCAGGTTCAACCGTCTCTGCAGAGAGAACATTCCGCGCTGGTTAACTGCTGCTGGCAACATGAGGAAATGGACTTCCTGATGAAAATGTTTAAGGCCCGTTATTTGTGAGATGCAGCTGAGATGGGACGTAATGAATTTAGCCCTGTTTCGCTTCATTTACCATAGCTAACGCATACAATAAAAGTTTAGTTTATACTCTGGTGCTGCCATGCATGAATATCTCATTATAACTGCAAAGACTTTTTATTTTTATTGGGACCTGTAACAGCATTGTGCTATGTTAATTACCAGCCTCGGAACACCAGTGCAGCGAGGTTCGTTCCCTTCCTTCCTTCTTTCCTTCCTCCTCCACGGGCACAACAGAAGCCAGGGGAGCTGCAGTCGGGCCAGTATTTAAGCGGACATGTTACATTAGATTATGGCTGCACTGAACAGGGAAGATGGCGAGGAAGTCACCCCAGCCTTGGTGTGCAGCCACGTTGGTGCCATCTCCAGCATCTCCCATGCTGAGGGACATCCCACTGCGGGTGCTGGAGGCATCTCCAGCCACCCCTGTGCCACCCTCGCTGCTTCCTTCCCCTCCCAGCACGTGGGCCCAGACCAGCACTTCTGCCATGTGCACCAGGGGAGACCCACCACTCCATGAAGAGCCCACCACACAGACTCAGTTGCCCCAGTGTCTTCTCACTGCCTTTCCACGGCCCGGAGCATGGTTTCTGTTGTGGCAAGGAACGTCTATTAGAGTCCATTTTTTTGATGGAAGAACAGGAGGCTGCTGCCCCATGTGGCTTGAGCAGGGTCTCACCACACACCAGGACATCCACGTGCAATGCACTTGATGAGGGTATGGCCTTTTGGAGAAAAGGGAAGGAGGACAGGGCTAGCAGGTTAGCAACTGAGCAAAGACGGTCACCGTAAGTTTGGAAGTGGAATCTGATCTATTTTAGGACATCCTGGTCTGCTGAACATCCTGGCTACCAGGAAAGCCAGGCTGCTCCGGCCCCACATGCCAGAATCATCACTGGTGAGACCACAAAGGTGATGTCATGTCCTAAAATGTGGCTAGCAGACCAAAATCCCAGCACGTTATCATATCCTGCCTTCCAGAGAAGTGGTTTCTTGTGACGCTTGTCCATTTTGAGGAATAGGCACCTTTGGTGGTGCTAGAAAGACCACATGACACTGGCTTGATGACAGTTTCTGAGAGAGACTGGGGTTTTTCTTAGGACCTTGCTGAAACCTGGGACTGGTTTCACCTTCATCCTCAGGGATGCAAGGAAAGCAGCTGTTTTCCACCTCTGTGCAAAAGGACTTATTTGAACACAGCTCATCTGCCTTTAGCTTCAACACGGTCATGTTTCCCAGCTCCTCCATAACTAATAACTCTGCTTCCCTAAAGCAGAGCCAAAAGAGAAAGGAGCAGCTGGAAGGAGGTGGAGGACATTTAAGGAGTCCTTGCAAAGGGTAAAAACTTTTTAACTTCTGAAAAGCTGAAGGCTCACTAAAAAGGGACACAGAAAGGAAATTCAGACACAGAGAAGGACGGAGCCAGCGTATGTAGTGAAATGCCAGCACATGGAATATCTAGATACTTATTAGGTAACATAATCCTCCAACCCAGATGTCCTTTACAAAACTGAATCCTTAAAAACACTTGGTGTCTTTTTTTCCTTTCATGAACATTCATGTTTTGGAAAACTCCAGGCTGGAAGTTGCTCAAACTGTTAGTGCTCCCCGGGCTGTGGTGAGTCACATGCAGTGACCTTTCGGGAACCTCCGCAGAACTGAGAACCCGCTGCAATCACAACAGTACAAAACATGTAAACTCTTCTTTCTTAGGGGCTCCCAAGACTCTCGGATCTGACACAAACAGGTGCAATGCTACTGGCAGCAGCCACATTTAGCACAAAAAGCCAGTTTTCCAGATCTGTGTCCACAAGAGGACCAGATGAGCACTGGATAGTCTTGTGTTCTCTTCGCCCATCAGGCGGGGTCCTGCCACTCCAGGTATACAAAATTCATCCCTTTTATCCCCGACAGGTTCATGTAAAGGTTCCCTCAGTGCCCCGGTTACCTCTGTTCACGTGCTACAAGTGCTTTAGGGCTCAGATACTGTGGGCTGCAGAGTCTTGATCTTCTGAATTATCATTTTTACAGAACTGCTCGCTCTGCCTACGGCCTCGGTGAGGCTGCTGAAACTCAAGTCCACGTGCTCCCCCAGCCACAAATAAACTAGAATAACGTGAAGGAACTGATGGCTCAGTGGTAACGGAGTGAGCAGCTGCCAGCTGGATGCGGAGAGAAAAGAGAAATCTTTCTTCTCTTCCTCTAAAGAGGCACCAGCGCCAGGCTGGATGGGGATGGCTGGCAGGCCAGCGGCGACCACGGGGCAACGATGGGGCAGGCACTCCCCTGGAGACACAGGACACAACTCACAGTCTCGGCATCTGGGGCCACGACTTGTGGGAGCCACGAGTTTGGTCAGGCTGGTGAGAGGAGCCTCCCAGCCTGCAGGCTCCGAGCCAAGCTGAGAGCTGGGGCTCTTCATGTCTCACAGCAACGGGAGGACACGGGGCTGCGTCCCGAGCCAGCAGGAAGGACAAGGTCTGTGCCAAGAGTGCTGGGATGGAAGCCTTGAGAAAACTTATTTCTCAGCTCTCAACAGCAAAATAGGAACATACTCCACCACTTCTGACTGAGTTGCACTGCTATTCACACTTCATTTTCTCCACTTTGGCTCCTTTAATAGGTCTCTCCCAAAAGCTGAGCAAGGTCTGAGCTGCCACTTGGCTTTGCCTGATCTCTTCTTTCCTCCTTCACCTTCAGCTCCTTTCATCAGAAGGGCTTTCTCATCTTCTTGGCATGTTCTTGGCCCTGGTCTCAGCTACAAGCCTGGTGGTGGGGCGGTATGGCCAAATGCACTTACCACCCCTGTTTCCATGGGGCAGGCTCCGAACCAGAGCAGCGTCTGGCAGCACTGGGATGCCCAGGGTGATCCAGGAGATTGTCCTGGTCAGCATCTGCGAAGGACTGCATCAGCTGCGGCAGAACAAAAGCTTTGGCATTTGCACTGGAGAGGAAACACAGCCCCTCAGAGACTCCGAGCAGATACTGGTCAGTAGAAGAGCATTACTCTGAGGTATTGCATTATTCACTGCAACAGCTTGGCCCTGCAGCACCTCATGCCTTGTAGTTTAATGTAACTTCACCTTTCCGGCACTTCCAGCTCGGTGTTGGCTGGTTAACAAGCCTAAACGACTTCCTTCATTGCTCACCCGGGCCAGCCAGGGAATTTTCCTGAGATTTCTCCAGTTTTGCTGGACTTGTAGTTCAGTTCCAAGTTCATATTGACCTGTGACTATAGCAACGAGTTTGCAGCCAGATCTTTGATCTACCAGAAAGCCAGGCAGCCCCCTACGCATACATTCTGCATGTGGTTTCATGCAGCAGTCACTTCATCTGGGGTCAGCTCTCATTTACACTCCAAAACTTCCCTCCAGACCCACATTTTGCAGCTTGTAGCACATGAATAACTTGAGATGGGACACAAACACCTGCTTTTGTGATCTGTGGTCAGAAAAGCTTGGGAGATGTGGATCTGGCAACATAAGCCTTTGGCATGACTGCAGAAAACTGGTGGTTCAGAAGTTCAGGTTTTTTGACTCTTCAAAGGGAACAGTTTGCACAGCTCTTACAGTTGCATGTGTGTGGATGGGAGGGAATGGAATTTCTCCCCACAGACTTCAGTAAAACCCAAATCTACCTCATGCTGTATGAAAGTTGTTGCTCTTACAATAAAGTTGGTGCCAAGTCACTGGGAACTGGTGGCGGGAGCTGCCCTCTGAGCAGCAGAGGAAGATGTTTTGGGCTGTAAGGCAGCAGTGCTGCTGGAGAGGGAACCCCATGGCTGCAGCAGAAGGGAGGAGTGGCTCCTGGCCTCCCACAACACCCGACTCTGTGGCAGTCGTGGAGTAACACACCTGGTGCCCTCCTGGCTGCCATCACAGTGTTCAGCTCACCTTACTTTAGTGATGTGCAAAGCACCCTCTCCCTGACTTGTTGACATGACAGAGCATCCCTTTGGCTGTTCCCTCTAACTGTTACAGCCCATCTTCCCTCCAGTCCTGAGCCACCCGACTGGCTCTGCTCGGGGACTTGTCCCAGGCTCCCTCTCCTCCTGTTGCTCACGCTCCCTGAAGCTGCTCCGCAGGAGGGCAATATTTGGCTGGCTGTACCTCCTCCGAAGCCCCGTGCCACAGCTGAGGGCCAGAGCCAGCAGCCTGCCAGCAGGAGACCTTCCTCTCCTCCCAGCTCGGAAAACCAAAGGGAGCAAGCCCTCCTCCAGAGGCAGCCGTGGAAAACGGGAAACCAGAACTTCCTGCAGCATCTGCTGGTAAGTGACGATCTGAAGCGGTGCAGCAGAAAGGTCCTGTCTGAAGGGCATGGGCAGGTCTCCTGGGGAAGGGTTCATGGCTTGTTCCTCCCAAATCCCAGCTCCTCCTGCTCCAGAGCACTCTCCCCTCTGCCTCCTGGCCACGGGGGTGGGATGGATGAGACACGTGCTGGGAGAGGAGACCATTACACGCGTCTGACTCTGGGTCCGTGGTTTTCTTTGGCCCTGACAACACGCTGATGCTCAGGCTCATCCTTTCCAGGAGCTTGTGCAATGAGAGCTGCCCTTGGAAAACCGACAGCACGACTGCAAGCAAAAGGAGAGCACTGAACTCAAACCTGAGCTCTGGTGCAACAAGAAAAAAACCCCAACTTCAGATAAAAACACAGAGGTCACATTTTAGTGCCCACCGGGCAAACCAACCTCCCAAGGGCCTCCTGCACGGGCTCAGCAAAGCCACCGAGTCACGCTACACCAGCCAGAAAAACAGAAGTCGCTGTGGCAGTGCCTTACCCCTAGGTTACAAGCTGTTCTAGTTTGTGGAACTCGCCAACTTAAAACAAAGCCCTGCCTTTACTTACAAAAGAGTTCAAGATGCGCTCAGAACAAACAAGAAATGAAAATAATGCTGGCTGCGGTCCCGGAGTCCAAGAGCTCCTGGCTGGCGTGCTGTGTCACACACCATCGTGCTTTGAAGAGGTGCTCTCCAGCTTCTCTTTTACAAAGATTTTATCTAAGCAATTCCTTTCCCTAAGTAGATTTGGATATCAAAATAAATAAAATAAACGCAGCTCTGCTGTAGGCTTTTGAAGGTTCCCTGATAACTGTGGCAACTGATGTAGAGTTGGTATTCCTCTTAAAAAATGCCATTTTTAATTTCTGCTTACATGATTAGGTCCTGAAGCACAGATACATTCAATCACCACCTTGGAGTACACCGTAAATCTCTGCTCAGTATTAGAGTAATAACAACAGAAAAGAACCTAAAATACTTCAGGCGGAACATTGGCTTTTGCTGTGCTCTGAGTAAGGTCTCTCCTCCTACTGAGAGTCTGTTGGTTTACCCGAGGGCGCAGGGACAGCAGCGAGTTCCTCTCAGGTGAACTGGGCTGTGAGGTGGTGCCTGTTGGTGCCGTGGGACGGGGTGCCCAGGTACCCCCCTAACCTGTCCCCTCCGGGCTCCTCCGCCACCGCAGCGCCCTCCTCTCCCCAGCTCGCTTTGAGATCCCATGCCTTAACATCACTTTCAAAATTGAGCTGGTTAAATTGCTGGAAATGTCTGTGTGGGTGAATGGAAATCAATTTCACTCCAGTTTATGTCAAATATAGCTTAAATCACCAAGGGATCAGATTAAGTTACATCAGTACAAGACAGGTTTAAAATAAGTGTCCACAAGAGTTTCTCCACCACTGCAGCGGAATAGATTAAAACACGTTTATACCAGCACTGCTTTGTCTGGATCACATGTTTCTTCTCAGCTCGCAGCTATGACCAGGCAGGGGGCCATGCTCAGGGCTTGGCTCCATCGAGAGGCAACTGTGCCAGGAGCTGCCCTGCGCCCAGGATCCCCGTCACAGCTCTCTCTCCTCCACCCCTTACCCCAGTCGTGAGTTTAGGGCCAATTCCCACTTCTGCTACTGCTCCCCCCAGCCCCACACAGCCAGTGCTTCTAGGTAACAGCCTGAGAAGGTGGCTCAAACCCTAAACACAAGTCATCTCTGGATTGAATTGCAGACCTCTCGGTCTTCATGGCTCCAGGCTATCTTCTACAGGACATCGAATTTCACTGAATTTTTTTTAGAGTTGGAAGGGACCGTAGAGATCATCCAGTCCAACTCCCCTGCTGAAGCAGGATTGCCCAGAGCATGTTAGAGCATGTTACTCAGGACGGCATCCAGGCAGGTCTTGAAGATCTCCAGAGAAGGGGACTCCACACCCTCCCTGGGCAGCCTCTTCCAGGGCTCTGTCACCCTCACTGTGAAGAAAGACACAAAACTTGCTTCTCTGGGCTGGGAAGCTCAACATTTATTCACAATGGAAAATGGCTCAGCAAATGCAACCAATGCTTGGGTGAACTGCTGGAGGCTTATGGCACGTGAAGGACAACACTGGTGCCCCACATGCTCAGCTCTTGGACAAATACAGCAGGTGGCAAAGTACTGAAATACCCTTCTCCTGCTTCTTTTAAAATTGAATTATGACCATAGCAGGGTATGTTGCAATAGCTCAAGGGGTAATGGCTTTAAACTGAAAGAGGAAAGATTTAGACTAGATATAAGGATGACATTTTTTTACAATGAGGGTGGTGAGACTCTGGCCCAGGTTGCCCAGAGAGGTGGGAGATACCCCATCCCTGGAGGTGTCCGAGGCCAGGCTGGATGGGGCTCTGAGCAACCTGGTCTAGTTGAAGATGTCCCTGCTCATGGCAGGGGTTGGACAAGATGGCCTTTAAAGGTCCTTCCCAACCCAAACTATTCTACAATCCCGTGATTCTCTGATAATCTGGTGAAAGTACAAATCCAAATTATACACAGCATTAGATTGCACTGACTAGATAACACAGCGACTGCTCCTTATGCTCAGCTCAACCCTGTGGCCAGGCAAAGAAATGACACAGCTCCGAAATGGCTCTACAAGTGTCAATGCCAACTCCTGCTTCCGTGGGCCCATGCTGGACAAAAAGGAGCTCCGGGCAAGAGCTTCCTCCAGGCAGAAGCCAGGAGGCAAACTCACCGACGGCAGGGAAAGAAGAAAAGGCTTCTGAGAAAAGGACAGAAGTACAAAAACTTCCTGTGCAGAGAGGAGCTCAGGGCATTCAACTGACAGTTCTGCAGGTAAGGAGAAGCTAAGTGGTCGGGGGGCTCTGGGATGGTGGGTTGAACAGGAGCTGTAGGGTAGGATGCCTGGTGGCCCACGAGAAATGGTGTGATTTGACAGGGGTTTGCTCCTGAAACGCTTTGGAGGTGTTGAGTGAAGCAGAAGAAACATGTGGGAAAAAATACACTACATATTGATTGCCTCCAAATGCAATTTGCAGATGGCCATATTAAAAGATCTTGCTCGTTGCAAAAATGGAGATGTGCAGAATTGCTCAGAGGAAATACTGAATGCTAGCCTTAAATATTCACTAAAATCAAACTTCCAAACGGAAAATGAACATTTAGCACTCACAACTTAAATCAGCACTGGAACCAAGGGATTCATTAAGAAAAACAGAAACACAAACCTTGCCTTAAATAATTATCAACCTAAACAAAAACATTTTAAAACTTCTTTATACCATTTGTTGCGTTATGATTAACCACTGTGCTGGAAGCAGCCTTTTGCTGACTAGAGACAACTCTTCTCTCCCATACACAATCTTTCTTCTACCACATCTACCTTCTACATTTTCCCACTTCCAGCAGATTTCCTAACCCTGCTGCACACCATGTTCTCACATGATATAGAGAGCACCCAGGTGTAGCTTTTATGAGGGTGATACAGCACTAGATGTGGTCCCGGCTGGCTGGTTTTTATGTTCATTTCCTTTTCTTTCAGGTGACAAGAAGGTGTTTTGAATGGTGCAGACAAAATGTTTTTTCTCCAAATAAACGCTCATCTGTTTCCAGCCTCATTTCTATTCCTGTGCCCAAAGCAGGTGTATCTGCAGGGGAAGGGCCTCACCCCAAAGGTCCTTTCAGGAACCCAATCTGGTTTCCAGTTTCCCACTGCAGCTTTAGCTATGTTTTTATAATAAGGTATCTCACCGTTCTGTTTCCCTCTATTCTATTATCGACCAGGTGACTCAGTTTCACACACTAGTTGCTCTACAATCATTTAACAGCACCGCTCCCCCCTCAGAGACAAAAGGAGAAACACCCTACAGAACTGCAGCACAGAAGAGAGCCATCAGGAAAAGGGTGAGGAAAGGTCCACCTCTGTTCCCCTGGAAGATTCACTAAGGCAAGCTGCCGCAGAGATTCTATTTTTCACGATTAATTGGACACTTAAGTGGAACACTGCACTCTCACACTTGCTTTTACACTATGCTTCTAACAAGCTCACATATATTACGAGAGGTGTGTAACAGCACAAAAAAGGTAGGTTAAAGGTGGGGGGAAAGATGGCAATAGAGGTAAATATTTGATTCTTCTCTACTTTAAGTTCAGGAATAGTCACGGACACACACACAACCATGCTGCCCTCTTCTCTATTGCAGTCCCAGATCACAGCGTCCTGCAAAACCCGCTTTTGTGCCCAGGAAGGGCGATGCTCATCGACTTGCAGTTCCTGCTAACACGAGAATGAAGGAATACATGAGAGAGGGGGGGCTGGACAATAAAACTGAGCCCTGTGCTTTTAAGCTGGAAAGAGGTGAGTTTAAACTGATCCCCTGCAGCAGTGAACGGAGCGGCTGAGAGCTTTCCTGTGGAGTGATCCCACCCAAGGGGGTACTGCTCAACGTGAGGGAAACCAAGGCTTTATCTTTTCAAGCCAAGCAGCAGCATTTCCTACAGTACCCACGCCTGGGCATCACTATTCTGAGATGTCTTCAGCCTCATGCCTAGGCCCCACATTGGTACGTGCTTACAAAGAGGTACCTGCCTTGGCGAACGTGCCCTGAAAGCAGGGGAACTGGCTTGGTTAGGTCTCAGGTGATGAGCCGTGCCTGGAGGAGGCTTTTCAAGCCCCAGCACGTTGTGCTGGCTCCCTCTGTGCCACAGCCGAGCTCTGCTGGCCCGGGCACACCCCCAGTGGAGCCCCAAGCACCCTCACAGCACCGGCCATGTCCCAGGTGATGAGCAGAAGTGAGAGCCCTGCGGAGAACCACAGGCTTCTCAAGTGGTAACTTCACACCCCAGCACACACAAACGCTTCCAGCTCTGGGGCTCAGGAGGTGAACGTGCAGGAGAGCGAGTCAGGACAGCACAGCGACCGCCTTCATACTTGCTCCTTATGACTTCTGGAGAGCACGCTGAAGCAGACCGGTCCCCTCGTGTCACCAACTGCCCTGTTACCACCCCTGAGCGATCAATAGATCAGGTCTGTGACACTGACGGCTCTCCTTTGGCTGCGGAGACCCTCCGAGGAGGAAGCGGTGTGAAACGGCGGGGGGTGCTGACAGCACGACGCCGGAGCCAGCCAAGAGGCTGGGGCGGCGGGAGATGGCGTTGGACGCAGGGCAGACGAAGGCCCAGGCGCCGCGCACGCATGGCCGGTGATCTGTGGGGTTCAGGCTGTCGGCTCCTCAAGGTCCACGGACTTGGCAGGCACCGCTCCCGGCCCCTTCTGTGCAGACAGGAGGGCGGCTGCCAAAAACCCTCGCCATCCTGGCCGGGTTTCAGATGGCGAGGGGAAGGCACGGAGCCGGACGGCACCACAGCTTGTGAGCCTCCTGGACTGTCTCTGAGAATCCAGTCCGAGTACCAGCAGAGCAGCTGACTCTGTAGGGAGGAACTTGCTTGTTAAAGTAGCATGAAGTATATAACCTCTCTTCAGCCACGCGGCAGTGATTTTTTCAACCAGGAGCTGGTCGGAGCATAAAACGAGGGTTTGTTTCAGTGCCCTGCCCTCGTGCTGTGGGCAGCGCTGAGGCGAGGCCAAGCCCTTGGCTGTGGCTGTGCCGCGGGACAGGCAGGGCGGCGGGAGCGCGTGGGGGCTGGCAGGCAGCAGGGCCAACCTCAGGCTGCACAGCTACAGACCGCCTTGCTTCTTTTAAACTTTTCAGATTCTGAATGTCAAGAAACCCCAAAGGAACCTCCAAGTACTTTAACAAAAAACCGTAATATTCTGCAACTCAATGTTTTCATAACGAGAGACAGATGAGCTTTTCTCCCCCCAAAGATTGCAAATTCCAATTTAGAAGTGATGATGATTACAGCCTTTTAACGGTTTTCGTTTAACAGGACGGCTCTGAATATGAACAGAAATTATCAACGAGCTAGGCTTTCATTTATAAATATAGGCAAGATAGGCTTTGGTAGTCTGAAGGTCATCCATAATTCCTAAAGAAATCTAAACATATTAAAAAATTACATACAATTCCACTTTTTAATGTGGAGTTCAAAAGATAAGTATCATTTGTGTCCTGATGAAATATGCATCCATCCATTATGATTATCAACGTATCATCCATCTCGTAAGATTTGGGGTACAGTGGCTGTCACAGGTTCACAGGTTTGTGGCTTTGGCTTTTTTTTTGCTCCCCTCATTGGATTTAACAAAAGGTTTTACCTCTACATACAGCTCTGCATGGATTGCACTTGGCTCTGCCCTAACGGGAAGGTAGATTTTCCTATTTCCGACATACCTCGCACGAAAACTATTCCATGTATGTTCCAAAGGTGGCAAAACCATTACCTCTACCTGAGGAAACACAGCCACAGGGCTCCTCAGTGAATAAATCTGCATTTCTTACCGCCTTCCCCTGCTCTGCGCCAGTTCCCTCCCTGCCTGCCTGCGAGGAGGTGCCCCCCGCGCTGGGGAACAGGGCTGGGAACGGCTGGTGTCGGGCCACCACCATCCACGGGACATGTCTGGTGCTCACAGGACTACACCGCTTCAATTTTTAATATCCGTGATTATTTCAACACAGAATGAAAGGCAGCGGTTTCCATGAAGCCAAAACGTCCATCCACTGCTCGGCAATTCCTCTGCGTTCGGTAGAGAAAAAGTGCAAAATTCAGGTTCTGGCTAAAAACCTCACAAAGAGAAACAACTCAAACTTTATATGGGCTTTTTCTACATGCTGGACAGAAGGTAGGAGCAAAAAACCAGAAAGGCTCTAGCGGTCTCCTGACAAAGAGACCCAGAGGAAAGGGCAAGAAGGGAGAGACCCAGAGTCACAGCCTGTCACAGGGACAAGACGCCAGCAACAGGAAACTCTGCAGTGGGACAGAGACCTGGGTCAGTGGGGTGCAGAGGTGAAGATGCTGGACATCAAGAGGGGTAAAGGGAGAATACTGAGTCTTGAGTGAAGAATAAGAAGAATGAATATCTGCCTGAGTGAATAAATGCAGCAAGGCACAGACAAGGAAGAGGTCTGGGGAGCATGGAGAAAATTCCCCCACAGTACCCACACTCAGAGCAGCCCTGCAGCGATGGCAACCCAAGCAGAGAGCTATCCTGAGCTGTCTGTCTACAGCCAGGGAGAAGGGGAGTTAGGGTACCGCGATGTTACCTGTGCCGTGAGGCACTGCCGAGCCAACGCAGCCCAGAACGGGGGGAACTATCAATCACGAGTGTCATTTACTGAAACTACAGGGCTCCTCCAGCAAACACACACAGCCCTCGTCACCCAAAGGCATTTACCTTCTGTACCACACGGTGCCTTGCACTTTTACTTGCATTTCTTCTTGGCTTTGGCATCACCAACTGCTACTCTAGTTGACAGCTTTGCTTAACAATAGGCTGTACAGAAATGTGCTAATTTCACAGGGTTTTAAGAAAAAAGAAAAAAAATAATCAAATCCACACTCACTGTAATATTGGCTCAAACGGACCCGAATCCAGCATCCTCTCCCCCACAGCCATGGCAAAGCCACTTGTAGGTCACCAACCAGTCCCGTCTCTCAGCAGCCCCTCGGACACCACGGGAGAACCCTGTTCTCTGGAGGGGAACATCAGGCTCTCAGAGACCCTACACCCTAATTGAGTGGATTGCTAGGATAACGCCCGGGAGGGGACAAGGCACACTTGTCGCTTGTTTCCAGCTTAAGCAACACACTCCACGACAAAGAATCTTTTTCACTGCAAATGTCAAGACGGGGGAAGCTGTCCCCACCATTAGAGACTCTATTTTAAACCCCTCACACGCAGGATGAGGGCCACTGGCTGCGGGAAGCACGCCCGGCTCCTTAGAACAACATGGACCGCGCGGGGGAGGTTATTGCAAGCGTTATTGCCATCCAGATATAAATATGTACATGGACTATCATTTTTGTGTAACAAACGGTAAAAGCTATCCTGGTGACAGTGAGGCAGTGATGGAGAAAGGGTGACTTTATCACCTACCTATGACTATGTTTCCCAAGCAACCTTCTCACCAATCCGGAGCCCTGCGCGATCATTAGTTCCTGCACATGGCAGCAATGAAATTGTCCCTTAAAGTAAATCATTCAAGGATTTTTATAATCTGAAATAAAATTTTCTAATATTTTTTTCCTAAGTTTTCCAGGTTTAAGGTTTTAATCTTTTATTATTTATTGTGCGGCAGTTGTGAAGGGCATGATGAGAAGCCCTGCGTAAATAGTTGTCGTTGGAGGATCGGGGTGTGACAATCCTGCATTTAACAAATTAATGATTTCTTTTCTTTTTCTTGTCGCTTCCACATTCTGTCTGAGGGTGTTCAAATATGACCCAAAAAAAAGTAAGATTAAAACAAAACAAACTAAAGCTGCGCTTTGGCTTGTGTGTGTTTTCCTGCCTTGCGGCTGAAGTTGCTGATAAATTTTCTTTAGAAAAGGTACTGAAGGAGGAGAATGGCATATATATTTTCTTTTCTTCCTTCACACTCAGAGCATCAAATTCAAAAGGCGACAATTTTCTGTCGTTTGAGATGCAGAGTATTCCTCTATTTTTGTACTCTCTGGGATTTATCGCTCTTTTTAACTGCTGCAAACTCAATTTAACCTTTGCTATCTTTACCTCTGGTCATTTTTTTTTATCCCCCCCGAGCCTGAATTACATGCTAATCATAGCAAAATACTGGACATTCTCTTAACCGTGGGCTTAAAAATAATCCTCTTTCAATAGGAAAAGACATAAAGTATCTCATTAGACCAATAGCACTACCAGGCACAATCCATCCCGGAGTATAAAAAAATTTATGCTACGCGTCATTTCTTTCTACCTAAATTCCCTGACACCTGGAACTCAGAGATGGAAGGTTTTGGTGCAAGTCCATTGCTGAAGCCACAGTCGTACAGCTCCAGGGCTTCACCCTGCTCAAATCAGCACCCAGGCTTGGGTAGGAATAAGGTCCAGGCTGCCTAGAGAGGTCTTCTCCTAAGCTATGGAAGCCCCTGACTGTTAAATTACAGTATGATTAAAAGATACCAAATCAGGCCCTTTATTTCTATGTACCACAATTTTTTTCTTCATGTACCCCTGCTAGTCCAGGGTTTCCCATCAGATGTGCCGAATCCCCAAGGGCTGTGACCGGGTTCCAGCGGAGCCTCCACAGACCTCTCCTCAGCCCGTGGCCAGCGTCCACCCGGGCAGCCCAAGAGAGGTCCCCACCTGGGCGAGCACCAGCGCCCGGGTGTCCCTGGGCACTGCCCTTCTCCTGACCACAAGCCCCCTGCAGTGCTGCAGAGCCGTGGCCCGTGGTGGCTCTGATGAGAAGTGCTGGTGCGGAGAGAGAGGAGGAGCAGGCTGACTGCCTTCTGCAGAGAAAGCCCCAGGAAGGAAGGACAGAACCTACACGCTGGTGGCCAGGGCAAGCGCTCAGAAGTACAAGAAGTTGTGGAGAACAAATGCCAACCTCACAGATGTTGCTTGCTCACCCAGCACCACAGAGGACTGAGGGTCTCCTTACTACACCCACTTGTACTTGGTTTTAAAAAGCAACTGTAATACATTTGGGGCTCAATCACATAAAAAAAAAAATAAAATTACAGTAGCATCTGCTTCTCAGGAGCAGCTCCCAGGACCAAGAACCCAACCCACACCGGCTTCTAAATCCTTCCCAACAAACCCCCACCCTCCAACGAAGGCAGCTGAGGCTCCTCCTCGCGCTTCACTGTCCTACGTCCTTCACGTCTTTTTATCTGCTTGACTGTATGTCCTACATTAGGACCAAATCCATACAGGAGTAAGGACATATAATTCATCCCAAATGATCAAGGATAATTATATGCTTAAAGAGCAATATGCAGAGGTTCTCCTACAGATAATTAAGGAGAAAACTCACAGTTCACCCATGTGGGAAGTTAGCCAGGAAGTGCAGACATACTTTGGGAATTCATCCATTATTTATAATCTGCAGTGTCTTGTCAAAAACCCTAAATGAAAAGTTAAAGCTTTAACACATTCTTTAGCATACTGCTGGGCCATCACCTCCCATTAGTTTTTAAGTAACACTCCCATTGGGCCAAATTGATCAGGATTCCTGGCACCTGCTTGAACTCGCTGGCCCCAGCGCAGGGCGGGCTCCAGGTGGCTCCAGGGTGGCCACCATCACCGTCCCCACCCTGGGACTCCCCCAGATGTGCACAGATGTGGCTCCACATCCCGCTGTGAGTTCCGTTTTCCCTTTGCCTTACAAACTTAAGATAACACCAGGGTGCCATTTCCACTACAGAGGGATCCCACTGTATTTCAATTAAAAATAGCTCATCTTTAGACCCATTTTTTTTCCTAGACACCCCTACACTTCCATTCACAGCTGAAGCACAAAACCCAATTAGTTATTAATTGAGGCACGTTAAAATTCATTAACTTTGCTTGTGAAGCTTAAGCTATAATTAACTGTCTTCTCAGGCTTTTGTTCTTTAATCTCCAGGTAGAAGGTCCCATTGGTAATAAAAAAGATAAGGTGCAATCCCACCCTCTCTCCTGTGGGGAGATGGCTTAGCTCTGGTGGGGACAATGTGACTTCACGTGTTAGTGCTGTCCTGTCGGCCACTGACTGTGCCAGGGGTGAACTGCAGCAGATTTGGAAAGAAGGGGAGCATAAAAAGACCTGACAAAAAGATTTTGAGAAAGGTCATTTCCAACAAGCTCAGTGTCCCGCTACAGGACACCTTCAGCAGCCTCATTACAGCACCACATCTCTGCCTCTGCAGGAATTTTCATTTTAAAGAGCTACAAAAAAAGCAGCTCAAGGCAAATTCTTGTTTCACATATGGAGCAGCACGGAGCCAACCTTTATTTTAAAGCAAAACGAACGCAGAAATTGACTTACATGTCAAGTTCCGAGGCTTAACCTGGCAGCGCTTGCTCTGGCATTTACATTTCTGCCCATCTCCCCCCGCCCCAGGGGCGCCCGGCAAACGCAGCCGAAATCTAACCCGCATGAAAACCGGCTCCTCCAAAGGGAGCTGCTTCGGGCTGGAATGCCAGGAACGGGTCAGTGGACGTGACTCCCCGCTTCTGCGATGAACTGCCCCAAGTGCCGCCGGCCCCAGAGCCCCACGGCGCGTGTGGGGCGAGCAGGGGACAGCCTTCAGGTGCCCACCCTCCCATGGGGACTCACGATGCCCACGGGTCGTTTGTTCCCCGGGAGCCAGGGCCAGCCACGGCCGGCGGGTCCGATGGGGGGGGAGGGAGCCGGGGCTCTGTTTCCACTCCTTCCCCCCACTTGTGCAATGTGCCAGCCTACACATTGGAGCTGGCACAGCGGGGAGGCAGCCGGTGCCAGGAATCGAGTCTGGTGCAGATTATTTCCCTGCTGGAGCAGCGAGGGAGCCGCAATATGGTTGGTAACCCCGTTCCTGCCGCAGCACAGCCCCGGCGGCGGCCGGACCCTCTGCACCCCCCGGCCCGCTCCGCTGCAGGGGTACAGCCGATTTCTCAGGCTCTAGCAGAGCTTTTAGGGTTGTGTGAATATTTCATGAGCTCTTGCAGTGGCACGTGCGTTCCAGGTACTCATCTCGAGACATCTGGGGAAGAACCATTCTGCAGCCAGAAGCAGCAGAGGAAAATGAAACTGGAAATCAGAGAACAGTCAAAACACAAGCCAATTTTTGCAGAACCCTGCGTGTGCTATGATTTACCGTATTCTGCTTCACAGAACCCACGGACACCTTGAGCCCGTCCAGAGATGTGACCTGCGTTCCTCAGATGGCCACCAGCCGCTGCAAACCTGCAGTTGAGGTTGCGCATCTCCAAGTACTTTACTCCACGGAGCCAGCTCACTCAGACACACTTATGGGTACACTCCTCCCTTCCCTGCTCTCTCCAGGGCTGACCAGTCCGTGCCACAGGGGACAGGAGGTTGTCTCCAGAGGAGAAAAGCCCAAGCGACAGCCTCGGAGCCCGTGGAAGCGCTGGTTGGAGGGAGGCAGCAGGTGGTACCTGCTCACCCAGCGACTGCGCCAGCAGCAGCACCCGTGAGTTCCTTCCTCCGGGCTGAGGAGACTAGGAAAGCAAACAAGGCTTTTGTGAAAGCCCAGGAAAAAAATTGCAGCGACCTTGCACAATTTTTCACATGGCTCCGTATCAATCACGCACATCCAGTCCTCATAAGCTGGAAAAGCAGCTCTAATACTAATATTGATGATGCTGTCAAGCCTTCACAATCGGCCCTGACAGCACCGTGTGAGCCCGAGATACAACAGTTTGGGCAATCGATAGCTTGAGAAGAGTCTCGTGAGGAAACCACTGTTTGCTACAGGTACAGAAGAGCCTGCAAAAGGCTTTTGCTTCCTTTTCCTCACCTTGTAAGGATTACTGCTTCAGGTGGGTACCTGCCTCACACTGTCGGGACGATGTTTATTTCCACAAGAGAAGACCAAGAGAATTAAGCCCTGTTTCTGCCAGGGAGCACCTGGGGTTGCACGCAGAAAGCAGAGGATGAGACCACGGGATCGCACCCCCACCTTCGGTTTGGGGACACGCGGAGGCTCTGCTGGCCCCCGTGTGGGGCTGTGAGCGAGCATCTTCTCATCTGGAAGCTTGTCTCTGCTGTAAATCCAGGTGGCCTCATTACTCCATCAAAATATTAATAGCCATGTTATAAGATCAACATTTGTTTTGCCAAGAGCAATGAATAATGCAAACAGCACTGCCTAAAATCATTATTATTTTATTTAGATCAGAGGCTGAGAGCCACCCTCTGATCCTGTGCCAGAACTGAAAGAAAATGAAGTGCATTTAGAGCTGGTGAAAGGTAATGGATACAAAGGCACAGAGAATGAACTGCTTCATTTATCAACAAAATACAGAAAGTCAACAGCATTACCACGTTCCCCAGACTACACCTGCCAAACACACCATTTTTATCTTTCATGTCGCCTCTGGAGCCCGCGCTCTGCACAAGCTGAGGAATGCTTGTTTCTAGAAGGAAGAAGTTTTCTGGTTTGCTTCTTTCTGAAACCAGTGACCCAAAAACTCTATCATTAGTAACAATAATTAAAAGGTGCCATAAGATGGAGTGTATGGATGATTGCCACTAAAAGGAACATTCTCATTAATTTATTACAGATTTTTAACTTGGCTTCATTAGGACATGTCTGTTGAAGGCCATTTAGGACTCTGGGGATACTCCTGTGCTTCAGGCTCCCTCGGTGCTGTCGGGAAGAAGGCAGGCAAGAAAGATGCGCTGCTGGGCGTACAGCTTTGCCCGAGGAACCAGGGACACTGTCATTTTGTCAGCCTTCTAGCCAAGAAAGAACACCCTCTTGAAATGAGGGACCTGATTGACTGTGCAGCCATTCCCACAGCATCTTTCTGACAGTTCCAGTCTCACTAACACACCAGCATGGCCCCGAAAAAGAGCAAATACGAGGCCATCTCAACAGCGACCTTCTTTTCATGGCATCTGGGGACCTCACTCATTTAAACATTTTTTGAGAATCATAGAATGGTTTGGGTTGGAAGGGACCTCAAAGCCCATCCAGTGCCACCCTCTGCCCTGGGCAGGGACACCTCCCACCACACCAGGTTGCTCCAAGCCCCATCCAACCTGGCCGTGAACCCCTCCAGGGATGGGGCAGTGAAACTGGCTTCAGAGTGTTTTCCACAAAAACACCCAAAGTTTGCTCTTAAACATAATTTTTTAACACAGAAGAGACACAGCTGCCCTACAAACAACTAACTAACGATGAGCACTTGAGAGAAGTTCCCTGGTTAGACAATACTCATAAAGCAGAGTTAACTAATAATTAACAAACCCAGCAGATAATAAGTGTGCAGCCCTCTCTAATGGAGCAGAAGACAGGGAAATATTAAAGAAGTACTAACAGCTGGCCTGATAATTCTCTGAGAGCCAATTCCTTACGTAAGGCACAAATGGGAAGACAGAATTGTAATTAAAGTCTATTTTAAGATAAACAGAAAAACCCCCTCATGAATCATATCTTCTATTATACGTGTACTTGGCAACTACTGGCCTACCCGATCTCCCTGATTGCCCCGGCCGTGCCCGGGAGAGGCACAGGGCTCCCCGAGGACAGCCCCGGCACGCCGCCGGGCCGCGGTGAGGGTTTCAGCAGGAGAGCACAGCACGTGAAGAGCAACAGCCCCTCGGGATGCCCCGTGCCCAGGGCAGCTTCTCGGCAGGCACAGGCCGAGCAGGGCGGTCACACCAGCATCGCCCCCAGCCTCGCAGAGACCACCAGCCGCCCCGAGTGCCCCAGCCAGGGACCGCTGGAGAGCACGGCCGGGGCCTGGGAGCCAGAGGCACGGCCACGGCCTGACAAAGCCAGGCATGGGCCACCACTGATGGCATCCTGGGCCACTTCCAGACTCCTGCAGCTGCCGGAGCAATCGGCCGTAGGAAACAACCTCCTGGTACTACTGCGTTAGAAAAAATACTTCCATAAAAGCACAGTTTTAAACTAAGTTGTTCTTGCTTACTATGAACTTTCAGGAACGCTCTGAGGCGTGTACCTCAAAGGAAGAAGTCTGTGATTTTCTTTTATTTCACAAAGCACATAATCTGTGAATTGCCTCTGCTCTCGTTTTGATGAGCAGCAGCCTTTGTTCCTACCTACACTTCTCATCGCAGTCAGAAAGCACAGGCTCAGGTCTCTCACCAGATACCGTCCGCAGTGAGTTATCAGGGTTAAATCCATCCTGGATGGTAAAAGTAAATTAATCTAGGCTGATAAAGCACGAGCCTCTAGTTGTCAGGAATCCGCTAAAGCCCCAATGTGCCGAGATTTATTCCTGCCCTCCATGAGAAGAGCAGAGCCTGTTCTCCTCCCGCCCGCACAGCCTCACCGCATGCCTCTGCACGGAGACCTCCTCCACTGAAATGCAATAAAGAATTTGATACCTGCTAACACTTAACACACACCTAAGAAGATTATACAGCAAGGAATCTTTAATTAAAGTTACATTTAATGTATGCATTCGTATTCACCAAAGGGAAAGCACCACCAACCTTTCCAGGAGCACAAATCACCAACGCCTTGATCAGCAAAGTAAACAATCACATTCTAGGTTACTGCACCCCTGGAATATTCTGCTTCACCCAGAAATGATTATTTTGCATGATTCTTTTCATGCCCAAAGATTTTTTCCTTATCAGACCAAAATTGTTGGGTTAGTCAGGAAGACAGGACAAAGTTTTGAGGCGAGAGACGATCTCTCCAGCCGTGGTGTAACCGTGTGCCCTGAGCACTCGCCACCAGCCCCACGGGGCAAGTCATGGCCACAGAATCATAGAATCTTTGTGGTTGGAAGGGACCTTTGAGATCATCGAGTCCAACCACAAAAAAATATCCAAACAAAAAACCTCAACGCCCCCCAAACATTTCTGGGGAGCCTATGGAAGGGTGTCAAAGGAGCTCCGTTAAAGCTCTGGGGTGTAGGATCTGCCTGCTCATGGAGCTGACCCTAGCAAATACGCAGAGCCCAGGACACCTGCCTTGAAGCACAGGGTAGATATATTTGTGGCAGAGAAGCTAACTCACCAGCCTGGCAAAGAGCCACCAGCCCACCAAGGAAGCCACCAGCCCACCAAGGAAGCCACCACACCAGCCTGGCCAAGCCACCGGCCCACTGAGGAAGACACAGCCGCCAGCCTGGCTTGTGGCAAACAGCTCTGGCAATTGGACACCTGTAGCTCCAGGACCAGGGAAAGAAATTCATGTTTTATGGCTAGGATCTAAAGCAAATTTTATTGGAAGCTTTTATGTTTGTAGGTTTGAGTAGTTTTTATAGAGAGGAGTTCTGAAAACTGCCATAAAATTTTGCCTCGGGGGTTATGATTACATTTGTATCTTTCCCAAACTTATATAAATAAAGACGACAGTTTTTACTGTAGAAGCTTAAAAGGTTAGAGTGGTATTTGGTCTGTGATGAACCTTTTATAGATATGATGTTGTAAGAATTTATTTTTAAAAATCAATAAAAAAAATACAACTTTACATTTCTTGATAAAGCAATGTTGATTAGAAAAAGAGCTGTCAAAGAGGTGATGGCATCGCTAGTGGCTTCCCTCCTGCTAAAATAATGCTTTATGACATTTTTGTTCACTGGAAACTAGCAATTAATTTCCCTTCTATCAGAGAAGAAACCTTATTCCTAAGGACCATTCTTCGTGGTTTCCTGATATGTGATGTGAGACTGGCCTCGCACCTGATTTTGGTGGTGAGCTGATATGAAGGACTGGCACCTCATACAATTATACCTTTATAATTACACTCTGTGCTTTTGTAAAGAGGAAATGAGAAATTATGCCTGTTTTATACGTAGCAACACCAGACTAAAAACACAGAAAGACTCCACACCTTTTTTACCGAGAGCCCGGTTTACCAAAAGGCTATAACCCAGCCGGTGTGGGGTCAAAGTTCCTCCCGTATCACAAGATGCTCCGTTCCTGACAGGAGAGTCTCATCCAAAGGGAAGAAGTCAAGAGCTGCAGAGCTCAATGCCTCCCTGGTCCCTCTGAGAAGCCACCAGGTTCTGCTGGTTCCTGCTGTCCCCCCCCCCCCCCCATGTGCCCATCACCGGTTCCTCTCCAACCTTCAGCAGCCACAGGAACCCCAAAGCAAATACTCCCAGTCCCTGGATCGCTTTGCACTGGTTAAAGGGGGCCCAGCAGCTCGTTTCAGGGGAGCGAGGCAAACTCAGGGGTGGGGTCTTCATCAGGATCAGTACGCTTATTTCACAAACACGGAACAGACTGTTTCTAAAGTGACCACCCGAACACTGGAAACAAGGACTATTGAACCCGCTCGCTCTCCTCAACCACAACCCTGTTGGGATTTTAAATTTCAATAAAACCCAGAGGTAATCTTATTTGCTGCAGACAGGATGACTAATTAGTGAGGAAGACTCCCTCAAAGCATTGAGTACAAACAGCGTGTGGCACAGTGCTGGCTCCAGCACACCCTCCCCATCCCAGCGCCGTGGGAAACCGCCCGGGAAAGCACACGGAATAAACCCTGCGCGAGGCCATGGGACGTTACGTGGTCCTGACCCCGCATCTTTTGCCCACAGATAGGCTAACGGGAAACAAATCCAGCACCTTCACTCGAAAATGACACACATTAAAAAACGTATTCACAACAAATTAGTGATCTGCATAATTGGCAACAGACACAAAGTAAAATGAAAACTAGAGCGTACAAAAGGAAACAGAACATCTACAGCACGTGGTGAAGCAGGAGAAAAAAAACTGCTTTATCATCTTCTTCTTATTTTTTTTAATCTCGTCCTCTCTTACCTTAATTTCCTGAGTCGAATGCTGCTCAAAATAGGACCACATGCATCTTCTGGCCATTGGAAAACGTGGATTTCACAGGATGCCATTGGGAATCACAGTATTTGCATGTGTTTGCAGTATTTCATTCAGGGTTAATGTAGTTTTTAACAACCACCCTTTCACCTGACACAGAGCTCCCTGGAAAGTGAGATGCGAGTCTCTTACCTTTCAGTCCCCGCTCCGGCTGTGCCCGAGGACCGTCCCTCCCATGCAGTGGCCATCCCTCAGCTGTGCTGGGTCACTGGAGGTACACCTGGACTGTAGCTTCCAACGCAGAGAAGACAGTGGTCCACGAGGTTCTGCCACAGCTCTGAAAAACATGCAGGGTTGACCCAAGTCATCAGCAAAATGCTCAAACGTTCCATGATCAGGCATTTGCCATTCTATGAGAAATATAACTGCGCTTTAACCTTTAGTTCTAGTTAGAATAATACATTTTGAGCCACTGGGGCAGCACGGACACTCTCTTTTCACTACTCCAGCAGTGTCCCTCCTTTGGCCACCACCTCTCTGTCCCCTACCCCTCCTGTTCCCAGCGGAGGCCCTCGGAAGGTCTCTGCAGTGCTGGATCTCAGCGGCCCCCAGGCTCTACCATAATACAGCTGACAAACAGCAGGACTTGTTACGACCCGTGCCTGGCTTCCAAGCAATTAATTAACATTCACATTCTACAAAACACTTCAGCATATGCCCAAGCCCCACTGATACCTAAGTTAAACATTTACTGAAGCACTTGGTCAAACAATAAAGATTCCCTGAAAGCTTTATTTAGTTGCATGCACAGAGAGAGCAGTAGATATCCATAGAGAAAGCGAGGGGAGAGGTACCCCTCGTACCAGCACACAGCCACCTGGAGAACCAGTTACTTCACAGCAATTAAAAATTAAAGAGACTTTAAAATAGCAAATTCATTATTCTTTTTTCCTCTTTCCCTCAGGAGGAGACAGGACCTTACTGCACCTGGGACACCCATATCTAGTTAAACCCCTGTTGCCTGGGTTAATCGAGGGGCTGCAGGCACCACAGCAGCTTCCTCCTTACACCAGGGTTCCTTTCCTCCTCCTGATGCCAGGATTTACATTAATCACAACATTCTTCTTGTTTCTATACCGTATGTTTATCCAGTCAAACAGCCACAGCGGCAGGGGCACTGAGGCTGACAATCACCGCACCCGTAGCGAGTGATGAAAAGCAAAGGTTGGCATCTAAAAGCTCATGAGAATCAATCTGACTGAAAATTACTGGCATCAAGTACTACCCGGGGAGTTAGAGATACATATTTTTGTTAAGAACCACACTGTCTTCAGTATCTGTGGGTGAAGGAAGTGTTTAAATCATCATGTAATTTATTTGCTATGAATTGTCTCTTTAGGTTATTATAACAAGACCTTGTTGTTTGAGTACCAGCCTTGAAAACGCCACTGACAACGACAGGAAGTTTCATCCCAGGGCAAAACAACAGGGAGACCTGAGCACCCCACCGACAGAGCCTTCAGAGAGACCACAGCAAGGGAATTTGGGCCGCGGTCCCTGGGGCTGGAAATCGCCACCTTGACACTTTGCCAGGCGCAGGTCTGTGGCAGGAGAAGCCCTTTCAGCTGGTGCCCACCCGAGGGCTCCTGCCCCGAATGCGCCCCCAGGGCTGGCGGGGACCCTGCCTTGCCCTTGGCACCCACAGCCCGGGCTCAAAGCGCTGCTGAAGCTGACCATCAGCTATGGCGACGGGCTCCTGCCAGTACCCCCAGCAGCTTATTTGACACTCTCTGGCTGGGCCCAAAGGGCTGCAGCAGCTACGTAGTGTCCAGGGGCAGGCAGAGATCCAGAGCGCGGGACGTGGGCGGCAGCCGGAGGCTGAAGGCAAGATGCACCATCAAAGGAGCTTTTGTTACCTGGGGCCATTCTGCTGCTGCCACCTCCAGGGACGGCCGCTGATTGTCTGTCGTCCTTAAAGCCTTCCTCGGCTGCCGAGGACCCTCTGTGCTCAGGGGCTTGGTGTAAGAACCACACACATCTGCAGGGAAACCCTCTGCGGCAGCAGCCTTGAGGTGGCACAGCCACGGGCTGGAGCTGCTGCCCGGGACCTGGTACCAGAGCTGGACCCCCCGGAGGTCCAGACCCCCCGTCGGGTCTCAATCACCTCTCTGAGACCCATCCACCACGGACATGCCGTGGAAGGACAGTGGGCAGGGCAGGGTGGGCACGGTTCATACCTGGGGTGGGGGGTTCCGTTGGACTCAGCTGGGCAGGAGGGAGGGATGCCCATGGTAGCCAGCTGCCCTGCGTCCTGGCTACTGCCAACACCTCTGGGTTCCAGCCACACAAAGAGCTCCCCAGGACAGGAATGATGTAGCCATTGGGCTTATTTTTAAGGACTTGAGACATCTCCCACCCCCCAATACATGACTCAATGTGCATACCAGTGCAGTCATTTTACTCATAATTTCTAACTGGTCAAACATGGAATTATGCCCTATCACATCAGCCAAGAGGTTTCCTAGGGAGGCTACCCAAACCATCCCAATTTGATTACATAGGCCTCATAACTCTGGAACACCAGCCTGTTTCTCTTCCTGAAAATCACCCCACTTGGAGCAGAGGAAGCCTTGGAAGGGTAAATCTTAACGCTGGCAGGCACACTGTGATACTGACGGCCTGTTCTCTCAGTTTATGACACACTTTAATAGAGCCTGACTGTCAGAGCAGCCAGTGACCTTCAGAACCCAGCAGGCATCTTCCATGGCGTTGCTGGCCAACACCAAACCGCCCCAGGTCCTCCCTGTGGCAGAGAACAGATCTGCCTGTAGCTGTGGGTGCACCACAGGCACCGTGTCCCCGGCCAGCAAAACAGGCTTAAAGCACAGCTCTGGTCCATGTGAGCAGAACCCCACACCCAGCGCCCAGAGCAGTGGGCCAGCAGCTCGGGATGAGGTGCCCGTTTCCAGCCCTACCCCTGGGGCACACGGCCGTGGCCTCGGCACCAGCCCGCTCCAGAGGCCAGTCCCACCACAGTTCCAGAGGCCAAACCCGAGACCGGCAGCCACAAGGTGCCAACACCAGCACTCGGGTAACATCGGCCTTGTCTCTCGCTGTTCCCGCGGAGGAGTCTGTGCTCCGCACAGGAAGGAGACAGAGGAATGTTCTGGAGGAGTCCAGGGTTGCAAGGAGTCCCCAAATACCCCTTTGCTCCTTACCACCACCCCTGCTTTGCTTCAGAGTGCTGTTCCTCCTCCTCCTCAGCCCCAGGAAGCACACACCGGGGGTACGGAACGGCTTGGGGGGCACAACCCTGTGGCAGAGCCCCCTCCCGACGCAGGAGAGGGATATGGCTTCCACCCCTCCGGCTCTCCTGGGGCCTGGGCAGGACATGGTGCCTCCCACCCGCCTCCACCAGGGACCCTCTGGGTCTCGCTCTCTCACTTGGGCTGCGCAGACAAGATGATGAAAGCTTTGGGGAGGAATTTTTGCCAGCGTGTGCCTTTTTACTATTGTTACTGGTTGGCACCTCGGAAGAGCAGGGAGAGGGTGCCAAGGTTATTACTACCCAAGTTTTATTATTTACAACCCGCAGAACCCAAGGCTGAAAACATGGCAATTTTGCAGGGTAATTCTGGGAAGTAACCATCCTGCAGCACCAATTATTGAAGCCACTAGCACACATTAAAGCTATAAAGATTAAAAATATAGCACACTTGTCATTAAATATGAATGAAATCATGTAATATGTATTATATAGCAGCGCGACGGCCAGCCCTACGGAGGAGCCGCAGCCCCCCGTTCCCCGTCAGCGTGCGTTCTCTGTCGGAGCCGGGGAGGGAGTTTGTGGTGCAAAATAACCACAGATGCTGGGAGCGCTCCCGCGGGCACGGCGAGGGGCCGGCAGTGCTTCGGGAAGGGGTGCCTCTGGGTGCGAGCCCCGGGCCGCGCACACCCCGCACCGCAGCGCCGGCTGGGCTGCCCAGGGCACCTAAAGGACGTGTCCTGGTGTTGGTGCTAATTTGCTTCGCTGCTCGTTGTATTTTTCCTCAGTAGTCTCTCTTGAGCCACATCCAAACGGCTCCCCGTGCCGACGTGCCTGGCACACGTGCTCTGGTGACACAGGCGCTCCCCGGCTCCCAGAGGCTGGGGTTTATTACCACCTCAGGCCTCGCTCTGCTTTTTTATTGCAATTGTTTCCCTCTTTTCCCTCATTCTCCTCCCCAGAGAAATGAATCACTTTCTGTCGTGCCGCACGGAGCAACATCTTTCAGTTTAAGTGAGGCGTGCAATTCCCTGCAACACCGCTCAGGTACACCCTCCCCGCACAAACCTGTGCACACACACACACCCCCCACACCGCTCTGCTGAGAGACCAGCATTAGTATTTCTCTAGATAAAAGTACACTCAGTGTTTCCAGGATATTTATCTTGACTAGGAAAAAATATCAACTGGAGTTATGGAAAAAAAAGTTAGGATTCTGCCTTTAAATCACATTTTTTTAAATAAGCCTCCGCAGTCATAACGAGCAATAAAACTGGTTGACTTGGGCTTTGAACATGAAATTATTCAGCCCTGTGGAAGAAAGTTGGTCAGGATACAAGGCATTTTAAGTGGAGGTCCTGTTTCTCAGTTTCTGCTCCATTCTTAGCACGGTAATGGCACCCAAAGGTGGCGTTTCTGTGACACGCTGTGAGAACACGCCACGGGAAAGGGGAGACTTTGGGACAGGGCAGTAACGAGGACCATGCTAGAAGGACCCTCCTCCCAGCAAGGATTCTTCTGCTCAGCTTTCTGTGATCCCATAGAAAAAGCTGCTCAGCTCAACAACCCAGCGAACAACACATTTTTGTCTTCACAGCATGGCTTTGGGCCTGTTTCCCTGGAATTCATGGATTTTATGAATTCAAAGACACGATGCTGGCGTCTGTACCAGCTCCACCAGCACTTTGTGACAGGAGCAGAGCCCAGGGCACTGCTCTCCCCACACCGACACAGCACGGCTCCTCACAGACACAACTCCTCACACCATTCTCACCGAAACCACCACAGCTGAAGCTCAGAAGCACATTTAAATGTTTCTCAGACACCATGTCACTCTGGATGCTGACGCACCAGCAGGTGAAAGCACAGGCTCACATCCCACCCGTTGGCCATTTCACCTCCCCGAGCCCGGAGCAGGCTTTTTCCTCCAAAATTCACCGAAACCAGTCCACGGCCAAGGGGTTGATCCTGCTGGAGAATGAACGAGATGATGCTCCTCCCCAACCTTCCCTCCCTGTTCCCAACCTGCTGAGAGCAGTCCCTTGACAAGGAGGGATCTGGGTATCAACTGCGTGCCAAGTGCATCCCCGTACCTGTTCAAAAGCTCATCAAACACTACGTGCAGACCATAACGGGTACAATCACAGCTCTTCCCTCCCCACATTTCACACCTCTAAGTTTTGCAACGTGCTTTGCTCATGGCCATTCTCTCCCATTGGCTTCTTCCCTCTGCAAAAAGAAAGATGAAACTGCCCCCCCTTGTTCCCGTGTGCAGTACAGCCCTTAACCCCATGGCATACAGCCCCTCAGAAACTTATTTTCTGTATCAGTACTTGAAATATCAAAGTCAATACTCAGGATACATCATGCTTAACCCTCTAACCCTTCCTCCCACCAAAAAATAATGCTGATATTCATCACTATAGTGTCTTACACTTGGGAAAGCATCTCCTGAAGACTCTCAGTTTCTCATCTCTAAGAGCCTGAAGCTCTTCTGTCCTTTCCCTTCCCTTGCCCTCAGCGCAGTGTTGGGTGCTGGGCTCCTCACTGACCAGCAGCTGGTGCACGTTTGTGTCTTCTGCTCCTTCCTCCAGCCACAGAGTGTGGGAAGGGACCCAACAACCCCATCTGCCTCAGCCTGACATGACACAATCAAAACCGATTGCCAAGTTTCCGTGCTCTTCCAACCCGCTGTGAGACACCTGCAAAGAGCTGTAGAGAATCTGGGATCTTGGTGTAAAACAAGGAGAAAACGGTTCCTTGATTAGACCTGGAGGTACTTGCTCACCAAAAGTGACTACATACTTGATTTAGAGCATATGGATATACAAAACAGTCAATAAAATTATTCCAAAATTAAGGTAAGACCATCCTGCACTGAAGATGCTCTTCAGTAATTGGGATCAAAGCATTAAGTTCAAAACCCATTTGAGAAAATCCACAACGCTACTCAACAAATCACCTACCAACTAACGCAAACGGAGCTTGAATTCCCAATATATTGAGAAGTGAATTTGTATAAAATCAGCCATAGATGATGGAAGGAGAAACAAATAAAAGTTCACTGAGTAACTTCAAAACCGCAAAGGGGTGTGGGGAACCTGGGATACTCACAAAGATTTGCTATGAATAGAACAAGAGGTTAAATTTGTCAAGTAAATTACTCGCAGAACACTCTCCTCCCAGCCCTAGTTAGCAGTGGTGAGCCTGAGACAACGGGTAATTCATTACCCATGCATCTCTGTCTGAGCAGGGCAACACAAGTCATTTGGCGTCTGTAGACCTAATTAGGTGTCATTAAATGGACTGATGCTCCTTTCCCCGTCCAACGACTGAGAAGGCAATTTGTTTGTGCGACGCAGTTGCAGAGGTGGAAGAAGCACTGAGATCTGCTTCAGCTTTGCACGAGGTGACTCCAACTGCAGCAAACCCAGGGGGGGAGCAAGGGGGGCACAACGTCAGGGGGGGCTTTTGGCCCCTACACCCCTCCTGTGAAGTGTGCACTGTTTGCTGTCTAAAGCACCTCCTGCTCCTGTTTGCAGGTAACTACTGCTTTTCACTGAACATTTCAACTGGAGCCCCAGACCTGAAACACCCCAGTGATTTGAAGCTGCTCCAATACATGGACTCTGCTCTGATAAATACATTCTGCTAAATCCACAGCCTGTTTGGGGACGTACCCTAAAACACGAACAACCAAATATGTATGCTGTATCTGAACCCACATCCTGTTTGCTTTTCTTCGTACTTTAAACTGAATAATTACCAATGCAGCAGAACAACAGATGCTGTTGTCTCAAGCAGGTACTTTTTCTATGGGTTGATGTAAACGTTTCAGGTACCATCTAAGGACATTTACGAGGCAGACCCAGTTTTGATTCTGGATGAAAGAAAGTCCTGTGAAGATGCTTTGATGAAGTGCTAAAGGTGCAGAGCAATACAAGTACACAGAATTACCGCCAGCTAAAGCTCCATGTCAGATCCACGCACACACTCAGTGATCCCACTGAACCTCACCAGCAATGTTCCAGAACAGCTTGCATCCCCCCAGCTGAGCGTACGTGCCCACACAGGGGTCACAGATCATGTCCACACCGTTATTTCACCAGGACAGCAGCCTCCCAAGTTCCCCAGCACAGAAGCTGCTTGTGCAGAGCCAGGGCACAACAGGGACAGTCTCTGAACAGCATCCCCGCTCCGGAGCCCGCTGGCATCGTCTGCGCCACACCAGGCACTGTCTGCTCCACAAAACACTCTGGAACAGCAGCCAGATGCTGAAATACTGAAAAAGGTGGTAAAAGCACTATGGGCTACACTTCAAACTTCAGTATTATTAAGAGAGAGATTTCCTGTGCTCACGTATAACCAACGGGACTCACCCTGTGCTGGCCTCTCAATGCTTTAACGCTATCACAAATCCATCTCTGGAGATTGCCTTTGGAATCTGTGTCGCTCAGTAACAGGTTGGTGGTGACAGCATTTCTGGTTTGGAAGGCAGCCACAGTTTGTTAAACTGAAGGTAGGCAGCAGCACAAAAATCGGAAGCTTTATCTACCTTACCCCAGAATTTACAGGTCGCATGAGTAGAGAAGAAGCCTCAGCCTTGCCTGGCAGCTCATGGAGCAGAAGCCCCCTCCGGTGCCTGGGGCTGCAGGACCTTGCTGGCAGTCCATTCAAAGTGACAAAACTCAGGTCTCCCCTTAAAACCCACTCCCTGTTTGCAGACCAGAGCTGCGCTTACTGGGGCAGGACAGGAGCAAAGTCACACACACCAAGATTTTGGCCCGCACCATCTCAACACAGAAATTCATCCAGGTCACTGGCACCATGGGGAACCCAACTCACCACAACCAACCTGCAGTGAACCCAGGCAGCTCCTCTCCAAGTACCAAACCGATTAGGTCCCAGGTTCCTCACCCAAGTTCTACGAGCTCAAAGGACACTTCTGCCTACATCCTACAAGGATGCTTTTAATATGCTACTGCAGGCACAGAGCACTTCCTCAAGACTGCTTTTGTTTGGCTGCCTTCAGCCTCCTCCTGAACCACTAAGAGCATGGGAGAACAGGAGAGGGCTACAAAGCCACTCAGGGCTTGGAGGAGAGGCCTAAGGAGAGCTTACTTGGTGTTACTTGCGTTACGGGAACATCACAATACTCACTGACCAGATCGGGTGGAAGGTTTAAAATTGACGGAGCAAGTTGGGGACGGCAAAAAGGAAACAGATTCAGAGGGCAACTGGGCAAACCCCGAGAAGAAGGGCAGAGGGGCTGAAGGGACACGGGATGAGGGCCAGCCCAGGGACACTGCGCCGGTCACAGAGACCTGAATGGTGGAGGTGAGCTCAGGAGGGGAGGGAGCGAGGTGGCACCACAGCATCAAGGAGTCACATCTCTAAGTCCATAGAGCTTTAACTCAGGCAAGCTGTGACAGTCTTTTCTGAGGCTGCTGCCAAGTAAAATACTGTCTGTACTGTTTTGACTGAAGCCAGCAGTGAAATTGTTACTGCTATAGCTTCATTTACCAATACAAGAAAAAGTAAACCCAAACATTTTCTTACAGAAAACCTGTGTTTATGTTTATGTTTTCATCAAGACGCTATTTCAAACATGACCCTGCTAGAAATAATAACCAACAGCCCGAAAACACACTTAGGGCAAAATCTAAGGAGGTGGAAAGACAAGGGAAGGAATTCAGTTCTTGTGTCTGCAAAGGAAACAACATTAACTGCTTAAACGAAGTCCTTCCTTTCCAATTTACCTCTGCTGAGCCATATGAAGTGAGATGCATTCTCTTGGACAGGAAGGTACAGAGCATCTTACAGGCTGCCTGGTCAGTAAAGGCAGCTACACTCCCAATATGCTTCCTTACGTGCTAAAACAATTTTCTCTTGAACCAAAACTGCCCCAGATGATGCTACCACATGAAAAGCCTGTAGAGTGGCTGCAGATTGCACTTGTCCTATCACCCTCCTGATTACTTGCCTACAGCATGCTTGTGGTGGTGGTGATTATTCCTTAAATAGTTAGGAGTTCAGGCAAGGCTCTGTAAATGTATTCAAACCTTTTGGTCCGACAGGAGCTACAACTGCTCTGGGTCTCTACACCCGGACCATCCTCCAAAGGGTGTCACTCTGCTGGCACAAGCACCTTTTGCTGCTCACACTGACACCGCTGCAGATATAAACAAGGTAAAAACACGACACACGTCTCAATTTATCTGTTTTCTGCCAATATGTTACTGGACACAATTCCATCCTTATATTTTCCATATGTTCCTGCCCCACCCAAGGGTGCAGGACAGAACTGCTCGTTGCTTTCTAGTTCCTTGGTTCGGAGTTTGCGTTTGGCGCATTGCTGCTTCCTTTATGTACTGAACCTTTACTTAAAAGCTCTCAGAATTTGCAGCTTGGAGCTTTCCAAGATGCTCTTTGTGGTGGTGCCTCCAAACAAAACCCCATCTCACCCACTGGAATGGCAGGGGGCCACATTAGCCCTGTTTCTGTAGAGGGAGGTCCGGAGCAAAGGGGTGTTAGAATGAAAATGCCCATTACTTTTAAAGTACCCGATCTGAGATGCCAAAATCTCTCACTTTTTTATACAGCACATCCTAAATTCTGAGCCCAGCTCCCTTTGAATTCCAACAGCATCTCACGTTCCTGCAGAGCACCACCCGGGAACACCCCCCGGCAGGGAGAGGGACACGACAGCGCTGGCACCAACACCGTTCCGAGCGCGGGAGCTGAATGGGGTTCCCGGGGAACCCTCTCTTCCCCATGAGGACACTCTCCCCACCTGACAGTCCCCGACGTACCCACTGCCCAGCTCTCACGGCCACAGTGCCTCCCCAGGGCCCCTCCATGCCCCCGCCATGAGGAGCTGCTCCCAGGCACCCAGCGGGCTCTGCAAACAGCCCCCCGGGAGCAGGATGGGGGAGATCAGGTGCCAGCAGCTTGGGCACCCGCTTTTCTAGTATTTTTTACCTATTTAACTTTGCAGGTAAAACCCTTCCAATACGCAGAGGACCATGAGTTATATAATTTGTGAAATAGAGATATATTGTTAAAGGGTATTCAGTTATCATTGCTGTCTCTCCTTTCTTTATTACGGCTGGTATTATTTAGCTGAGAAGGAAAATCTCCCCGTACCAGCATTTCCTAGGCTGTTCCAAAGCAACTCTCACTTTATTAATTCACTACTAATTATAAGGCACTAAGTAATAGACGGACTATGCACTGCTCCTTCCAGCTCTTCTCAGCACCAGTGTGGCTTGTGCTCACACTTTTGTCTCAAGGATGGAAGATGGTTTTTGTTAAATTCTGGCCTTTGTGGTCAGGAAAATCTTGGCTTTTGTCTCTCCTGGGGGCTAGCAGCGCCCCGACACGCAGCCACCCCGGTCGAGTACAGACCCTCCTCTGACAAAATCAAGGCTCTGCCATGGAAATCCTGCAGTGCTTGATCACCCACCATTTTCTCCTCGAATCATGCCCTGGCCACACTGGGCACGTGCCCCCAGGGGCAATGAGCTTCCTCAGGCCAGATTCTCAGCTGGGGCCTTCCCGGGTTCACAGCCCGGGCTCTGGCGAGCTGCTCTACACCAGCTGCTGATGGGGCTCCTCGGCCTCCCCCTCTAATTGCCAGCTAAACCCAATCCTACAGATGTGTACTTTGGGCTCTCTTCTGCTAATCCCTTGAGCTTTGCAGTGCCCGGCGGAAGGGGCAGAGGCAGGAGCTGGTTTGCCCGTGGGGGTGCAGCCATCACGTCCCACCACTCGCCCGGGTACCAGCTGAGGGAGGACATCCCCTCGGCCGCTCCTCGGGACAGCTGGACACAAAGCCCCAGCCACCGATTCCAGGAGGCTTAAGACAGTTCCCATTTTCTCCTCGCAGAGAAAATTGCAGCCAACAGCTTGGTTTTTGGCCAGATCCGTACATATGGATAAAACGGGGTCACCTCCCGTTCCCAGGAATTCAACATTCATGGCCAGCTGTTCCAGCTGGACCGGCACCAGGCGCGAGGCACCGGCCAGGGCAGTGCTGCTGCTCTTCAGCTACGGAAGAAACGGAAAGGGTAAAGGGGGAAAAAAAAAAAAAAGAAAAAAGCAGAATGGGATCATAATATTATTTCTGGTCTTCCGCAGCATTGTCAAGCAGAGAAATCTGGAACCCACAGTGTTAACAAGTATAAGCTGCTTCGACAAGGGAATATATACTGTTAAATCTTGGGAGTTATTTAAAATGCCAGTGAGTATAATAGCAGTGCTCTGAAATAACCATTTCATCTGCCTACATTACTCTAAAATTAATGAATAATGAAGCGATGCCCTTCACATTCTCTTCCCTTTCCATTCCAAGATATATTGATCAGATGACATTTATTTAAGTTTGGGATAATGTATTAATTTCAAGATAATTATTCAATATACTTTTGTCACTGTTGATATGCTTCAATGTCATACAGGGGCCAGGGGATGAATAAACTGTTATCTGACATTGCTGGACAGGGTGCTAGAAATAAATGCAATTTTTCTCCTTGAGAATCACTGTCTTAGTTTTTCCTTTTCTCCATACCCCCCTCGGTGGGGGGGGGCGTCAGGAAGGCGTTCTGATGGAGCGGAGCCAGGCGAGAGGCACGGGGGGGCGGCGGGAGAGACAGTGCTGCGGGATGAGCTGCTCTTCCCTTGTCACCGGGGTCAGCCTGACGCTTAGCAGAGCTGACAGAGCCCATCCTTAGTGGATGCCACTGCAATATTAACACTCATTTGGAGCAGATGTGGCTAAAAGCATGAAACATTGAACAAACAGCTGCCACGGATCCAGTGCCATCGCAGGAGCACTTATGTTCTATTAATGCGGTGTGTTCCCGGGCCGGGTGGGCAGAGGGGTCACGGCGGTGACGCAGAGCTCCTGCAGCAGGGGGGGGCTCCGCTCCCACCACCCCCTCGCACCGACACAGCCCGGACGCTACACACTCATTTCTACACAGAGAGAGTAACTTTTTTCTTTTAAACTTCAGTCTTTCTGCAGCCCTCCGCACATCACCGCAGGAGACAGACAGCAAAACTGGACAGGAAAGAGTCAAAGATCCCGGCTCAGCCTTGGGAGATCTCCCGTGTAAATCTGGAGTAAATCTGTTGACCCACGTGGACTTATTTCTGGTGTGACTGAGAGAAAAAAATCTGTGCTGAGGTGTGGGGAGGAGACTGAAAATACGAAAACCAGCCTGAGCAAGTTAACTGGAGAAAGAAGAAACCTGTAGCAAGGAAGGCATAAGTCTCTGCTAAGAATTCACACTAAGAATTCACACCAAAAGAATGCAAGCACATCTCTCCTGAACACAGGACATCGCTGGAGCTCTCAGTGCAAGTTCTGCGAAGCCAGCAGGAACACAGGTGAGAGCACATTCGCAGGTAATGGAAAACACTCACAACCAAGAAAAAGTGCTGGGCAAAAAAAAAGCCAAAAAAGCCCCAGCATGGCCCAGTAAAGGCAATGGCACCATGTCACCATCCCTGAGGGCTGAAGGAGACCGCTGACAACAGCAGCTTGAGACCTGTGCCTCCATAAGCAGCTCTTAGTGAGGTAAATACCCCATAATCAAAGGGACGGGTCCCACCAACAGTGAGAGCTTGAGGGACACGAGGATGAGGGAGTTGGGCTGGAACTCATCCCTCTTGCTGTGTGCCTGCCCCCTGAGCAGCATCCCCAGGGAGCTGAGCTCACTCTACAGAGGTAAATGCTACTAATTTATCATTAATTAACACAAAGCACCATTAACCAGGAGTCCTATTTGAAAAGGAAAAAGAATATCTGGTTTTGTTCTATTTCAGAACTAAACCCTTGAAGAGGCCAAACACAGAGAGCAAAGCCAGCAGGAGGCACGAGTAAACCTGTAACGCCAGTACTGTTTCAATGGGACACGGCGCCAAGAGAGCAGCAAACAGGACACATGGCCAGGCCTCTCATCACTGTCACCTCCTCCTCTCCGTTTCCCCCACCTCACTTGGGTCACCAACAAGGCAGTGACAACAGGATGGCGCTGCGATACGTGTGGAAAGGAGGTTTCCGATGCCTGCAGGTTCCCAGCAGCTCCACTGAGAGACCTTTGTCATTGCTGTTATCTCACACCACGTCAGATGCCACGTTCCCCACCCAGAACCAGGTACTTGTGACCCAGAGGCCGGAGCAGGCGCTGTGAGCGGAGGGGAGCTGCAGGGAAACACCACTCGGTGCTGGGACACGGCACATGGTGACGCGAAGCCGATTGTCCCGTCGGGGACATACATCACCCTTGGCTCCGTGTCCGAGCTGTTGGCCAGCTGACAGGGATTCCCACTCTCCTCTCGCTGGCCCTAGTTCACGGAGGGTACCTTGTGTCAAACCCTGCCCTTTAACTTTTATTACCCTGCCTGCATTCGTGTAACCCATCACAGTAACAACCCCCCCCTCCCCCAAACAGTGAAGAAAGGATCAATAGTGGAGGGGAAAACCTTCTATTCTGGAGTGAAGCGAGATGCCGTGGCAGACAGGTTACACTGGCACAACACAAGAGCATCTCCTCCCTCCCTCGGCATCACCAGGGGATACACCAGCAGCATAATGAAGTGTCATCGCCATCATTAGTGACATGACGGACTGTCCTACATTAATTCACCTGATGGTCAGGTCTGCCCTCTGCTCGGCTCCTTCCACCTTTCAAGCACGCTCCCAATCCTCAGACTTCAAGGAGCACAGTCCATAAATCAAACTGTCAGCGGTTCCTCTTCAAAATGAGCAAAATCGCGTGCTTAACTTCCCTTTCCCGTGTCTGTCATCATTCTGCCTAGTAAATCAGGAGCTGATATATATTTGTTATCTCCCTGACAGAGCGGAGATGACTCAGCGTCAGCAACTCCCAGAGGATCCGGAATCCGTACCAGTGACAACTCCTGCCTTTCCATCAACTCGCCTGGCTCAGAAAGCTGTATTCCCCCACTCCTCTGCCTGTTTCGTGGTTCTTACGTGTTCAAAGCTGATACATAACAGCCAGGCAAGGAAGAGGCTAAGAAGTTTCTCCAGGTCTCTCCGTCTCTTCATATTGCATGGCGAGACCTGGACCACCCAAGCCCACCACAAAACCAGCATCTCTAAAAGGCCCTGCTGAATCACAGGGCAGCACGGCACCGGGAGGGATCTGGAATTCAGTGGTGTTGTGTAACAGGAATAAGCCACAACCCACTCCCAGGATGCACAATAGCCTACATTCCTTGCAAGAGATGCTCTGAAATTATTTTGGGAGGTATTTGCAAAATGCCAGTGTGACTTAGCAAGTCAATGGGAGTTGTATTTTTAATTCACAAAAAGCTTTTGCAAATGTCACTGTGTATATATATGGTTAATTTAAAAATATATCGGACAGCCCCAGAAATACACGTATGTTCTACGCCTGTGATTCACAAACCATCCCGAGGAAAAGGCCGGGAAATCTGCTTCCCATTTATCCCACATTTCCATAGGGAACAGACACCTGCTCCTCCAGGCTCCTGCAGAGGCTACTGGGTTTGTTTCCAGTCTCAGTGACCCACACTGACATCACAAGTCACTGCACCAACCTCTGTGCCTGGCAGTGCTCTTCTTCTAATTGGGCTTTAGTGAATCCTGCGCCTCTTGCAACGCGGTGCGAGACACTACAATTAAACACCCACAGTTAAGCCAATGGGCCCTTTTCAATCTCAGGACCCTGGGTCAAGGCTTAAATGTGTGGGAACCGTGAACACAGCACTTGGTCTTCACCCCACACTTTTCTTCCTCTTGAACTCACTCACTAATCTCTCTGTCCAGCCATGCAGAGGCACTGGTCCCCATCTGCTGACCTGCGCACAGCAGCTTGGCCCCGGCAGCTCCCGGTACCTCCATCTTCCAAACAACCCAGCTATGGCCACGGTGTGACAGCCACTGGTGACTAACACAGCAGCTGAGCCAGGCTGGAAGAATGAAGACCAGGACTGACTTGTCCTGTGCATGGAGCAGAGACACCCAGAGCAGCAGAAGGTGTTCTAGTGGCAGATAGTCACCTCTTTGCAGCAAGTTCTCAACTACAGCCCCCCTTTCTTCCTTTCCAATCCTATAGGGAACCTGGGCCAACTTTTTTGCAGTTGGCTTCAGGTTAAACAGGCAGATTCTTTCATGCATTCCTCTTCAGTGTTTCATTACAAAAGAAAAATAAAAAACCACCCCCAAACCCGTAACACCCCAGCCCAAGCCTGCAGTCAAGAGTATGGCTTTCATATTTGTTTCTTTCAAGGGTTTGTCTTCAGCCTTTGAATAAAAGGAAGAAAATCTGTATGACAAGCAAGGTTATTCTGATTGCATCTGACAGCTTTAAAGTGCACCCTTTTCTCCTCAAGAGACTTTGATCCTCTGGCTAACAGGACTTGTAGCTGCAGAAAATTACCTTGTCATCCGCACCGCGGTGTTACAGGCGGGTATTGACAGCGCAAAGTGTCAGTACCCGATGCACAGACCAGCAAGGCTAAATAATTAATAATGCAAACCAGCTCCCTTTCCCCTCTCCCGCCCCGCAGAGACGGGCCCAGCCGGCTGCTCGAGGGTGCCGGGGGTCGGCTCCCTTGTCTGCAATCCCAGCACTCGCTAAAAAGCCAAACCGGGACAAACCCAAGGCCACCCACAATGCGCAGAGACCCTCAGAAGGGTGCATGGAACCTGCAGAAGTTTCCCAGCTCCTGCATTCACCAGCAGGGCACAAAAGCAGCACCTGCACTTCCCCTCTGAAGGGGGGGTAAATCAAAGAGACTCCCCCGGCAAAAGGCCAGTGACTCATGCAGCGAGGGCAGCACGGTCTATCGCTTGCTCCACCTTGGAACCACACGTGGAGGCACAGGGGAAAAACAGACAGAAAATCTATCCTGGGAGAAATCACACCTCTGGCTGCCGGCTAGGAAAAGTGCATTCCTAGAATCCATTTGATGACTGAGATGAGGCAGGGAAGGCAGGGAAGAGCTGAGCCCCTGACGGGTGACAGTACCAAGTGAAGCAGATGGGCGAGGGAAAGGGATTTGGTGATGATTTTCTTAGCTTCCCCTGACTCCTTAGGTGCCCTTCAGACTTACAGGCTGGCTGCCTCCTCTTTCCCTGTTTAGCACAACAGGAATAGGCCATCTAATTTGCCCAGTTTGCTGAATTCACCAGAAATTTTCTTCTGGAGAAATGGCACTGCAAGCCTTAGATGGGCCTACCCTCTCTCCATCTCCTGTTTGAACGACAAAGCGCAGTCTGTGCTCGCTCAGGTCCGTGCCGAGGAACCCGTGGTCGCCCTTTGCTCCTTCTGCCTTTATCAGAAGTTTATTCTATTCTGCACACTCCCAACACATTTCAGATCAAACGCAAATATCAAAGCCAAAGTAATTTGCATCTATCAGCTGTAATCAAGCTCACTGGCAAGGCGGCCACAGCATCCTGGGCTTCACCTGCCCTGCGAGTTCAAAGGCTACAGCAATAACCATTAGCATATTTCCAGACAGGGCAGGCAAATGAGAGAATATTTAAACAGTGCCAAAATATCACAACGCTCCTCCTCTGCCTCAGAATTGGATTTGTCAGTTCTTAAATTGTGTGCATTTTCAAGCAACGCAGCTTACTGTCTGAAAAGCCATCACACAGTCCCCACTTCTATAGCAAATTGCTTCATAAATGTTAAGTTAAAGGATAACGTTACATTTCCCATCCCAATTAGGCAGTGCCTCCTGACAGACAGAAATAATGTGTTCCATATATAGTTCATTATTTACCAGGGAGGAAGCTGGAAAGATTCGTGCTTTTGTGAGTAACTGGATACAAATAAAACCTGGGGGCCAACTGCAGAATGCTTCAGCTCCGCCGCTCGCCGGGGGCTCCTCACCAGCACCACGCTCCAGCCGGGACGGGGGAAGGATGAGCCAGACAGTTTCCCCTGAGACCATGTACCTGTAACCCATGTGTACCTGTACGCTCAGAGAAGGAGGAAAAGCAGAACGAAGAGAAGCAAATAAATGCCTATCAGGAGTCACTGACCCGTGTTGCACGATGGAGTCACCCTGGAAGCATTGAGATGTCACCTTGAGCCCAGGACACGCTGTTCAGGGGGCTCTGGGCTCCCCGTTCTCCAGGAGAGAGCAGTTGCTGATTTAGTACCAAGACAGAGCCGGAACCCAGCCAGCCTGGAAATTTCGTGGGTTTACCAGAAGCCACTTCTGTAGTAACTACTGCTCGATGGAGATCCAGCGGTCACCTCGCGAGCCTGCAGCCGCTCCACAGGTCTCGCTGAGCACCTCAGGCTGAAGGCAACACACCATGCACAAGGGAGAACATCACGCCTCTAACTCGGAACACACTAAGTAGCAAGAGCACACCCAACCAGTAGAAAGGACCCCACCGAGGCAAGGTCAGGTCGGTGCCTTCCCTTCCATACCTGATCGGTTGTGACAAACATGGAACTTGGCAAATTTTGGGGTGTACTGCCAACAAGTTACAAACCAGTACCAGTTTCATCCACTTCCTGGGACACACTCACTGCGAGATTACGGGGAGACATAAAACAGCTGAAAACATTTTATGTGGCTGTTCTCACACCCACCCAGGGTGGACCCTTCTGGGCTGTGTCCCCCAGGGCTGTGGGCACCCCGAGAAGAGCCCCGGACCCGACCCCCGGGGGGCTGGTGTGTGGTAACAGGCTACGGCTGTTTGTCCGCCGGCAATCGGGGAGGGATTCGTGCTGTTACTCTGGGGTGTAACTGAGAGCTCTTTCAAGGAAAATCCAGGTGATAATGGCAAGTTTGTGGTCCATACTGGAAACCGTGTGTTTTATTTTTTCTTTCACCGAGGTCAGGAAGTGAAGGATCACTTAGAGTTACAAGATTTCATCCCCAGTTTGCATTATTTAGTGTGGTTTAACTTTTTTTTTGGTTACCCTGACAAGGCACCGAAGCACTTCACTCCAGAATAACAATGCTTTCAGCAGAAGAGGTTCAAAGTTTCACAACTACCTAAATACCTCTGTCCCGGCAGAAAACGCACCCTCACAACTCCTCAGAAGGAAAACAGTCTTTCAACTTATTTCAGCCCTGCTTTTAATTGTGAGTGCTGAGAAGCAGCAGGGAGAAGAGAAGCAGCCAGGGCTGTGCTGCAGAGCTGCCTTAAGGCTGTCCCTGCAGCCCACTGGGGGCACGGGGTCTGGCCACCTTCAGCCCTTCTCCCCCACACGTGTGCCCTACAGCAGGGCTGTCCCCTGGGCAGAGAGAGCCAACCGAGCCAGACACACCGAGGCACAAACACAGGTGGAGCAACTTCAGCTCTTCCTCCCACCCTCACCCACCCACAGACATCACCCTAACGCATTCCAACTGCCCAAGGGGTTCAAAAGCCCCATCCTGACCCATTTCCAACCCCACTCAGCATTCTAACCTGTTCCTGCTTTTTTTTCCTGAAACGGTCATTGCTTCTATTTTTGCCACTTTAACAGGTATTATTTAGTAGAATTTCCAGTTTCTCAGCAACGGCTGTCACCCTGCAGGACCTGACCCGACACCAGCAGGAGACGGGAGCAAAGACCCTGCCAGCCCCATGAAGCAGGATCACACCCTCCATCTCCATCCACCGGGAGGAGGGATGGTGTCTAAGCCTCGCACATGCTGACATCTAAGTTTTTAAGTGAGGTAACCCTGATTAGGTCTGACTGGGATCCAACTCAATTTCTCCACCAGGCTGTGATCTTTACTCACCTGGCTGCGGTGCCGCTGCTGTCGGGTGGAATGACCCTGCACCGGCGTTCCCGAGTCACCCGGTGGGGGGGTAAGGAGTTCTGGGGAGGCAAGCGATAGCCACGAGGAGCAGCTCCACCACCCAGCCCGGGGCTGAGCATGGCAGTTACCACCCTGCATCCTAGAACCACCGTTAGTTGCAGTCTCTGCACACAGATTATGGAGGGGAGAAGCGGGTCCCAGATCGGAGCAGCACCCCACCAGCTGATTCTGGGGGTCGGCAGGAATAACTGACCAAAACACGGGTCCATCGCTCAGCTCCTGCTCCTGTCAAAGGCTCACGGGCACGAAGCTAACCCCCACCACCCAGCACGTGAGGCTCCCCTGCTAAGGGACAGGGGTACGAAGCATCCTCTCTCCACACACAGCGCGTTCGCTTTTGAGATGGGAAATGCCCTGGGCCAAGGAACACGCTGGGTCAGTGTTCATAGACAGCACAGCCCTGGCGTCCAGGTAGGACTTGTTATTGGTTGGACTAGATCATCTTAAAAAGCCTCTTCCAGCCTAGGGGATTCTGTGGTTCTGCGACTGGGGACATCAAGCACGGCCACAGCAATAAAGAACACGGACCAGCACGTCAGAGGAACACAAGAGAGGTGTTCTCCACGCTGTCTAGTTCTGCTTGAGATAGTATCACAAATAGTGTAAAACCCTCCAGAGTATGAAAAGCACCTATAATGATTTTGGGGGAGAAGAGAAATAGGACAAGAGAGAAGGAACTGGAATGTTAAACTTAAAATTTAGGAACCGTTCTTTTCCTTCTAGCCATTTTTATATATCAAATCATTTCCCAGCAATAGAAACTTGCATTTATTTCATGAAATAAAAGTAAACCCCACAACTTAAGATATTTATTCAGAAGGAAAGCCATCAGAATGATGTAAAGGGGATCAGGCCTTATCATAAGGAAAAAGTCCTCAAGCTCAATCTTGGTGGCTCAGCTAGAAACCCCCAACATACTGCTACGTATTTACAGGAGTCCCCCCCACAACTACCCCCCCAATGGCTCCCGTGCCCATGGCCTGGACCCACAAACACTCCTGGCAGCGTCAGGGGAGACACTCACAAGAGGAAAGGTCTCCACGGGGGCAGTTCCACCATTTAAACTCTCTTTTCCATGTTGTGCTGCCAGCCATCGGGCTTATTTTGATAAGAAAACCCCGGAATCTCCAATTACAACCCAACAATAGCTAATGCAAACCAGTGGAACTTCTGGACACCCTTTGCATCCCTAAATTTCCCATCTGCTATGATAAAAGGTAATTCATCAGAGTTCATGTGGAGCCGAGAGGCAGGAGTACCTCTAACTGCTCCAACGGGGGCCATGGAAGAGCATTTCATTCATAAACTGAGGCTGCCAATTTTAATTACCGGAGCATAAAGATTATTCAATAGTGCTCACAAAGGACCTCCTTCAGCCATCCCATGTCCCAGGAGACAGGGCTGGTACTTGGGTGAGCTGTTCTTCAACAGAAGGAGAAAATGTCAGTAACGCAACGCAAAGTGTGAAGAGCTTTGAGGGAGGTTGGTTTGAAGGACGGGGCAGGCACTGGCCAGCAGCAGGTGGATGCTCTGCGCCCCCAGCACAGAAACACCTCTGGAAGAGCCTCAGGAGAAGGTACCTGCCCTCCGTCACGCAAAGGAGCCACGGCTCCTGGGACACCAGGGAGCAGACTCTGGGGGTTCCCTGCTGCTCTGGGCATCTCTGTGAGATGGAACACAGCAGCCAAGCCAAGGGAGCAGCTTCGCTCTGCCACCACCTCAGACCTGGTTTGAGCAGGGAAATGTCCACGGATCCAACTTGCAGGAACCTCCGGGGGCTGATGACCCTGCCCGTGCTGGGCACCGCACCCGGGCAGGAAGGATGGGCGGGAGAAGCCCCAGGACCCCTAGAGCCACATCCCACCCCACGCCGTGCGGAGAGCGAAGGGAGGCGGCTGGCAGAAACGCTGTCAGGGCTGGCTGCAGAGAAAATTCAATGACCACAAGGTCAAGTCCCTCCAGCATGCCATCCCAATCAGACACGTGCAAAGGCAGGGGAAATAACGATGGAGACGTACAATTTGGCTGTGCATGAAGGGCTGATTCCTGTTTTCTCTCTGCACCACGTTCTAATGGGGCTAAACATCACTCCTGTCTGCTCCCGCTAGCCAATTTTTAGGGAAGCGTTCATCTCTGCTTGGTTACTTCTGTGGGCTTTTTCCCCCGGCGTTCTTTCTACTTCCACAAGCGAGATTGAGCAAAGTGTGATAAAAAGTGTTGAAGCGTTGCCTGAGCAAAGGTGAAGTCAAAGGAAGGAAGAAGAAGAGTAGGCACTTGCCAACATGATTTGTGCAGGCTGCAGAGAGGAATTCGATGATCCTTTGCAGGGGCATAAGCAGAATCGAGTGTGTGTGGATTGGGTTTTCTTTTTCTAAGAACACACCCCCCCATGTAAAAACAAAATCAAGACTGTTAAGCCCCTCTCAGCCCCGTGAAGCCAGTGGAAGCCCACCCCCAGCTTCAGAGCAAACAGCACTCCAATGGCGAGCACCACCGAGCTCCAGGTGTTCTCCTGGGGAGGAGGGGGCTCTGGCCGGGCGAGCAGAAGGCCCTGTCACCACTGAGAGCACGCAGAAAGCCAGGTCAGGTGCAGGAGTCTTCATCCACCTTTGACTTCACACCACACCACTCCAGTGGGTCTCTTTCACATAAGCAGAGGACGTTCAGCCCCTGCCCAGATGGACACTGGAAAAGCCCTTCCCCCTTGTGAATACCAGGTCATTCCCCTCAATTTTGGCACAGTTTTCCATGTACCAAACCCAGCAATTGCCCAGGCCCAAGCTTGTCCCCGAGCCCCAGCTTTCAGGCAAGCAGGGGTGCAGAGAAACAGGCTCCTGCTCCCCTTCTCCAGCCTGTGCCACCGCTTGCGCTGCGTTCCTCACGCTTACACTGCAAAAATTCCTACCAAAAAACAGGATGCACGTGTGGCACCGGGACAAAGGAAGCAGAGGGGAAAGGACATTAATAGCCCTGGCCAGAGCGTAACTTTTAACTGCCTTTTTGCCAAAATGTATATATGACCGTGACATGTACAATTCAGAAGGGAACAGCAAGGCGTGCCAGAACCTTGCTGAAGGCCCTCAGGACTGCTCCACACGTGGTCAGCAAACCTCTGGGGCTCAGACTCCGACCTGGCCATTTCCTCCCTCTCCTCACACCCTGCTCCATCCCACTGCCTCCAAAATACTCCCTATTTTGGGGAGGCCAGAGAAAACATCTGCTACCCACCAAGGTGTCCTTCTACAGCCAGGAGATTCTCGTAGGAGATAAAACAACCCTTCTGGGGGAGACAGGACCAGATACACCTTTCACAGGGAAGAAGCAAGGCACCTGGAGATTTGATCCCTCATCCTTCAAGGGCTCCAAGGTGCCCGTGTGGAGCAGAAGATGGGGAACACACACATATGGAAGGGGCTCTGCTGGGGGCACCAGAAGGTGCACGAGCCTGGTGCTGTGTATCCGATGATGGTCAGCGCAGACACCTGAGGAAGACTACAAGAACTGCACGAATGCAGAGCAAGACCCTTTCGTGAATACTCCCCCTGACATCCCAGAAAAAATCCTCAAAGGGGAGAATTCATAGAATCATTCATTTCAGTTGGAAAAGACCCTTGGGATCATGAAGTCCAACCATCAACCCTACTCTACAAAGTTCTCCCCTACACCATATCCCCCAACACCACATCTAAACCACTCCTAAACACACTCAGGGATGGTGACTCAACAGTGTCCCTGGGCAGCCTATTCCAGTGTCTGACCACTCTTTCTGTGAAGAATTTTTTCCTGATGTCCAGTCTAAACCTACCCAGGGAATGAAGCCATTTCCTCTTGTTTTATTGTTAATTACCTGTGAGAAGAGACCAGCACCAACCTCTCTACAATGTCCTTTCAAGTAGCTGTAGAGAGTGACGAGGTCTCCCCTCAGCTATGGTCACAGGCAGTGGCAAGGCAAGAGTCTTGCTTTGGTTTGGTCTGGTCCTACCTGGCTGCCTACAGCCCTGTGAGGAGTCAGGTACTCTTATTACCCTGCCCCATAGGATGAAGGTCTCACAGCCCCACTGAAAGAGCAGATCTTTTCCTGGATGACCCGGGGCGGGGTGAGCAGGGAAAAGTGACAGGCAGGCACGTTTTTATGTGATAAATAATCAGTTGTGCGCTCAGTGTGCGATTCTTGTTAAAATCCAGCGTTGGAACGGCTCCCGAATCACACTGCTACCACCTCCACCAAACTCTTTTGCATCTCATTGGCATTTGAGAACGTTAATTGACTCATTATTTCAATTCATATTCAGGGAAGGAAGTTGATTAAGGCAGGCAGATGCAGAATCTCCAGACGCATTTGTAGCCGCGTTGCTGTCCCGGCAGTTTACCCGAGTTATTAGAATACTTAGGAGGTAACAGCCAGGAGAACAGGGACCCAGCCCCGGGAAAGGGGGGTCCCTTGCAGAACGTGTCCTGAACCCACAAGGAGCACAGCCTTGTCCTTCACGGGACCTTTCCCTGCCAGAGCCCCAGCAGAAGAGCAGCTCTGCCCGAGCACCAACACAGCTCGCTCCAAAGCACCAGGGACTGCGGGAAACCTGTCCTGGGCTCGGCTGAGGAGAGCCATCTACAGACACTGCCACCATCTCATCAACTAACATCTCAGCCTCACCCTCTCCGTAACAGCACAGCTCTGTTACCTTCAAGACGATGGCTCTGTGTCAGTGTAAATGTCACAAATCTGCACCTTACGTTTCTGCACGTGTTTCTAGCAGAACTGCACAAAACACACGGGGAGGAATCAAGGAACAAAGATCTTCTCCAGACATTGTCAAATCCCTACATATTGTGGTTGGGTATGAAACACACGGGCTCTTCTTGGGCCCACGAGCAGCTGTACCCATTCACAGCCCATGAAACAGCTGAAATTATGTTGTCTCTTCTTACAGAGGAACAGCACTTTCAGTAAGGGTCTGGCCCAGAGAAAGGAAAAAATGTACAATATAGAAGCCACTTTTCACCTGACCTGACTCTCCATGAGCCTTTCAGTAGTGTCTGGTGGTGACCACACCAGAATTTCTACTGTGCCAGCTCCTCGCCCCAAACTACCTCCAGCAGCAGGATCTGTTTGAAGAAAGCCCCTGCTGATGTGAGGCCGGGAGGGCGAGCGGCCGGGCTGCACCCCGGGTCCTGCCGAGAGCCCCCCTCCTCACCACCAGTCCCACAAACGCCAGCTTGAAGGAGGAAAACACCCCTTCTGGAAGTGTATCGGGAGTGACACGGCAGACAATAACGGCTCCTTTGGAGCTGTTATGATCTGTCATGTAAATACACAATTAAGGACTTGTTAAAATGCAGATTATGTAAATATATATTAAGGGTCTTCTTAAAATGCAGATTATTGACCCACTGGAACCGAACGACTCCTCTGGAGCTGTTCATAAGCACATATTTACATTTTGAAGCACATACTACCAACCCAAAACTCGAGTAGCTTCTCCTTTAGTGACCTTTCAAACTGCCTCTAAGCATATCTAGGTGGGAAAGAGACACTTATACAAGATCTTCTGGACAATTGCCATCTCTGTACAAGAGAGGCTCCTCAGCAGAGAGGGTCTTTTCTAAAACCACAAGCCAGTTGCTCAGTGCCCCACTCCAGCTGATGCTTCCTCAAGTTCGGAAGCTCTGGGGACACACACACACACACACACACGTACCCACATACTTTTCCCTCTAACGAAAAGCACTCAGAACCTCCCCCTGCCCCACAGCACCTCCACCTCAAGGCTTGGCGTTGTCCAGGGGCAACGCGCAGCTTCCCACAAGGAAACATAATGGGCAAACAAACTAAAGTTGCTTCTCCCCAAGTCCTGACATTTGTTCACAACCCATGAATTTGGAAGAACATGGCAGTTACTGGGTAGAACTATGAAATAAGACGCTGGGAACAGTTTTTTTGTTGTTTTTTTCACACACACCCCCCCAAGCCCCCGCGAGGAACACTATCAAATCAACACAGTGAAACACCTTACACCCGCTGGTCCTTGGCCCGTTGAACACTCCAGCAGGAGCACTCCTGGACAGGCATCACCCCATACTCCAGGTGGGTGAGACAACTCCACCAAGGACTCCGCTGGCTTAAGACACTAGTCTTCCATGGCTTATAAAGAGAACAGGCTAACTCTATTGAAAGGTAGCATTAAAAAAAAAAAAAAAAAAGAAAAGAAAAATACAAGCTAACGATTACTCTAAAATCCAGACTGCACATGGAGCCATTTCAGAACCTGAGAGATGCACAGAATTTCCATGGAAACTTAACCACTCAAAATGTTAACACACACTTGTTAAACCAGAAGTCATCAAAATCTGCCAAGGTAGATTTTGCCCACCAGAAGGGAGTTTAGCACTGAAAAAAACAAGTGTTTTTTTCCCCCTCTATGGTCCAGAGAATGCATTAACCCATAGGGCTGGTTAATCCGTACACACAGAAGCAGCTCAGTTTCCCCCCCTAAGGACAATCGTGTCTCTGAACGCTCACCAATAACGGGAGAATACAAGCTGGGTTTGTACTGGTATCTCTGGTGAAAATACAGAGTACTGACAACATTTCTTTGGAGAAATATACACTCAGGGCTCTGTTCTCAAATAATTTCTTTTCAGTTGTATTTAACAGAATCTTCGATACCTGAGGAGAGCTGGGGAGAGACGGGGCAGTTTTTTAGAGGTAAGAAAAGACCAGATTTGAGCTGAAGAACTTAACATTAGATCAGATCTTCATTACTGCCCTGACAGAAATAGCTCTTCTGGCATGAAACATGTAGGACTGCCTAAAAAGTATAATTATATGTGCCTTGGAAAAGGGGACAGGCATCTGGCCCAAAATGGCAAGAAACAAGTGATCTACCTGATTCTGCTCAGTATTCTGGAGGTGCTTGACTTGTAATACCTTTCCCTGCTGACAGCTTGAGCTCTGTCTTGTAGCCCACCTCGTTCTGCTCAGATAATGAGCCACACAGCTGACTTCACTCCCACACCCACTTCTCTCCTCTTTTCCCCCCAAATTGTCCAATCATATGGATTACAAAGAGCTCACAACCTCGAGTGCACAAGTCCACAGTGCACACACATTTCTCTTCCGCTTGCTTGGAGTTGAGGGACTTCCTCTCAGTTTGTAAAACCACATCATTTGCCATTAACATCACCAGGTTTCAAACCCAAAGAGCTACGGGGATCGGATCACTACACGCTTTTAAATAACATTTTAGATGTCTTTGGAAGCAAAAGCATAGGTTTTCTGTGCCAGACAAAGCCGGGGAAACATCTCCAGGACGTTCCAACTCTTAGGAGGCACTCTGATCTGTTCCGCAGCACCGCAGACAGGGTTTACATGGGTTCTTTCCTGCAGCAGTTGGGCACCTCGGGACCGAGCCACCAGAGTCTCGTGCCACTCGGGTTGTTTGAATCCCCCGGCGCCGTCGGGGGTCGCTGGGAGCTGGAGGACGCAGCCACGGTGGGAGCCAACTTGAATCTGTGCCAAACTGGACAGCACGAGACACCGCTCAGGCAGGACAGCCGCACGGGAGAGACAGCCCCGCTACCGGGGACCGGGGACCACCGGCCACCTCCGGCTCCAGCAGCCCCCGGGGGAAAGCCGTGGGGGCCCTTCCCTCCCCCGGGAGCCTGCAGGGTTAGGAGAGGGTGCTCCCGGAGCAGGGCTGCAGGCTCCAGCGGCGCGGTGGTACTGGAATAGCAGAGCAGAGGTACGGTGTTCAGCTGCACCGGGGGGGAGAAAGTCGAGGCGATGCTTGGCAGGTCCGGATAAACTGCACCTGGGAGCTGAACATCTCCCCCGGCAGCTGGGAATTGGACATGGAATAAACACAGGAGCTGCTCTTAGGAGTAAGAGACACGGTGTGGGTGCTGACCGCTTGAAAACCCGACTCCAGCTTTGGGGAGAAGGTGGGTTTTTCCAGACCTGCCCAGCTTTGCCCCGTGCTATTTCGGGCTCGTCTGGCCGCTCAGAAGCGCTGGGAGGGAAGAGTTTCCTGTCACACTGTGACTACTCCTCAAAATGGAAACGTTCAGCACGTTTTGACAATATATCACTTTTCAAAATCACAAAGGAACTTCTGATAAAGTGAATCCGCTTCATTGTGACTTTCATTTTGATTTTCCCCGTTGAAATGAGGTTTTCATGTGAACGTTTTATATCTCCATATGAAAACACAGCACAAAGAGAACAAAGCATTTTGATTGACTGAGATTTTTTTTTTTTTTTTGCAGAAAAGAGAATGCTAGAGGTTGCAGTAATTGTTTTGCGAGGCTCCGGTCAGACACGAAAGGTCACCATTTTCTCTGTGATGTTTAGAACACAATCTAGACTAGATTCTGGGTATTAATTACAGCGCGAGCGGCTGTGGAAACCCCACGCTGCTGCTGATAGGGTTGTGTGGAAGCACGGGTGACACCAGACCTCACTCTTCAGCCCCCCCTGCCCACTGCCCCCATCTCCAGCACAAGAACCACCCTCCTGCGCCCCGAGAAGGATTTGGACCCCAAAAGGCTTGGCCGTGGTGATGCACTCGTCTGAATTTGTGCTGCTTTTGTGTCCCACAACCGCCTTCCCAGCGGCGGAACCGGCCGGCTGAGGGGTCTCCCCAGATGGCCCCTCTCTGCCCTGGCCCCCAAGCCTGGGGGACACACAGGGGCTCCCAGGGCCTGACCCCGTGCCCCGTGGGACCTGCTGCCCCGGGCTGGCGCTGGGCACGGCGCGGGAGCCTCGCTGCACCGGGACTGGGAGCAGGCACAGGCACGGGAGAGGCAGGAACAGCAGGAGTTAAAGACAAGTGGCTGCCACACCAAGTGCTTTAGGGAGAAGAAAAGCCTTTCTAAAAGAAAAGCTGGCTTCCTGACAAACACGTTCCAGCAAATATGATTATCTTTAAGGTCTGCTGCTTTACCAGTAGTAACTAATAATAACAGACCGCCCTGAACGCGATACTGAGCGTCTGAAGATTGAATATTCACTGTAAAAACTCTTATTTACTTGCTCTCTCTAATTACCAGTTTAATGCATAATTTGTCAAGTGCTGCCATGTGTCTGGTGTTGCATGAATCTGAGATGGACAGATCCTTACAGGCTAACCATGGCCTTGTCCTTTGTCATCTGCATCTCCCGGGTGGTGCAGATCAGGTGCTGTGGATTCTTCTAAAAAGGGGACTTCACAAAACAAAAAAACCCACCAAACCCCTACCTTCTCCAGCTACTGCTGGCAACATTTCTTGGAACTGAAGGAAGAGGGAGTGCATCATTAAGGAAACAAAGCAAGTCCAGGTCTTCCAAGCATCTCCAGTCCCTATTAGACCACAGCTATTTCCAGACTGGGGGACAAACTGCTTTGCTGTGACATGCAGCTGCTGCTTGTAATGCTCTAGGCTGAGCTCTACCATTTGTAATGACTAATGGGTATTTTCATGGAGATGACTTACTCCAAGAAAGCACATCATGGAGTGCTGGGACGGAGGGAAGCAGACAGTGGCACCACCTGTAACTGTGTGCTGGGGTGAAGTCTGCCTAGCCATGGCTTAATCTCCTCCCTTTACTTTGCCAAGGCTCTGTGTGGGATCCCACAGAGACAAGACCCCAAACCCAGTCACGGCACTGGAAGGACACACATTTTGGGTATTTGCTGCTTACACTGTGAGTACAATCTGAACTGTAGAGATTCTGCTTTTGGGAAACAAATGAGCCGACAGCATTACTTGGACACATTTCTCTGCTCATGCTGGGAAAAGACATTTCTGTCAAGGGCTTCTTTTAACAATAAAATCAGATGTTGGCCTCAATTACTGCTTCTGATCACCAGTGTCCAGCGTCTAAGATTCCTTCTTTCTCTTCCATGGAGCTGGTGATATTAGTGTAGGTTTTCCTTCTGTTTTCAATTCTTTGTCCGTGACAGATTTCACAGCAGGAAACAGTTCTGTGGCATATGGCCACTAAATTACAGAAACTTCAGAAACTTCTGTCCATGAGTTAATTTTAAAACTGAAGAAACAGAAAATTGTTTTAAAAAAGCTAAACTAGACCGCACAGAATCCTTTCCCTGCTTACCTACCCCGAAACGCACCATCTCCGTCCCGGTTGGCAGAACGCACCGCGCCGTGGCTGCCGGATCAGCCGATGCCGATGGGAAGGACAGGGGTGACAGCACGGGGGGTTACGGAGGAGCCCCCACCCACACTAACACCCCACAGCAGCCAACAGCACCCCGGGCGGGCAGTGCAACAGGCTGAGCTCAACAGAAACCGCTTCTCAGCCCAGGCCGAGAGGCACAACGCTGCCCAGGGCAGGACGGGCTGCAGGGACAAGGCACACAAACCAGCGAGCCCTTTTCAATGGGCAAACAGTGGGAAGGAACTTCTGTAGGGGCTTGTAGGTGACAAAATGTTCTGTGAAAGAGTGTGATGTGCTTATAGATGGTGTAACGTCCCAGTGATGCATCAAGACCAGGAAAGAACTGAAAATCCAATACATTTGCAGTCCAAACCCACCAGAATCTGATGGAAAACCACACATGTATTTTGTGCAACTTCAATTCTGTCTTTGCCCTGTGCCAGGAGAGATTCTCCCCATGAACACTGAATGTGTCCCTTCTGGAGCACACGAAATACCTCTGTGGAAGCACATGGTACAAGTAAATTGTGTCTTATGGCTCCAAAATACTATGCAAAGATTAACTGTATTTTTTTAAGCTTTACAAGTGAGGAATTAGACATAATGAATGATTAAAAATGGAGGCACTTATCATAGAATCATTTCAGTTGGAGAAGACCCTTGGGATCATCGAGTCTAACCATCAACCCGACTCTACATGTAAAGTTCTCCCCTACTCCATGTCCGCCAACACCACATCTAAACGACTCTGAAACACGTCCAGGGATGGGGACTCAACCCTCTCCCTGGGCAGCCTCTTCCAATGCCCGACCACTCTTCCTGTGAAAAATTCTTTCCTAATGTCCAGTCTAAGCCTACCCTGTTGGAGCTTGAAGCCATTCCTTCTTGTTCTGTCACTAATTACCCGCGAGAAGAGACCAGCACCAACCTCTCTACAATGTCCTTTCAAGCAGTTGTAGAGAGTGATGAGGTCTCCCCTCAGCCTCCTCTTCCTCAAACTAAACAGCCCCAGCTCCTTCAACTGCTCTTCATAAGATTTGTTCTCCAGGCCCTTCACCAGCTTCGTTGCCCTCCTCCTTATGTTCGATTTCTCATGAGAAGGCATGATTATTGACACAAAGGCTCCACCACGCAGGGACTGGTGGAAGCTGGAGAGCAGCTCTGCACACACAGCAGCCAGCATATGAGCTGGGAAAATCATGGAGTCATAGAATTGTCTGGGTTGGAAGGGACGTTTCAGATCCTGGAGTCCAACCATCAGCCCCACACTGACAAACCCAACCCATCTGATACCGAACCGTGTCACTGAGCACCACGTCTGCCCGCCCGGACCAGAGCACCCAGCCTCCGACTGAGAGCAGGGACAGGATGAAGCACACACCAGGCATCCAGCCGAGAGGGAAATACACCCAGAGCTGTGAAAAATGCCCAGCCTGGAGGTAAAATCCCCTGCATTCTGAGTCGAGCCTGTTGCTTCCCCACACCGTGCTCAGGAGAGCAAGCAGCTCCCACCACGGGCAGTGACACGGCACTGATTTGAGGGGACACCACTGCACGATACTGTCTAAGTCACAGAGCCAGGAAATCGCAAATATTTTCCACAAACCAAAGCTCAAACTGGGTGTGCTGTCCGCCGTAGGGGACCCCCAGAAGAGGATGCTGCCTATGTCCGTGGTGAGCTCCACTCCAGCCTCTAGAGCGAGAAATCCCAAACGTTCACCCCTTCCCTCCCACCCCGGTTCAGCCGACAGCAAAGGCAGAGCAGCCCCTCTGCGCGGGGGCACTTCTGCCAGAGCAGGACTTGGCCAATTTTAACAATGGTATCCCTATAGTCTTGGCGAGTTATTATTCTGTAAACCAAGGAGATTAACGCTGCCATGCAAACAGTCTGATCGGATCTGGCACAATCAAGGTTTCTTAGTGAGAAAATGTACAGTTTCCTAATGGGGCTGACAGAAAGCCACACTCAGACCTTTTCAAAGGCTTTCAGGAGTTATTATCGCAGATTAACTATGGCGTGAGCAAAAAGGTTTAAAGTCTTGTTTATAGTTAGCCCATGGCTCTAAATTAGCAACTTATCTCTTAAATGATCAATTGAGTCATAGGCGTTAATGAGTCGAGTTTAGCCAGAAGGGGTGAGGAAGGAGGGAGAAAGATCTCGAGCCACGGCTTTGCAAAAAGGCAGTATGAAAATCTCAATAATTCCTAAAGTCAAATTGTATTTTAATCAATGCCTCCCAAATAAGATGAAGAAGCCACACTGTGACTTTCCCAGCTGTAAAAAATGGAAGTCTGGTTTCACATTTGCATGATTTTGAAGGTCAAATGCCTGCTATCCAAGTCTTACTGATCCATATGGACTAGAAATGCCACAATATGCAATCATCACGGAGGCAGATTGTCTCCTGTAAATCTGTCCTTTTTGTAACACATTCAAAATGTACCGTATTGGATGGATTATAAATCCATTCAGGAAACACAAGCAATATTGTACCGAGTGTCTCTGGTTTGTGAGAACCCGTGCGTGCGGGTGAATGTGCACGTATGTGCGTGTGTATCCGTGAGGGAAGCGCAGACAGATGGCCCAGTCCTGCCCTCCGCGAAGTCAACGGGAGTTTTGCCATCGCTTCAGAAGACGGAAGCTTGGATCTGGGCAGAAAGGCACTTTTATTAGCATGATGCTTATTCTGTCGGTGTTTAGACGTGAAAAACACTCACGGGTAGTGGAACAGCAACGGGCAGGGCTGTTGGGAAGTCTCCCTGAAGGAAAAATGCTGCTGTTTGTCTGGTACCCCCGGGAAGGGGCTGGGCGGCTCAAGCGGCTGGAAGCTGACAACCACAATGCTTTGGCTCCCGGGTCCGGGGGAAAACAGGGGAACCCTGCTTCACATCAGGCCCTTATCTGTTATTTTCACATTAGGGACCTTTGAGTGACACGGGTTTTTAAAAATATTTCGGTATTTCTTTTGAGGGCAGGGCTGGGAGGTCACTGCTCTCTCTTGCAGCTGAAGAGCGCACAGCGTTTTCATTTCTCAATTTTAACAAATCACTTTACACATTGCCATTTTTTTCTTCCAGCACATGTAATTGAAAAGAGACATATGGAGACCAGCATGCAAACCCTGCAAACACTTCAGCATAGCTTCAAAACTAATGCTAATCAATTTTTTGGAACTTCTTTTCCCTTCCCCCCCTTCTGTTAACTCAAGAGCAAGTTCTCCAGAACCCGAGGTGGTTTTTTTAAGGCAGTCAGCATAACAGCGCTCGGCGAGTGACAGGGTGCCTCCCCAGCAAATCTTCTTCCTCTTGGCTTTTGCAATCACGCGGACACCCGGGGTCACCCGCGGTTCTCGCCCAAAAGCCTCCGAGCAGCTGGCTGGGAGCGCTGGGATCAGCACATCTGGGAAGCCACCGACTGACAACACCCGGCATTGCCTGCAGCAGCCACCGCTGCCCCTCTTCTCTTTCCCGTGTCCTTGTCGAGAAAAACCCCAAGCCCTGTAATACAAGCTATCAAAAATCTCCTTCTGCATGACTGTGCTGAACATTACCTGGGAACAAGGAAGGCACAAGATGAACAGACCTTTACAACAGAACGTGCATCTGCCAAGACAAAAATACCCAGCGAGCTTCTGGTGCTGGCACGGTGACAGTATAAGCAAGCTGTCTCTGCAAGGATTGTGCAAATGATCCATTACAAGATTTGAGTATGAATTCTGCAAAGGCCGTAAGGCCCCGGGGGCAACACGTTCCCTGCACCGCCACCCCAGCACTCACCAGATAGACAGGGCTACGGGCGAAAAAGAAACCCTTCCAAGACTTTTTGTACAAACGCTTTGCAACAGACTTGTGAGTCGTTTTTTTTCCTCTCTCTCTCCCTCTCTCTCTTTTTGTTCAGTTGCCTGGCATTTGCTAACCCACAAGCTGCTGTTTCCCTTTCCAAAGAAGCTCTGATGGGTGGAGGGCCAGGAAAAATTAGCCCAACTGATGAATGCAATCTCGACAGAAAATATGTTTTTTATCAGAGACCACATGTTGCCAACAGCAATTAAAGTAAAACTGGGAGATTTCATCGGATATAAGCCTGCACAAAGAGCCCAGACTGACTTACCAGGTACGTGTCAGCTCAGGCGGGCTCACCCGTGTGCCCCGGGAAGGGGCAGCCACCGCGTCCCAGGCACCGAAGGGACCAAAGGCCATCCCAGCCCCAGGGGCAGGGACAGCAAGGGGAGCAGGTAATGCTTGCTGGGGTCCTCCTCCCCACCCCACCACCTTCACCCGCCTCCGAGGGACGGTGGCTTTGAATCACAGCTGGGGCAGACCAGAACCCGGCCCCGTGTCCCAAACTGGGAGCCGTGGGTTTATCTACAGGGTCCTGACGTGCATTTCAACTAAAAAGTAAAAGTCACCAGGCAGAGCATTACAACTCCAGCTGACAAGAACTTTCCCTCATTAGTGCTGTTTGTGCTATATATGCTCCACCCAGGAACGGGCTGAGGCTAGGAACCTCGGCCATTAGAGGAGCTGAATAAATCATGACAATTGGCATTTCAGAACTGAAGAATGACAGGAATTTCCATACGGGCTGTGAATCATTTTCCCAGCTATCCACACCGGGCAAAGAATGTACCAGGATCATTTTCTAAAATAGCTAGTAAACGTTATTCTGCCTTGTCTATTATGCTTGATTTCAAATGACTACAGTGCAACGATACACTTAAAGACTCACAGTGACAAAGAACATCACTTTGCATCCTCTCCGTACTGTACTACATGTATATACACACACACTGAGTACACTCCCAGGTGTGTTGCAAACCATGCAAATACAGGTATCCAGCCCCAGGTGTCTGACCGAATTCCTACCGAGGCAAAGAAAGAACTGGATCACCTTTCTTAACAGTATTCCCGGGATTTACTCCCAAATGTGTGTCCCTTTGGCTTTGCTGAACTGCACACCATTGACAAAGAGCAGGCAAATCGCTTCATTTTCTTGCTGATTGCCTCCTGTGTGGGTCAGAAACCAGGGTGTGCTCATGGAGGGCGGAAGGGCAGTGCCCAAAGTGGACACACAGACAGTCTCCCTTCACACACCCGGGGAATCACAACCTGTCCTACAGCAGAATTTGTAGGGGAGGGAGGTAAATTTCCCCCCAAGAATACAGTACAAAGCAGCATCTACCGTTTGCAAAAAATTATTGTCCACAGACTAAGTAGAGACAAAGGTTTGTTCCTTCCCATCCCTTCCAAAAATCTTTACTATTTCCTTAAGGGAAGAGGATTCCATCCCAATTTACTGACTACTGATAATAAACAAGGCTTGGAAATCAAAGCAAAGGGCATGTTTCAGATACCCAGCACAAACAGCATTTTTTTTTTTTTTTCCACAGAACCACCTAGGTTGGAAAGGACCTTTAAAGATCATCTAGTCCAACCAATGAAAAAAAAAAAACCAACCCCCCAAAAAACCTGAAACCATAAACGAACAAAAAACCCCACACAAACCCCACACCACACCCAAAACACCACCAATCCACTACTAATCCATATCCCCGAGCACCATGTCAACCCCATCCCAATGCCTGACAGCCCTTTCAGTAAAGAAATATTTCCTAATATCTAACCTGAACCTCCCCTGGAGCAACTTGAAGCCATTGCCCCTTGTCCTATTATCTGTGACTTTTAAATCAAGTATTGAAAAAAAAAAAAACCAAGCAAAACAACCCAAACCCTGCACTGAAGTTCCCAGTACAATTAGGGTGAGTTTTAGACTCCCAGCATCTCAGGAAGAAGTAAACTGATAATATGAATTCTAAGTACCTTTCCATAAGCAAGAGGAGGAAACACTGTGCAGGGATGCGCAGGCGGAGGGGCTGTGACCCCCCCAGATGCCCAGACCTGCCCTGGGTAGCTGGGCTGCAGTCACCCTGTCCCACACGACACCGACGAAGCTGCAGCAACTCCATCGTGAGTCTGAATTCTTAGGCCAAAAAGGTGTGTTAAAACACAGAGCTGCATCTGCTTCTCTTCTAAAGTTGAAACCAGGAGAATTTATTCATTGACTAGGTGAGCCAGAGAAGGACAGGTCCTGTCAACATTCTACAAATTATTTTTAAAGCATCTGTAAAACTACAAACCATTAAAACTGCATGGATCTGCCCTTGTTATGTGATCAAACTGACAAACACAAAGGGTCAGAGTACACATCCAGCTATCTATTCCTATGAATCAGACGTTTGGTTCAGTCCTGGAACTGAAGATTTTGCAATAACCCGGAGAGAGAGACAAGCCAGGGCTCATGGACAATATCCTGGGCAACAAGAGGGACCAAAATCAAGAGCAGGAAGATCTCAGCCTAGAAGACTTCTCTGACTGCATTGAGATTTTACAATAACCAGCAGCATCCACAAAAAGCCAGAAGAGAGTATTCATCCCAATTTCAATAAGCAAATCATGTTATTATGTATGTCACTCTTTACATATATTCATTTATGCAGAGAGATCTACACTCCTGTACACACAGATACACACAAACTTCAGCCAACCAGGGGCTGTAGCAAGCTCAGATGTTTTGGATCCCAGTGCCTGGAAAGGTTTCCATGAAAGCAGATCCAGTGGTGCTGCAACACGAGGCTGCAGCGACATTTCCTTGTTCCCCAGCTCCAACCCTCCGCAAAGCCCCTGCTCCTCAGAGTCAGCATCTCCCAGTGCTGGCATCGCCACCACCCCAGGACCCGAGCAGCACAGGAACATGCCGGGAAGCAACTGCTGCCAGAGCTTTTCTTCCTCTGCAATCAATACTCCGCCGTGAGTAAGCTGAAGCTGGCAAAATTCCACCACCTGGAGTAGCCTGTGCCTTGATGTACACGGTAAGAGCATCACGCCTGCCCTTACTGGAAGGTGCGGAAGACCTGAGCCGGGCTGAAGGCAAGCCAAGGCAAGCCAAGGCCAGCAGCTCGGCTAGTCCCTGGCCAGCCGGGCTCTGGAGGAAAGCTGAGGGCACAGAGCATCCCTTAGCAAAAGCTGCTGAAGGACATGCTGAAAGAGCAACTAGAAAGGGCAGAACCCATCTCTCTGCGGGGTTAAGATATAACGGAAAGCATAGGGAGAGAAAAATATAAAGATGACCATTTAAATCTAAGTCCCTATTTATGCTAAACTTAGTAATTCTAAATCTCAGGCTCTGAGAAATCACACAGACTTAAAATAAAATGACTGATCTGGTTTGCACTTGGTCTTTTTCTGCATCTCTGCTCTCGACTTTTTGCTGCAGAATCCACCTACAGAGACAACTTCCCTCTCCCTTCCCTGACGAGTCTTTCAGGTTTTGGGGTGTTTTCTTCCTCTTCCCTCCTCTTCTTGTCACCTCTGTTTCCATGCAAGTGCCAGAAGATGCCCCAATCCCTTCCCTGAGCCCACATCACACCATTCCAGGTACCAACACCACAGCTTTTTTGCAAAGCACAGATCTGTTTCAAGCTCCATCTTAAGGTCAGCTGGGTTTGGGGTTTTTTTTTGTCGGCTGTTCCTCCCTCCCCCCCACACACTGCCAGAGCCTGAACATTGCTGACAGATAATCACCTTCCATTAATTTCTAGACTACCAGCTGGCATCTTTGCCCCTGTCCCCACCTTCTCTACAGTGGTTGCCCCTGTGTAGGATTTAGAAGCCAAAGACACTGGAGCACAGTATTGCATTTGTTTGTGTTCTGGGTATTTCTTTTTCCTGTTTGAGGGGAAAACTCAAAACTTTATTTCAAGTCACCTTAATCACATCATTGGAAGAGAAGGGGCTGTTCATTAGGTTTTTTGGTTTGTTCTGAGCAGTGAATGAAATAAAGCCTAGACATCTGCACACAGCTCACCCAACGGCAGACAAACCCGAGCTGCCCACACCTGACACTGCTGTTCTCCTGGACACCAGTAACTGGTGCTTTAACACCAGTAATGATGCTGGTTCCAGGGCACAAGGGCACATATTTGGTCCTGAAAAGTATCCACTGGTCCCAGCAGGATCATCCACCCGCTGTCAGGCTCCAGGTGAGATGCGACAAAAATCCGGACAGAAGCAAAGCTCTCTAACACTCCATGTAGTCACTATTTTACCAACCAAAAAACATCTTCTGCTGCAAGCTCAGCCAAAGCGATTCCATTGGCTTCACTGGTATTTTCCTGCTTGTGTCATCTGAACTTTATCTGCTCCCTCATTTAGAGGTACACAGTCTTGATAAAATGTACCTTCAGTGGCTCATTCAATAACCTCCAAAAATTGAACACATAAAGCAGGTAATTAATTTAAGACATCAAATACAGAAAGAGAGGAGTCGGCCAAGGAAGGGCTTCAGAACCTCCTGCTCTTTGTCCAGGATGGACACGAACAGTGACTTGTGCAGCTGCTGCCCCTGAGAGCCATCCACTGCTAGAGAAGACACCCAGCTGTAGGTGATGCTTTTATTTATTACATATCATACCTGCACACATACACAGCTTTATCACATTTTACATTTTGTATCACACACACACTAGTGTTATGACCAAGCTTGAGATAGCTGATTTTCTCATAGGTAGGGATAACCTGGCATGAACTGGTCCATGCCTTCTCAAAAGGGAACAAGTTGGAGGCGTCCTCAAACATTGCTGGGACCGAGACTGAGTCACTGTCACCGGGACTGAGACTGGGTCATTGTCACCAGAGCGAGCCCAGCCAGGCTGGGGCTGCCACCAACCCCGCACGACTGCCAGGGAACCCGCAACGCTCCTGCCAACGCAGGGAGCACTTTAACCTTCAGGAGCACAGTTGGATTTTCACATGTGACAAAGAAAATACCCGTATCTCCGTCTCTGAGTCTTGCTGATCCTCGAGCGTTTGTGTCAAAGCAATGACTTCAAGCACCACCAGCAGCACGGGACAACCCTGGGCTGCCCCAGCCCCATCTGCTCCCCTGCGACAGTCACTCCAAGTGACATCTGCGTTTGGCCCATAAGCAGAGGAGTTCACCTGACACAGGGTGGCCCAATTAATGCTAAAGACCTTGTCTCTCTGATCCCCAGACGACGCTGGATTCCAATACAGCTCCCATTTAAGACTATTAGGGAGGAATCCATCACTTGTCCAGAGGGAGCTCGGCTGTCGGGAGAGGCTGCTCCTTGGAAGCGGCGCGTCAGGCTCTGCCCGAGGGACTGGAGCTGACACGGAGCCCGTCTCTGTTGGCCACTGATGACTCCTGGCAAGAAGGGCAGGGGCAGGGCCGGGATGGGGAGCAGGAGCCCGGTGGGGCAGGGCAGAGTCCCTTCCCAGGGACACGGGCAGCTCTGTGCCAGGGAGACACGGCTCACACCACACCGTCCCGGCCAGTTCAGATCATGGGGGTGGAACTGGGGCTGCAGAGAGAGGGGCAGAAAGTGCCCTCACATCTCAGAGGGTTGCTTTTACACCCACTTTGGGAAACAAAGGGAGAAGAGAAGAGGGAACCATCTCCTTTGTGCTTCAGTAACATAAGGTTCTGGACTGGAACTAAACAGGAGCAGAATATTGTCAAGTGTATGGATTATTCTCCCTTCACCACAGAAAGGCAGCGAGGAGTGGGGTAGTGACATGGCTTCTCTAAGATTGCTGCCTTGTTTCTTGCAAAACAGCCAAAAAAAAAACCAGGTGAAGGCAGGGCAGAAATAGCACTGTTTTCTATTTGTGGAGACAAAAGATAGCAAAAGGGTTAACAAAGAAGATCTCTCTATGGTCAGATCTAATTTAGCGTCCTGACTGCTGATCTAAAAGGGCAACTGTAAAGCAAATTAATAGCATTTCTAAAAAAAAAACCAAACCACCATCATTTAGGGGTTGTCTACAAGAATGGGGTACCAATGCTCTGATGGAAATATCAAAACGATTACCAACATAGGAAAAAATAAAAAGCAGCAGGAAGTGTTTATTATAGCACAGAGGAATGGAAGCCCCAGCTAACATCAGGCCCACAGTAGCAGGTGCTCCAAGAGAGAGTCCTTGCAGAAGCCCTTACAGCCTCTGCAGACAGGGGGACCTGCAAACCAGGACTCAAAGGTGGTTCAAGGCTGGGACGTGGCACTGGTGCCAGCCAGGGCAGTGTGTCCCAGCGGGACAGGGACCTGGCGCCGGAGCGGGACTGTGCTGGGACTGAGGACATACATCAAAAGAAACACAGGGAATGAAAACAGAGATGAGCACCAAATAGCAGCAGTGGATTTAACAGCTTCCTATTGTATTGAGAAGTTAGAAGTTTAGTCCTGATAAGTGTAACATAACCCTCAGGGACCACAACATCTGGAAAATATCCAGAGAGACAATAGCACAACTCCTCCTGATTCCGACAGGGTCAGATCTCCCGGCCTGTGTTACGTTCCCAGGTGTGTGCCCTCAGAGCTCCATCCCCTGCATATACACCCATCCACGTGCTTGCCTCAAAATACCGTTTTTCCCTCCGGAAAGACCTCTCAGAAGCTGGGGGCACCACACGCCATTCTTCCTGTGGCCAGGCACCGAAAGGAACTGCCACCTGCCCTGGGTAAGAGACCCCCCCCAGCCCATCACCTTTTGAGAGCCCAGGGGGCATACAGTGCCCAGGTGGCCACCAGGCACAGAGTGAGCTCCTGCGGAGGCGGCCAGAGGTCTCCTGGGGAAACAGATTTAGGAATAAGACAAAGTCCTGGGGAGCAAAGCTTTTCTGGGAGTTAACTCATGATTTCACTGCAAGAATACAACACGCAGAGGCTGTGCCATTAGCACTGAGCTCAATACAGCGAGGCGGATTTAGAGCAGAGGACAATTGGGGCTGGGCTTTCTGCATGGCCTCAGGACAACTCCTAGCACAAATATTTTTAAAAGGAATGAACCGATGTGGAAACAGTCACCATCCACGATGCCTTCTTCCCTAACAGCAGTGATGGCATTGGACATCAGTCCAAAGAGCAACATCCACTGCACACAGAGAAAGGTTTCTGAATAAATGAATCAGGAAAACCCTCGGTCATCTCCTAAACACATTTCTAGACCACCGATATGGGGAACCTTGGTGAGAAAAGGCAGCACCTTTCACTAAAGCAGTGCAGCTGCTGAGCAGAGAGCAGAGAGCTTCGCAGACATGCATGCCCTCTTATTTACCTGGAAGTTTTTCCTCCCCTCCAGGTAAGTCTGTTGTTCTCATTGAGTTACCTATTACACACACCGGAATATCAGCTTCTGCTGCAATCTACAGTATCACATTCCATTTCATTTTTTCATTGAGTTTGGTGGTGCTCTTTTCAGTACGGCTTTGAGTTGAGTCCAATTTTAAGCATATGAGATAAAGCTAAACATCTTTAAGACGAACTGGAGGTTGCTACGTTACCATGACAGTAGGTTTGTATTGTAGCTGGTGATGGTTTGTGCTTGCTTGGATGGTAATTACTGTCAAAATGCAAAGGGCTAGTGAACAGGGCCCATGGGAAAGGGCAGGATGACAGTCTATGCAAGACATCCTGCTAATAGGTCTGAGAGCAATTACGGTATGGTTTATGATCACAACACTTAACCCTCTGCCTCTCACACTGCCCACCGCAAACCAGGCTCGCCCCAGCCCTGGAGGTCAGCTGCCAGCTCTGCCAACCCACACGGCTCTCCAGCACACCCCTTCCAAGTGTAACTCGTGCCTCCTCAACGACCAGCTGTGCCTGTGGACATCCCAAAACAAATACTGGAGAATTTTTAATACAATTTGTTTAGCTACCTCCAAAACCCGTAATAGATAATTTCTTTTTTAGCTACGTAAGTGCTGGCCAAACACTGCAGGCACCACCATCTCATGGTCTTATTCCATAATATCCAGCCTTAGGAAATATGGAAAAAAAAAATCCAGACCCAGCTTATTATAAAATACATCTTGCTTTGCATTGTGATGTCTAATTTGGCCGTGCCCTGGCTCCACCCTGCCCATACAACGCAGAGCAGGCCACATCTTCTACCAGCACAAGGAAAAGGACAGAAATCAAGGGCATCACATGAGAAATCAAGATGTTCAGTGAGCGTGGACCAGTCTTCGGTCTGTGCCAGGTCTCAGCTGCTGCGAGGATAAACATCCCTTGGCACTTTCCGCTGCTGTAGACCACCCGTGGCACACCGACGTTATCGGGAATTGGTGCCTCTGCCCCTGAACAGCCACAAAACGCATCTGCTTCTGTGTATTCCTGCAAGCGTTTTCCCTCACGAGGGCGTGATGCAGTCCAAGGTGCTGGGACCGCTCGTGATGCTCCCTCTCCGGGGGTACGGACACTGCCTCGGTCACCCAGCTCCAGAGGGCAGAGGTGGGGGACGCGGGGAAGCCCACCACGACGCTGTCTGCCGTGTAGCTGCTCGGTAACTTACTGGGGAGCTAGTTTGGGTTCAGTTGTGCATATTTTATGGGGCTTCCAGTCACAGGAGGACCCCTGATCCCCACTCTAGCCCTGATTCAACAACTTTCCTGATGGGAATAAAATCTGAAATCCAACACAACGTGTTTACAATCCAGAATTTCTGCCTCTCAGAGAAACTGACTTCTAAGATCTGTAATCGGCTTCCTGACTTAGGATTTGCATCTAGGCTTGGAATCCTGATTTCCTTCAGATTTCCAGTAATACTTAGAGCTAGGTGAATGATTTTTTTCTACAAAAGCGCCTGCAACAGATCCTGCCCTCCTGTGTCCCACACCCAAATCCCAAGGGATTAGAGAGGAACCCACCCGCGTGGCTGGGCTGGGGCAGGACTGGGTAATCCCAAACTCACGGAGCGCACAGACCCCACACCAGGCTCAGGCACCGCATCCCGGCCCCGCACCACCCGGTGCTGACCGAAGCCCCCCAGGTGTTGTGGGAACCCCCAGGAGCGTGGCTCAGGACGCCTGTCATCCCGGGGACGCCATGGGGCTCCACCAACCTCCACCACACAGCCCTTCCCTGCCCAGCACAACCCCAATTATAATCTCATCCTGATTAACGGGGCCTTGATGGCAATTTCATTACTCAAAAAGTAACATTTATTAGTCTATTGTAATGTGTTGTGATTGTAACTCTAATGCTAATAGGAAGAAGTTTAACCTCATTTCATTTTCCGTACAGTTAAAAACCCTATAACAATGTTCATAAATCAGGGTTTCAAATGTCATAAAAGCAAAGTTGTGGCTCTATGCTACGCCTGTCTTTTTTTAATTTTTGTATTTCATATTAATCTCGGATCCAGTCTTTCAGAACTCCACTTACTTACAATCCACATTTTATTTAGATTATCATTACGATAGCAGAAAAAATCCTCACCCTGCATATAATTTGCATGATTTAGGTAGATTGTGTTTTCAATTATATTAATAACCTAAAATGAAGCATACTGATTAGAGGCCCTTTCTCTCATTTAAAACGAACATTTTTATTAGTGATTTCTTCAGAGACGCCCCTTCTCCTTCCTCCAGCAACTCCACACACCAGAGATGCTATAAAGAAAATGCACCGGAACTTTGGCCTCGAGGTTTCCCCTTCTCACTGGAAGCCACGGAGGAAAAGACCCTACAGAAAACAGTGCAGCCAGACTGAGATTCTTCACCTCATCTCTTCATTTTATGGGCAGATTGTCTTTATTTTTTTCCTCAAATATTTTCAGAGACACTTCTTAGAAAATGCTTGGCTTTGTACTAAAGGCATTTTAATGAAAACGCAGGGGATACGGACCCAGAGTTCCTGCGCTGTGCCTTGGGTTTGCTTCTCCCCAGGCAACGCACAGATTTTAACAACCCACCTTGCAAAGACAATAAGGAGCACACGCTGGTATCACTGTCACTGTCACCACCCAGGCTACAACACGCATCACGAAGCTCAGCTACCACCGTGTGAATGACAGGTAGGAAGTCGTGCCAAGGGAAAAAAAAAAAGTAAGGGATTGTCTCTGAAACCTTCTCAGTTTGGCCTTTTCACCAGATCTCAAGATGAGCTGGAAGGTGGACAAGTTGGCACACAGCGAATACCTGTTAGTCACAACACTCCATTTCCGTCTGTTCCTGCGACTCTCCGAGGCTGGCGGCACCGCGGGCAGACCCCAGGCTGTGCCCCCCAGGCTGTGCCCCCCACGCCATCCCGCCTGCCCCGTGGCTGGAGCTCGGTGGGGTGTCTGCGCCCAGCGCCCACCAGAGAGAGGGCAGCAGCTCCTCCAGCATCTCTCGCCGCGGCACAAGCCCCCGCCTGGGCCCGAGACCCCCTCCCCGCGGTGACGGGCTGGTGACTAACTGCACTGTCCCTCCGCAGCCCCCGACGGGGAGGGCTCAGTCCTTTGCCCAGGACCTGATATTCTGAGGAAGGAAGAGCTTCCTTGGAGCCACCAGGGGGGACAGAAGATGGACCTGTCTCTCCTGCTGAAGCAGCCCGTGGGTTAGAGATGGAAATGGATGCTCTTCTGAAAGGCTTCTTCTCTCTTGCCAGCCCCGCCGTCGGTAAGGCTTCTGGTCCCCACCGGGAGAAGGGGTGACAGAGCTGTCACCACCAGAGGCAGCCGGCAGAGCTGGGGCTCAGCCCCTCCAGCTGCTCCCTGGCCGTGGGCAGACCCAGAGCCCCAGCCCATCAGCCCGTACGTGAGGCTTTCAGTCTGGAGAGCCACCTTTGGTCCCCGGCACCGCCGCTGCCTGCAGACCCATCACCGCCTTCCGTCCCGCGAGCGAGGGTAACGCTGGGCTTTACACATTTCAAGTCCAGGGGAGAGGAGATGGGCTCAGCAAAGGGAAGCCCTGTCAAACGCTCTCCCAAACTGCCTGACGGGCCCAAGCCTGAGGCAAAACTCCCTGCCCAGCCCCCGCGGCAGCTGTTTACCTGCTCCATGGATGCTGGAGGATCTCTCTCCCTTCCTACAGAGCCCTCCGCTCCATCGCCAAAGGAGCCCTGGCTGGGAACTGGACCCAAGCACACACGCACCAGAAACCCAACAGCATCTCTTTGTGCTCTGGAAAGAGAGGTTTAAGAGAGCAGGGACCTCCCAACCCTCCTGCCCAACTCAGCCACAACCTCTCTTCTCAGTGTCCCCCCCTCCACACGCACCACCCCCGAGTCTCCATCCTGTCCCCACGGCACAGGGAGATGGCACAGCAAGGGCTGGAAGAGCAGACGGTTCATGAAGCCAGTTCTGCTGGTTTCCCCCAAACTCTGGCCCCTCCTCACCAGTTCCCCACCAGGGCAGAGGAACCATCCCATTTCAGGACTGACTTTGCTTGGAGTGTAAAGGTTTGCCCAGCTTCTGACACAGGAGATCTGGCAGAGGGTCAGATGAGGTCCCCTTTTACCTCATCATGCCGACCACCTGGGAATCCGAGCACCCAGAAACCCGTAACCTCTGTCCTGGCAGGCAGGGGTTCCTGGAGCAGGACCTCATGGCTGGGGGTGACAGAGCGGTGGCACCGAGGTGAAGGCACACCTCGTCCTGCATCGCTGAGACCGACAGCGCGTTTGGGCTCACAAACGGCTGGAAAATCCCCACTTGTCAAAGATATTCACACTTCAGAGCACACCAAAGTAAAATGGGGAGAAATACCACCAGTCTGACTCACTGGCCACGATAAAAGCTACTTCTCTTGTGCTACTGACCTTCATGTGACCCGATACATTATTGATGAAAAAATGTGCTGTTTGCCAGGAGATGGGTTGTGTGAGTTGGGGGTAGGAGGGGAGGGGATGGGAAAGAATTAAAACAGAGAATTTGACGTGAATTTGCTGGTTATGGGGGACAGGAGCAGCTTCCCCTCCCATCCTACCACCAAGCGGAGTGCTCTGCAGCAGCCAGCTCAGACTGAGCTGGTAGAGCTTGTGGAGAAGGAACAACTGAGGAGGCCTCGTTCCCTGAAGCTGCAAAATTCTCTCAATACTCCTACCTTGGCTGCACTTCAAGAAGTTATATTGCTGTGGTTCATGGCTCAGGGAAGGCTCTGATGTTCTCGTGTGCCTTCCTGTACTTGCTAGGAATAATTACACCTGACACCCAGCCACAAGCAGAGCACAGCTCCCAGCGTGGGCACCTGGCTCTGCCCGAAACCCACCCTGGGGGGGGGTGTTCAATCCTGACTCTCGGGGAACCCTCCCACGCCATGAAGCAATCCCCAGTGCTCCAGTAGTTCTACCTGTTGAGCACTGAAGCAGATTTTCCATACTTTAGCGGCGGAAGAGCAGCAATGGTGTCACTGGTCTCACCGCCCAGGGTGCGAGTGGCAAGAAGCTGCAGGTCTAAAGGGATCAGATACGGCTTCATGAGGAATACTGGCATGAATCGATGACACTGGAGCAAGTCACACGTCTTCTGCTACCAAATAAATCAGTTCCTGAGCAACATGACTGTGCGGGAGCACCACAGATTATTCAGCTAGACCTGCCTAATTCCCCTTTCTCAGTGAAGCCTCAGCACAGGCAGGGTGAGAGCTTCTCTCTCCGTAGGTGCCCTGGGACGGACACACACTGTGCACAGAAGGGCATCAGCCACTCCACGAGGAGAACAACACAGCAGGACCTTACAAAGTACTTATCATTAGAAGATACTGCTTCCCGGGTGCAGTGGGAAGAGGCAGTTCTGGAAAGCTGGAAATGCTCTAAACCAGCAGAGGGAAAGCGTTCCCATGGAGGGAACCAGCAGAAACCCAACTCCAGTGGCAACAGTCTGTCTGAATCCTTCCTGCCTTTCACCCTCTGTCTCCTGGGTTTGCCTTGCAAGTGGAAGGTATTTGGAGTCTTTCCCCAGTCGTTCTCTCAGAGGTTACACACACAAACACACTGTTCCAAGACAGTCACTGAATTTCCGAGATTTTTTTTTAGAGTTGGAAGGGACCATAGAGATCATCTAGTCCCACTCCCCTGCTGAAGCAGGACTGCCCAGAGCTAGAGCATGTTCCTCAGGACTGCACCCAGGCAGGTCTTGAAAATCTCCAGAGAAGGGGACTCCACGACCTCCCTGGGCAGCCTCTTCCAGGGCTCTGTCACCCTCACTGTGAAGAAGTTTTTCCTCGTATTTGAGTGGAACCTCCTCTGTTCCACCTTGTGCCCGTTACCTCTCGTCCTCTCACTGGCAACCAGTGAAAAGAGTCTGGCTCCCTCTTCCTTCAAACCACCCTTTAGATACTTATAGGGATTAACAAGGTCTCCCCTCAGCCTTTTCTTCTCCAGACTAAAGAGTCCCAGCTCTCTCAGCCTTTCTTCATCAGGGAGATGCTCCAATCCTTGAATCATTCGTGTTGCCCTTCGCTGGACTCTCTCCAGTAGCTCCTTGTCCCTCTTGAACTGGTGAGCCCAGAACTGGATGCAGTATTCCAGTTGTGGCCTCACCAGTGCCGAGTAGAGGGGGAGAATGACTTCCCTTGACCTACTGGCCACACTCTTCCCTCTGCAGCCCAGGATTCCGTTGCCCTTCCTGGCCACAAGAGCACACTGCTTGCTCATTGTCATTTTGCTGTCTACCAGGACCCCCAGATCTTTCTCTTCAGAACTTGTCTCCAGCAGGTCCACCCCTAACCTGTCTTGGTGCCTGACATTCTTCTTCCCCAGGTGCAGGACCCTACACTTTTCCCTGTTATCTCATGAGGTTCTTGCTTGCCCAGCTCCCCAGCCTGTGCAGGTCTCGCTGGCCGGCAGCACGGAGCACAATGCCAGCTGTACAGAAACAGACACGGGTTTGCAATGCTCTCTGACAGCCGTCACCTCGGACAGATTTGCCAGCGAGCGCTGGGTTTGTCATAATGCTGCAAATAAATACTGTGGTGCACGGAGGAAAACAAGAACTGTGTTCTGTTTCTGCTGACTAAACATCTTCTCCCCCATTAGAGAGAGCAGACATGGGAAATGTGTTGCGACATCAGCCTACGTGCATTTTTGAGATGTCAAACACAGAGGTGCTGATCTCTTCCCGCAGCAAACACAGCTTCAGAGACATGGCACTGGGTTCCAGGGACACCACACCTACCTTTCTTCAGAGGCACTACACGTGGAGGGAAAGAATCTCAAAATTCTAATTGCCCTTCAGAAACAGAATAAATTTTCCCATCTTCTTCAGAAAGAGCCCTTTAGAAAGCAAACACAGCTAAAGCCACTCTTTCTCTTGCTGAAAATAACACCGCCGCATTCTCCCATCTATCCTTCCCCTCAATATTCTCATCACAATAATTCCATTTATTCTGCTCTTAAAGCACCTTTGTCTGAAACAGGCACAGCCCAAGCCTGTCTCGGCTTTTGTCAGTGTTTTAGCTTAAACTGTATGCCGTACCTCAGCATTCCTAAAAATCTCTCTCGTGTCATTCGGAGAGGGAGGGAGGGGAAAAGCAAGCAGCCCCTCTCTTCAGGGCTGAGCCCGGGGTGGCTGTGGGGACCTGGGGACACCGGCCCCGCGGCCAAATCCCGGCCAGAGCGTGGGAGCTCATCGGCAGAGGGCTCCCTCGGCTGCTCCAGCCACACGGAGCCTCCTCCAGCCTTGCCCCTTCCCTCCCCACACACTTCTGCTGACAGGAGATCCAGATGCCTGGAGCTGTCACCTCGCATTCTTCTCAAAGCAACCCTAATATCAGATGATACAAAAACACCAAGGCTCGGAGGATTTAAACCCACTCACTAGAAAAATTGGAATCCACAGGTGGCGTGTTGGGGGCTATTTCACACCTAGGACTATCACGGCTGCCTTGAAGATTTCTCCTCGTTGTACAACTACCTTGCAAGTCCTGGACTTTACCTTCCCCCAGCTCCACTCTTCATTCACACATACCTGGTGGCTACCACCAGTTGTAAGGACAAGCAGGTATCAAGGGTCAGCACACCCTTGAATCAAGCTCTAGATCAGTGACAATTCAGATGAAAATAAGCAGTAAGTTCTCCACAAACTCTTGCCAGTCAGTATGGGCAGATTCTAGTTAAAGAAAGAGGGTAAAGAATACAGCGCAATACTTCTGATTATAACAAATACACCCCAAAGCAGCTGTTCCTCTGGCATGGCTGAAAGGGTAACGGCCTATTGAAGAGATTCAACTGCAAGTACAAGAGCACAGTGAGGATGAGGAGTCCATCTAAGCATGGTGATGAAGCACAGGAGCTGGGTGACTTCAGGCACAGCCAAGAGAGGCCTCTCCCATCATCACTGCAATCGGCCAAACCCATTTACACCAGAAGATGAGCGTGGTGAGCACAGACCCTGCCTGAGGAACACTACCCTCCCTTTGACCCTCACTCCAAGAACTTACACCTCTCTGGGCAGCCTGTTCCAGTGCTCTACTACTCTCACAGTAAAGAAGTTCCTCCTCATGTTTAGGTGGAACTTCTTATACTCAAATATCTCTGGCTTAGCAGGATTATATGAGGGAACTCAACAAGTTAGAGCAGGAGAGCAACAAGCAGCCAACCGATGAAGAGGTATCTCAAACCAGTATCACTAAGTTAAACGTGTCTCTTACAAACCCATAACTGACTTCTGAGATTAAACTCTACCCACCCTCATGAGTTACTTGTGTAAACCTCAGGTCTTTGCTTGCAGGAAGCTCCTTAAAGAGACTGAATTGTTGCTAAGTTCATAAAATCGCAGACAGACCTTTCTTTCCACCAGCCATAAATCCTTTCCCCCCGCTTTTAAAGCAAAGACAGTGGAAGGGGACTAAGGATATCAGCCCATCTTCAGATAACGGGAAGGCACAAAACACATTCATCGCGGTGCTCAAATAGCGCTGAACTCCAGGATGTAATCAATCCCTTCAGGATGTCGAAGAAAACTTAATTATGGTCTCGCTGAAATATGAAAAGGGAGTTGCTCAAAATCCTATTAACAATTTATCAATTTTGGCTTTTGAAAAGTGCATGGCTCCCCAGTGCTTTATGGTGGGCAGGTACAAAGCTGCTTTTCACATGGCAATTGCCACAAAGAAGAATCTACCCAAAAAAATGCAATTAACAGGCAAAATAATTCGGAGTTTTTTCATGGTTTTGGTGTTGGGGTCCACCCCCCTACCCTCCCCTTAAATGCATTGAAAACAAGGACAGTGAAAAGGTCCATGCTCAGGAGTATGAATTTGTTCACCGAGCCCTAGGCTGCTGCAAAGGACGAGCACTTTGCTGTCCCCAGGCTTCCTGTTGCCACATCTTGCACCCTCTTTTACCAAGGTCTGATCTGATACAAACCCTGCAAGCAGTAATAAAAAAAAAAAAAAGAAAACAATAACCTTGTCAAGCATCACATGGGAAACTGCTCTTTCACCTCAGGCATTTCAGTCTGGGCTTCTTTTTACTTCGTTTCACCTGGCAGAGACTCTTCCTCCCCCCGAGGTCCGTCCCGGTACAGGCTCCTCCATCCCTGTGGCTGGAGACCCTTCTCCAGTGGTGCCTGACACACTAGAACCACCCCAGCCCCAGGGGCACATCTCCTTCCCTTGCCCGTGGCTGCAGAAGGGGATCGACAGCGTTAGTCAGCCTCGCAGAGTCACTCCTCGTTTCGCTCTGAAAGGATGTGACAGCCCGATCGCAAACACGATCCGAGAATGTCAGCTCCGGGCCACTCTCTGGAGTATCGGGACACAATCCACTGAGCTCCTCAGCTTCTCATCGACACCGAGCCCTTCTCTACGGCAACAACGAGCTGCCACCACCTGCACTCAACTGCTCCAGCCTGAAACTGGGGGGGTCCATAAGGCTTTCTTCCCACAGACTTAGTTACAGTTAATTCTTGGGGCACACCCAGTACAAAAGGTCATTTTTCAATCCAGTGTTTTAAAAACATTTTTAAGTAGGCTATGAGAAAAGAAAAAAAAAGTGTCATTTACTAGAAAGCCAAGTTTTGCTTAAACCCAAAGGAAGGAAATGCAGCCACCAGAGCGGTGAGCCCCTCTGTGCTGGGGGTGTAATGGTAACGTGTGTAATGGTAACCTGGCTCCTCTGAACCCCCCCAGCCCCGCTGCTGACCAGGGGAAACCTCAACAGGGGTATTTACAGAAAAACACCTCATCATGGAGCAGGAAAACAAGACAAGCTGATGTTCCTAGAAACTACTGAACTTTGGAAAAGAACATAGAGCATGTTTTGTGGCTCCATTACCTGCCCTACCTGCACTCTGGACATAGCCATACCACTTCTCCTCCCACAGACTCCCCACATCCCATCATTGCTCCCACAAAGCTCCAGTCAGGATTCCTTAAGAGGCAGGAACAGGGCACAACACTTGCATCCTCAAGTAAAGAAGTGTCAAAAATTCTGATGTTGTAAAAGAGGAGGTGAAAACACCGTCGGCTATAATGTGAAGCAGATGAGAAGCATGAAGAACCTGCTCAAAGTATAACTGCTTGTCAATTGTTTTAAATCTAATTTTCTCCTTCCTCCCCAAACAGTGCCCATAAATTCACTACATCTCTTTGTCCTTGAAGGCGAACATCAGAAGTGAGGAAATCTTCAAAGAGAAGTTATTCCCCAAGTTCACGGTTAATATTTCTCTCTTATTTGGGGCCGGGACTGTACCACAGGAACCAGGGCAGGAGGGGAAGGTGTTGCCCTTCTGCTCCTCAGCACCATACTGGGGCCCGGGGCCATGGGAACCAACGGGCCTTGTCCCAGTCAATTAAGTAAATGTATTGGCTCCAACACAGACAAGAAAACATGAACTAGGCAAGATAGAAAGGTCCTCACCATCTTGTCACCCTCTAAATGGGAGAAGCGTAGTTAACAGCACTGGAGAAATGTTTCCTATTTGATTTTATTAACTGATTGACATGAATTAATGCATTGGGATATTTGATTGTGTCATAAAATGTGTATATGAACATCATGATTCAATTTAATGTACCCATTACTGCTTGATGTGCCATTATATTAGACTAAATTAAAAGAATTTTATGGAAAAAAAATTGCAATTAAAGACTCAAAATTGATTACATTCATAACTTAGAGGATATTCACTTCTATTCATGTTTTGAATAATGACAATAAAAGAACCAGAAAACAACACAGGCGATGTAAAGATGGACAAACAGTGCAAAGGAAAGGGGTCCATACAGCCCCACCTTCCCACAGGCTGGGAAACAGCTGGGAACAACCCACCACCACGGCACGGGGGTCTGATACCACCGGAGGGGGTGTGCGGAGAGCCCCCGGCAGCGCCGTGCAGGAAACACGGCATTTCCCCCGAGCTGCACAGCCGTTGCTCTGCCGGGGATTCCTGGGTGGGGTGGGGTGGGGTGGTGGTTCCTACAAGCGGTGCCCACTGCAGTTACTGCTGCCTTGGATAGAAACGGCCAGAGCATTGAATCATCTATTACAGCCCCGGTTCTGGGTGTCTGCTCGGCTCCTGCTTTCCTCAGGGTGAACGCTGCTCTGTGCCCACCCCGATCTGCACCCGTGGACCTGGATGCTGCTCCATGGAACCTTCTCATGGAAATCCAGGCACCCGGACTGCCACTGTCCACGCAAGGACCCACTGCTGGTTCACACACAGGCACGTGCTTTAAGGTACTCACGGATCACACACAACACTTCCCAGAGACTACCTTTACTCTCCCCCTAAGAGTTCCAGTGACCACTGAGAAGCCGCTGTGTAGCTTCACCCACTGCTTAACATCTTTACTATTGTTTTCCAATTTTTCACCTGAATCCTTGGTGGCAATTAATATCTTACATTATTTTCTCTAAACCAATCACATATATGCTATAAAATGAAAACAGAAAGCACTGAGTAGACCTGAGCCCATTAGAGTCTCCTCTCTGTCACCACAGACACCCATTAAGGAGAGAGGGAAGCAGTGACAAGGGACTGCAAGCTCACAAGTTGTCATCACACGCATATTTTCTAGGCTTGTTACAAAACTTCCTCTTCTCTTTGAATAACCTAAGACAAAAGACCATCTTTCACAGATTAACTCATCTCAATATTTGGGAAAACTCCAGCCTGTTCTATGGACTTGAATTCACCCATTCACATACAAAATGTAGAACTCTTCTTCTGTTGTGGCATGTACGTTTACTCCTTTCTCAGCAATATTTCAACCAATTACCTCTTAATTATTACTACTGTTGGGGATTTGAGAGGCCCAAGAGATGCATGTACTCCTCATTCTCTCTAGCGTCCTCTATCATGTGAATTTTCTCCCCACAAAAGCACACCTAGACTTCCCTTTCTTCAATATCTGACAAATTAACAAATATGACTTTTTCTTACTCCATGAAGATAATGGTTCAAATAAACAACTATTTTGAGTGTGAAAAATCTGTCACCTGGAAAGTGATTAAAAGATAGCTAAAAACAAACCACCTCAGTGTGTCTTTTGATACCTATTTTTATTAGCTTTTTGACACCTCCATTCCCTAAAAATACTACAAAACATTGCTTCATCGAGTCTGTCGCCTAGAACTGCTCCACAGGAGTGAATCATCTGATCCTCCGAGTGTGGTGAAAGAACAGCTTGTTCCCATGAGGATACCTTCTCTCCAGCAGGTCCTACATCTCTTAAGGATATGGGTAGTGTGGCCCCTTAACTAGGTTAAGCTTTTTCCTGAAGTTTCAGGCAACACATCTCATTCCGATGTTTTTTTAGCAAGCAAGACTGGCAATAGAGGCTGCAACGCTTCGTCTACCTTCTGCTGACCTCAAGCAGCACTGACTCAGTGAAAGATTTGGTCTCACGTTGAAAGAATTGGTACTTACTGCCTAGAAAAAGTGTTTGGTAGATGAGATGATCTAAGTTTCGCAGGTATGTCTTTTTGTTCATCTGGTGCTTTCTTTAAATATGTCTTTTGGTACAAATATCCCATGTAGGATTCAGGTTATGATCTGTGGCATCAAGAAGCCTCCTCAACTGAAACTGGAGAGTTATCTTTTAAAGAAACAAGGGTTCCACTGTTCAGTTTAGTTGAGATGACTAGATCACAACTTATTTTTCATGTCCTGATAATTAAGTGTTTTTCAAGTGTGGTCACACCTAAACAATTTTGAACTATAAAAGAATCACAGGTCAGTAATTCCTACACACGTGCTGTGATTCCTCCCGATTTTGGTCTGTTGCTGCCCATCACACCTACTGCTTGGTGTCTGCCAACTGGAAAGAGATGCCACCAGGAACTGGCAAAACCTACCCTATTACCCTGCTAGTAGCTTGGGCATTTTCTCCAAAAATACCAAAAGTCTGAACTTTAGCGTAGGTAACACCAATCAGCTGTACTCATCTGCTCAGGGAAGTTCACTCCAAGATTACAGCCTGGGTCTCAAAGTCAAACAAAGCGAGAGTTGTTCTCATGTCCAGTCAAAGTCACCACTACTTGAGTTTACAGGCTAAAAGCAGCCCAGATACACCCAGTGAAATTGGAAAACCCTTCCCCGAGTCAGAATGGGCAGAGCCAAGCAGGCCCATGGCTCAACCAGCAGCCTGGGCTGCAAGAACAGCTCTGAACCCTGGTCCATCCCCAGCCAGGGTCTATTCCTGCCTCTGATGGTTGTGTGATCTGAAGGGCAGGTGGCACCACGAGGCAGTTGGGAGTATCTAAACTTTATGTTTAGAAATGAGAAATAAGAATGCTACTTAGAGATCCTGAATGATTTTTCTCAGCATATACAGATGCAACTCCCGAGTAGGGATTTTGGACACCATCCAAACAGAAGTTTCTGATTTAACCAGTACAACAGCAGCCTGACCTGAGACATCCCCCATCTCCTGCAGACAGGAGAGAGTGAGCAAGAACTAGGCCTGTTCCTTGATAGTAAGAAGATAAAAAAGCAGACAGACATGCTGTCAAAGAAACTTGTGCTTGTCTCCTAAAGCACAAATCCCTCCATCGCCCAGGTGGAGGTCTATGGTGCAAGCACAGCACTGACAAGTTTCTCCCAACTCACTCCAGGAGCCCATTATCCATCAGACACTCAAGGAAGTGAACCAGGGGATGACAATACTCCTGTAGAGTGGTTTAGATGTGGTGTTGGGGGATATGGTCTAGGGGAGAACTTTGTAGAGCAGGGTTGATGGTTGGACTCAATGATCCCAAGGGTCTTTTCCAACCTAAATGATTCTATGATTCTATAAAGAAAACAACTCTCATTTGCAGGTTCTTCTGGTTATTTATGGAGATGAATGCCTTCCTCTGCTTACAGGAGTACTTGAGCTGCTAAAGAAACAGAGGATGAGCAGAGGGAACTTGGTACCTGCCCCTTAACTTTGTTTCATGGAGGAACTGGTACTTCTTCTGCCTCACAGGAGCCCAGACCATTAATGCGCCCCAGGACATGACCCTGAGGTACATAAAACTCAATACACCCTGGAAGGCAAGAGCCACCCTAAAACCCCCTGCAAACACCTAACTAACACCAACACAAAGCCCTATGCCAACCCATGCTGAGACCATCCCCTCACTCTGCAGTCAGGCTGCACACATGTAACACATGCAACAGGCAATAAGGAGCCTCTGGGGACACCCCTACTCCTTCCCAAAGGTACAAGAGATGCTGGCACCCTGGGGTGTGTTTTCAGGTGGCTATGCAGAACAAACACAAGGGCAGGTTCTCACCCCCTGCGTTGCAGGCTGCCTGTCTGACCCGAGTGCTTCAGGATTTGATACCGCAGTGAAGCAGTTCCCACAAAGCCACCCCCTAATCTCTGCTAACAGCCAACTCAGTCGGGTTAGTATCCACACGTTGCCGACAGGAATTATGTGCTTAGAAGGTAAGGTGTGGCTTTTTCAACCAATGCAAACAGCATTCAAAGCATTTTTATTTCTCAGAAATATGCAAAGATGCTGTTCTTTTGTATTTTAAATAACTTTGTCATTCCTCACAAGGTGTTGTTTGCTATTCCATGCTGGTGGACAGTGATCAGGGGACCAGCAGGACAGCAGGGCCAGGAGCTGAAGCAGGAGCAGCACTCCATAAGGTAGCAGAGTACCTACTCACAAGTCACTAACAACCTTGGTATTACCTTTTTTAGTGTGCTTTCTTTCAAGGAACACTTTAAAAGCATCTGATTTTCTAATAAATCAATACCCAGAAGTATCCCACAACATGAGCAACATTTTCAGAAGCCCAGCTTTGTTTCCTGGGGGAAACAAGGGACCGGCCACTGGGATCTGGAGGTAGCCACTTCGGCCAGCATCGGGAAGGGGCTGGCTCCTGACAGACAGCACTTGGACTCAGTGGGGTATTTGAAGGAGGATGGGGCAAGGGCCTTGTGGAATACCCTCTTGAAGAGATGCCAACAAGTAAATTGCTGAAGAAAAAAAGTACAACGCATGTCAGATTTTTAATTACATGTCTATTTTCCCAACAAAGAAGTGCAATTAAAGTTAATCATTTCTATTATATTACACAATGCCTCCATTACTAATGGAATCAGGAATGCATGAAGGAAAAGCACATTAATACATAAACACTCCTTTCATACCGATGACTATTTTGTACTCAAACACACTCAAACACAGCAGTGCTCAATTATGCATCACCCGCTTTGCCACGGAACTACCTCGAATGCCTTTGGGGGGGATGAGGAGAGTGCGGGGCTGGCTTACAAACCCCAGCCTCCCTAAGGATGCTGCTTTGCCCACGTGTCCTGAAAGCATCCAGGGCAGCGTCCCCTGCCGCCCCCACAGCTGTCACCCCACTGTAGGTGGGCACAAACCAGCCTCTCGTCCTTCCTCCGCGCCCAGCGCCCACAGCAGTTCCAGCACCTCCTGCAAATCACAGACAGCCTGAGCAACAACGGACATCAGAGCCTTGTGCAATTCATACCAGCCAGTGAAATCCAGTGGAGTTTGAGGTACACCCGGTTATTAGGATAAATTTTGCTCTCTGGTGTCAATCCAGAGTAGTGCAATTGAATACAGGGGATTTAATCCCTACTTACAGCAGGTGCAGGAAGAGTAGAATTTGACACTTTTTTCAGCGATTACAGAAATAATGTTTTTATGCTTTAGTCTATTTTTATAGACTACTATGGCTCCTGCAATCACTATCAAATGCTACTGGGTACGTAAGACAAGCAGTTCCCAGTCTGGAGGAGGGACATAGCTCTCACAACCGGAGATGAGGCTGGTGCCTCTCTAACTCTGTATTGTCAGTGCTGGCTGTTCTTAGGAGCATCCACAGGCAGTTTCCACACCTACAGCCCCTGACTGCAGGGTGTGGAGGCCAGGGCAGACACCTCCGAGCAGGTACTAGTGCCCATGTTTCACCTTATCTGAGTGAAAACAGTATTAATGGTGATGCTCAACCACACCGTCAGCTCCACTGCAGAAAACGACACAGATTTCACGTGTGCCCTGCTCCTTGGGCTGCACCTCTGAGCACTGAGCCTCCTGGCAAAGAGCTTCAGAGCTGAAGATGTACACGAGCATGAGACATTTCCATGCTGACTACAAATATTTGCTACTTTAGTCCCTCTCCTGCCCCCACCCCTGGGTGAGTGAGTGTAAAAATCTACATGAACTTTTGTGGCAAAAGGAAGAACTGATGACAGTGGGTAGCACATTTCAAATGCAGTTTCATGGGCTTTTGGAAAAGGCTCAGTGTAAGCTGCCATGGAAACGTCTGGCCCCTGGTGGGCTCTGCTTTCTCCAGTAGAGGTACTGGAGCACATTCCCCAGTAGGCACCTGCAAAGCATCTGGAGATCTTCCATACAGCAGGCCAGCACTCTCCAAGGAACCAGTACATGCAGCCACAAACACAAATCTGTTCTTTCTTCCAGGTACCGCACGCCTGGGGAGAAACACTGCCAAAGTAGCAGCAAAGGGTCCCTGGATTGTCTTTTTTTCAAGTCCATGTTCCAGTAGAGATTTACGTATGACCACAGGCAGCCATATAGGTCTGGTTCCCTGCAACCCTTCAGGTGAACAGCCGCTGCTCCTGGAAGGGGACACGCAGCCGAGACTCTGTCCTACCAGGAGCTCCGTCTCTTCTGCAGGTCTCCCAAACACACAGACACACAGGGATCCCTGCACCACAACTGTGGCACCACACAGCTGCTCAGAACATACAACAACTCAAAGAAAAGGGTGATTTTACAAATACATACATTGTCCATAGCACATACCAACACAATTTCAAGCAATTGAAACATGCAGTCATTCCCGTTCCATGTGTGATGGGTGACCACAAACTGGACAAAAGCTGTGTGTACGAAGTGTGTACGAAGCACATTAAAGGTGGCCAAAGGAGTCACCCAGAAACCAACATCTAGAAAGCACAGTTTTGCAGAGCCCCGCAGCTTTCTTCAAAGTTTCTACCAATTGACTAATTCAAATAACTTTTCCTAAGTTTTCCTTTTAATTTGACTTTCTGCCAGTACAGACAATTAACAAGAAACTTTATGTCCTGGCCACATTTTTCTTTAAGGCTGGTAAAAGCAAGTACATTCAATGGAGCACTGACAGCTTTAACTGCTTTTACTGTGCTGATGAACCACCGTGGAAAAAACCCTGAAGAAGCAAATAATTTGCAGAGAAAATATATTGTTTTAATTTCAGCAAAGTCGATGCAAGCCAATAACCAATGCAGGACATCATTATCAAAGCTGTCTGAACTTAATTTACTCTTCTTTTCGAAATAGCGATTTCTAAAAAAGTGTATTGTACCAAGGTAGAGAGATGGGGAAGAAGGACTGAACCCAAAATCGGGCATCTGTTTTTGTGAGCACCTCCATTGGTCGTCCCTCTAGCTCACCCAAAACATACTTTTAGACTTTCTTGTATTTAATTTTCTAAAGTTCAAATTAAAACCAGAACAAGTCAAAGAAAACATTTACTTAGAACAAAACTAAACCATTTGAGCTCTTAACTGTTTTCTACATGTTTCCCCCAGCCACCAAACAACTACCACTTGCTACTCTCTTCAACAAGGCTCAGGCCATCTGTTGCTTCTGAGCTGTCTCAAGACACTTCCACCTGTCCGACCCCAAGACAGGCTCCTTTCTCTACAAGAGAGGTGGCAATGCATCAACTCAACCATAAATATCCCTGAGAACAGCGACCTGTTGGCCAAGCATCCGCAACCTTCTCCACGATGCTAATGTTCCACCTCTCAGCCTCTAACGATCCCTCAGATGCTCCCACAAAGGACCACCCCCGCGATGTCCCTGCTGGGCACTGGGCGGGCTGCTCCAGGTAGACCCTGTGCAGCCCCCAGCTCTGCTTCCAGCCATGCTCACAGCGGGTGTTGGGCTGTGAGCTGCTGCAGGATGCCTTTGGCTAACCATTTCTACACAAAATACCACCTGAAAGTCCTGTGCAACAGGCGAGCCCACCCTAGACAGTGTGAGGAGCTAGCTCATCATGAAACAACTAAGGTGAAATGGGATGACATTTGGGAGCAGCAAAACCAGTAGCTCAGTGGAATGAGAATTTAAGAAAGATGCGTTATTTCTTTAAGTAGAAGCACTGCAGCTGGCAGTAAAGGGCACATAAGCGATGGAAAGTGTCCACCTGAGAAAGGATTTGCCAGAAAGGCAGGAGAAATGCAGCAAACAACCTTGGGAGTGGAGCTGAACCTACACACTGGTTATTAGAGTCAAATATTCAAACCCCATAGAAGCCTGCTTTATCTGATTAAAATATACATGCTTATCTGAAAGCATCACTTTAAATTCAAGTATTATTGAAGAAGAAATGAAGTATTTTATGAGATTACTTTCAAAAAAAATCAAAAGACCATGAAAGGGGAAACATACAATAGAACTTTCAGTCAGCAACTGTTGTTGAAAAGCAGTATTCAAAGAAAAGATAAAAATTAAAAAGATAAATCACTTAATTACAGTTGGGTCCATTGTGTACATTTGGGCTTACTGGAAACAAATGTTTAGCTACATCTCCATATCAAATCTCTCCAGACATCGCCCAGTACCACACTCAGCTCCTGGCATTAAGCAGAAGGCGAGTGCTCTTCTGCATTCATCAACAAGAACATCGTTCAGCCTGGGCTTCTGAATTAAAACCAACAGCCAAATTATGTCCCCACTGGTTTAAATTAAGTCAGAAAATAAACATACAAATCTAAAACCCTCTAGGATCTAAGAACTTTCCATGTATGCAAACGAGAGGGGCAGTGCACACAGTTTTCCTTACTATCTTATTATAAACTGGTGAGATTTTTGGTGAGACCGTTGCAGAACACCTCCCCACAGCTTTAAAGAAGACGACCCAACCTGAGCGGTGGCATGCTCTGGCAGAGAAAGCTCTCCTCCTTGCAGATGGTGCTTCTGATGTTGGCAAGAACATAAAAGCAGATTATTTGGACAATCTTTGCTATAGCTACCCAAGATCCTTCCAAAGGCAAGGCCTCCAGGTATTTGTAAGTGGGACTAGGACGCCCTTTGTCTGGGCAAACTGTCCCCTGGCCACCTTCCCTCTGCCAGCCCCACTGCTCTTCAGCAACATCTCCCCGTTCCTCTCCCTCAAACAGGCTGAGAGACTCCTTCCCCACCCTAAGGACACTAATCCTCTAATTTGAGTTGGATATAAAACTGAAGTATCAAACTGCATATGTTGTAGGCAAAAAAAAAAAAAATTTCTTCAGAAAACTTAAGGAATGGGGGCTCCTTTGCCATCCTGAAATAAGTCTGGGTTCACAAGACATGAGTTCCCGAGGAAGGGAAAATCCATTTCTCAGGAGCCTGACAAAAGCAAGAGAGACTGTGGGCCACCAGAAGTGAAAGCAAGGACATGAACATAAAGGGCTGTTTAAAGCCTATTGAGTGGAATGCCATAGCAGAAGAAAATACTGAAAACACTCAGAGAAAAATGAAATCTTTTTAATGTTTTGGGGTTATTTTCTGGTAAGGAATAGTTGAAGAAGAGACTAGGTATTTGTCAGCACTGAAAAGTGGAGCAATTTCAGAGCATACTTTTTATTTCTTTTAAAACCTCTCTGAAGTTAAAAAAGAGTATCTGTTTTGTAGGTGAGTTTAAAACCAGTAATACAGCAGAGCAGGGGGTGGTGAAAAAAATTACAAACCACGCAAGCACAAGCTTTAAAGCATAAAAGGCTCGCAGCATTCCAGACAACACAAATCAGGGACATTTTCTGGATCACATCACCTCTAAAGAAGTGCAACAGAGAGAAATTTCTAAAAAATATAAAGAACACTTGTGAAAAGGAAATGAGAACAGAAGTGAGCCCATGTGTAAATTGAAGATAAAGCAGTGGTAGAAAGTTCCTGCCCAATCCCTCACTGTCTGCCAGATCCTCCACCGTTCTCCTACCCAGCTGCCAAACCATCCATCCTGCCACGCACTAAACGTACGGCAATTACCGCCGTTCATGGGCAATAGCTGGGTGCCTGATAGCTTTCTTACCCAAAATAACTTGGTGTTTTCCTCCCAATTCCTTCAGTAGACCAAAAGTAAGTAGGTGGGACTCCAAAGCCAAGGGAAGGCACCAACTGGTGTCGCACAGCAATGGCACCCGTGGCGCCCAACCTCCCAGCGCCTCGGAATCCTGCTGCGGCACCACCCGAAGGGGCTGGCACCATTATTTACACAAGCAGATTACAACAGCACGGGCTCATCAGTTCAGCTATTGTGTCTTGTTAGCTTAACTAAATCTCAAACTCCGTAAGGAGCGGCATTTCCCCCTGAAGTTATTAAAGGGTAGATTTCTTTTAATTAAACTCATTTACATGACTAAATTAGATTTAATTACTCCCATTCATTTCACTAATACCTCTCTTTGATTGGAGAAAGGCAACTTTTCTAATTGCTTAAAACAGGACTCGGTGGGTCTTTCCCAGTACACGCCAGCAGGAGGAAACAACAGCTCCACAACCAAGGAGAGCAGAGCAGAGCAGATTTTTGGGTGGTAAACACACCAGACAACTTTTTACTCCTAGACGGGTGTTGTTCACGGTGCAAACTGGCAGCCCAACAGACAAGCAGAATTATTGTCTTTATATCCATAACATCTAGCATTTATAGCATGATTTAAAGCAAGTTCTACAATTCTTTTCAAGTACTTCATACCTAATCAAGAGACACATTAGGAGATCAACAGCTGTGAAACTTGCTTCCCTTCGTTTTACTTTTGAGATTTGGATGGGGGGGGGAACCCACAAAAGCAGAACTTTTGGAACTGAAGGCTCAAAACGTTTTGATTAAGTGTTCTTTATCCTCTTTGCCTGCCAGCCAGAAAGCTCACTGCTTTCATTCTGAGTTTTCATAATTGCAACTTTTGACATTTTCTCTTTTTCAGCATTTCAAAGTAACAAGTTTTAAGGGGGCTGGTGCACATTTTTTCCCCACTATTTTGCCAGATCTGAGTGGGATCTGACCCAGGCTCCACACCAACCAGCCCTGGTACCACCAAGAACGCAAAGAGCAGGCTCGTGAAGTTTTCCATCACCAGTTCTGTAGAGAAGTGACAAACATGACGAATGTCAGTAGGGAAAGCGCCCACTCTGGAGTCTCTGGGTACAACAGTGTTGCCAAAGGACTCTGGTGTCCCAGCGCTGTGGCTGTTCCTGTCCTTTCTCAGGGCATCCCGAGTCAGTGGGCTTCCTCAGCCCTTCATCCCCGCCAGCCCGCGGCACCGCGACACACGTTTGTGGGGACAGCTGTCAGCCACGCTCACGTAAGGACAAGCAAAGGGAGAAAAAGCTGACATTTCTACTGACATATTTAATAAAACAAGTATTACACAGGTTATGATGTTGGGAGTGGCAGCTACTCAAGGCACAAAGGGGAGACCCACCACAATGAGCCTCAGACCAGTATTTACCAGCAGACAGCGCCCACCCACAACACACAGAGTTATCACGAGGTGAAGTTGTGCTATTCCCAACACTGAACACAAAAATATGGCATGGAACAGAAAAGTGAGATGAGTTTTTTGGGGTCTGGCACACCCCATCTTACACACGAAACCTCCTTTACACAAGGTATCAGCTTGCCATCAGCATTATCCACCAAGTCAAAGCGTCAAAGACCAACTTCCCAGTCGGCCAAAAGAATTCATCATGTTAAACTCAGTGGGACTGTTTGGCACAAAAACACCTCACGGTTTCATTCCACTAGTCAGTGTCTCGTGTTCCACATTGTCTTGTGTTATTCTACCTTGGAAACATGGAAGCAGAAGAAATTCCATGCAGGATTCACAATACACTGAATTTCTAGCCAACGCCACGCATGGCATCAAGTGATTTCACTGGCACTAACTGGAATTTTGCCGTCAGTGTCACTGGGAGCCAGGCTGGACCTAATTTTCTGAACACACACAAAAAAAACCCCAAAACCACACAGGTCATGGCAGAGACATCCGGGTTTTGTCCCGGACGTTCCTGTCCATGCCTATGAAAAATTTCCTATTTTGACTCACAGCAAAAATTGATGTGCGTAGCTGATCTGCCCTTTCTGTCCTCAAGTGCTCCAAACACTTAAAAATACTACTTATGGCCAATTAAGTAAAATATACCTTGTTGAAATAACAGCCTCCAGAAGACATCAGCAGGAAATTTTACGCATAATTCTAAGGCTTAAAATGGAACATTCTAGGCAGTGCCAAGACTGTTCCTTACCAGCTCACTAGATCAAATACAACCCCTACCTTCATTACTCTTTGGGTGTTTTTTGTAAATAAACCAAACCTGTGATCCACCACCACAGCATTCTGCCAAAATATGGCTGACTTGAACCCGCTGCCAAGAACAGCACACCTGATCTTTGTAAAAAATACAGAAATTAAACACCTCTTTTCAAAGAATAGTAAAGACACTGTTTGCAAAACACAGTCTTTGTGCTTCACAGAATGGAGTTAATGACGTAATTGCAAATTTAACACTCACACTGATGTTTTTTCAGACACTGGGTGCAGAGATCAACCGTGCTTTGAAGCCGTGCTACTTCAGCTGAGGTGAATGAATTTGATTTCTGTAAGACAAACAGAAATCTCTCTACTATTTGGCACCAGTTCCTTTCATTAGATACAATTCTTCTGCCCCCTTTCTCAACATGTAAATAGTATTTATCCAACCACACATGATGTGTGGCCTAATTATCACTCTAATATTTTTCAGGAAAAAAAAAATTAGTGTAATTAACAAGGAAATAAGAAACAAGCCCCCCTGCCCTGCTTTTTTTTTTTTTTTTTCAAATCAGGTTCAGTAGTAATCACAGTGGTTGGAACGTGGTATTTTGATTCTTTGCCAGCACTTAATAGATTTTGAAATTCATGGAATCTTTCAAAATAAAAATGTTACCACTTTTCTGGTCACTTTTCCTCCACACCCACCCCCAAGTAATCTTATCTTCACAGTTTCTTCACCAAAAAAGATTTTTAGTAGACAGTGTCACCAAAAGTCAAGCTAAAATATATACTTTTTCCTAGGATAAATTATCTGAAATAAGCACATGGCAAAACTAATCCAGGCCCTCAGGAAACAGAGCCTTTGATGGGCACAGAAGGCAAAGGAGACCTTCAGGTACCCACAAGCAGGAAGACTGGCAGGAGAAGGTGGCGGAGAGACTTGGGTGGCTTCAGGAGATGAAGAGTCAACCCAAGAGCAGACGTGACCATTGTACGTGTAACACCATGGAAGGGTTTGGATCTACACACGCTCCTCAGGGTTTGCTTCCAGCTGGGCACAAACACTCCCTCCCGCTCGCGTGCTTTTCTAGACTATGATTTCATAGTCAGGGTCAGGTTAAAGGATTTCAAAGTTGAGCTATAACTGCAGTACAACTAAATTATGAGCTTCTCCTGAGGTCACACACAGCAAGCAGGCTAAAGAACTGAAATTCCAGACTTTGTCAGTTCTGCTCAAAACCGGCTCAAGGTTTGTCCATTGCCTTTTAGGCCATTTTGGCCCAAATTTTGCGCTTATGGCAAACTCTGCAAAGTGTTGCAGATTGAGATTATATTGTAATCAATCTTCACAGCACAAGCTTCCATCTAAGGACTTCAGCTGGCTGTATCAGATGCTCTTTTGCACAGCAAACAGCACACACAGTGGAGGAAAAACATGCTTTTTAATGTCTACTATTACACAGACTCAAAGCCTGAAATTACCATCATGACTCCTACTTCTGTTTGATTTTGCTCTGTTCCAGTAGCTCACCTCCTCAAATCTTGAAATTGGGTATTTCAACTGCAAGAGGTTTGCCCTCAGCACTACAGAACCCCTCAGCACTTTCAAATGGGCCAAACCGAGACATCTGGTGCTGGGGCTGGTCAGCCTGGACTCCTGTCTCAGAGATGCTCCACCAGCCTGAGCCCCCAGGTGTGAGCAACCCTTCCCACTCCCACTGCAAGCCCAAGCCAGCATTTTATAATGTATTTTTAAGCAACAGTCCTATTCTGTACCCTTCCTTCCCCCAGTAGGAGCACTGTCAGTGCAGAGACTCCTACCCCTCATCCACTACATTCTTCACCTGTGTGACATTCCATAGCTGCGTTGTGACATTCATCACTGGAAAGGACGGACACCACGGTAACCACTTCTGAGGGGGTTTTGAAATGGTAAAGGGATGCTTTGCTCACCCTGAATATCACTGTTTCTTCCCCAGGCAGCATTCATTGTTATCTCCACATTAATGCCAAATACAATTAAGGGAAATTAATATGTAGGGAAGGAAAATAAATCTGGAAGTAAAAAAAAAAGTGCTAACTCCTGCCATTAACAACCAGTCTCCTGTTCCCAGCAGCAGTGACCGACCAGTTCCTCCCTTTGGGACCACCAGGGATTTGCTCCTTCTTCTCCATCAAACAGACTCCACCACTGAACTCTGATTTCGGGCATTTCTGGAGAAGAATAAAGCTATAATCAAATGCTTATGCAAAGTCATACTGTCACATTTAGGAAATAACTTGAGAACGTACTTAATTCCAGGAATACCATGCCATTATTTTTTGAATCCTACACATAAGAAACAGCTTTCTTGGTTCTGTTTTCACATGGGAAGATCGATAAGCCCATCTCACAGCCCAGCTTCCCCGGCTTTTACAGGAACAGAGGCTGGTGGCATCAGTCAGTCTGAAGGTCTGAGTCTGTTCTTACTGCAGACTACCGTAATTCCCCAGACTTCACTGACAATGGGAGTAAGCATCTGAGAGTTGAATCATCGGGAAAAAAAAGAAAAGTTTGGGGATGTGTGGTTTGTTGCTTTGCTGGGGTTTGGGTAGTTGGGTTGTTTTTTTTTTGGGGGGGGGGGGGGGGGGGGGGTAGGGGGTGGTTTAAAAAAACTGGTTAACATCAAGCACTGCCTGTCAAGGAATACCTGAATGACTCGGGGTCCCTCATGTCCCACGCTGCAGGCAAGCTTTGTCTTTTAGAACAGGGAGGAGGTTTGGAAAATGTAAGCGTCTGTATGAGATTGGAGAATGTCTTGAAAATTTCGATCTAATCGTGCCCCCTAACAAATGCTTTTGCTGTCGAGTAAGGAAAAAAGAAAAAAGTGCTGTTTAAAATGTTTGATAATCTGACAAGGCCATAAGGCTTAATGGAATCAATGATTACACACAGATGGATGATTAACTCTCGAGGTTTAATGTTAAAAAAAGAGTGCTGGATTGCTACTTAATGGAATTACGCTGCCCATATGGAAAAGAACTATACCCTGACTATACCCAGAATTATGGAACAGGTGGTAGATCTGGGCAGGACTGCTTGGAATGCACAAAAGCATTCTGAACTTGTAAGTGCCAGAAAAAAAGAAAAAAGTCTTCCAAACTGTGTTAACTTTTCACGTCTCAGAATTGTAAATGGCAAAAATTAACAAAATGATCCTCAAAGCCCCTTGTTTCAAGAAACAATCCTAGCAGTAACATCGCCTGCACACTGCAGCCTTGCAACTGTTAAATACACCCTTGTGTGACTAAGGAATGCTGTTGAACTTGCACATGACAGTAGGACTTCATCTACAGCTTCACATCAACGCTGGAGTCTGCTGAGCCGAGCCTATCTGTGCACCAGCTCCAGAAGCTCACCAGCTTTGGGGCAGCGGAGACGCAGAGGACAGTCAGGTCCCCTTTGAGCACATCCCACTCTCCACAGCAATTGCTTGCTCTGAAAGAACCCCAAGGCCACCGCTGTGTAACTGTGCTCCACATTAAAGTACTGCCTCTTTTTCCATAACGAATCCTATCTGATCCCATTCTCTCACAGCTGTAACCCCCCATCCACCATCCCAAGTGTAATCAGAGGTCAGTTATCTCATAGCCTTGGCTTCTGCTGCTTGGCTGATGGCTTTTGGGCTTGCCCAACACCTTGTGGCTCTAAGGAAACCCATTTAGGACAACACATCCAACACTCCAAACCTGTTTGTGGGACACAGTCATGAGCAGCATTAAAGCCATCCTTTACAGGTGCCACTCCTGAAGTCACCACCCTTGAAAAGATGATCTCTGTCTCAACCTCCACAGCAAGTGCCCTGCAGCCACCGTGCCTTTCTGGTTTTTGCTGCAAGCACTGACCGGTTCATTTGCCTTTTATTGCTTTCCCTGTACAAACCAGTGCACCGGGGCGTCATCTGGTGGCTCATCTACAGACCTCAGGAAGTCTCTCTAATGGTTCTTTCCTAACCAAGGTGGAAAACTGGCGCTTTTAAGACCTTTGTTCCATTCCTGGCTTTGCCACAGACCCACCATAAACTCTCTTTTCGGTACCACGGCTGAAAAGTATTCTGTCCAAGTGAAGCAGTATCACCAAAAGCCTCTGACCACAAGGCTCAGCAGGCAACCCAGCCAGAAACCAGATCCGGGTCTGCAGCCCTTAGAATGGAGACAGGGTGGGGATTAGAAGAGGACAGGGGAAACCTATTGTAAAGACCCATTTCAAAAGCAAATTTGGTACCTAGACATTCATCGTGGACTCAATGAGCATCACTGATACATTTACATAATAAACAATTAAAATGGCATAGCTATCCAGAAGGATCTACTTATCCTACACTAAGAATAGCGTACTTGTTTAGTTCAAACAATTTCCAAAATGTCATCAAATAGACTGGAAAGAAAATATTTTTAAGTGCAAATACAGTAGTCTACAAAATAATGTTCCTAGGGAGGAGGAACTTTAAATTCACACCTCATTCTGGTAAAACAGCTCCATATGGAAATACCCAAAGTCACACTTCGGCTTTGCAAGCCCAGTTAGTAGAAAATTAGGCACTGCAGACTTCCAAATTAGGCTTCAGACCTCAACTCTTTTCAATTTTGTGACTGTCATAAGAGGGGGCTGGCTTAACGTGGAGTGAGGTGGGACCCAAGGTCCCACAGCCACTCTCCCCGTCCCCCAGCCCCTGCCAGCAGCAGGGGGTCCATCACCAGTCACCTCCTGCAGAGCCCCAGCCCCACCACTGAGCTCGGCACCAGTCTGGCCACCCTCACCCTTGGCTTCCCAGCCTTCTGCACAGGTGACACGGGCCATTTCCAGAGAGGATGAGCTCCTGCTCCTTCCTCCCTCTGTAAGCACTTGAAGGACCAGTTGTCACAAATGACCACTCACAATATACTGAGGGTTGGGTTTTTTTCCATCTAATTTATTCATGTTCTTCTGTAACCAAGGAAACAGAAGTGATTTTTCTCTCATCCAATGTTTCCTCTTAAGGGTTGGGTGTTTTTAATCCCTAGGGTCTAATAGTTGCTAAAAGCCGAACGCCAAATTACATCCAAAGGTGGTCAGCATTTCAGGAGCAGATCGAGGACCAGTCTCCTTTCTTTCATCACCCCTATCCCTCGGGCTCCCAGCACCTGTGACTGCCCACCCCTGCCTCACCCAGCTGGAGCAGCTGAAGGACAAGCTTTCCCAGCAAGTGCTGTCTGCCTTCATCTGCTGGTCCCAGGTAGCACAGCACCTCTCTCAAGTAAGGCACTCAGACAGTCCCTCGGGATAACCCCAACGCGGAATTGCTCCCACACTCCCATTAACTAGATTCCTGCTACTGACTGACTTGGTTACTGCCCTCCTAGTCGTGACGACCGCATCGGGTATTTAAGAGGAGCTTTTTCTTCTTAAATGTGTTTCTGTGAGGCACTACCAGAGGGGAACATCCAAGGAGTTCTGCTACCTGGTATCACACCTAGCCATTTAACTCCACTGGCCTAAAGCACCAGTTCTGCCACCTCTCTCTCAGCACTCTCCAGGTCCTGGGGGGCTGATCTCCTGGACAGGAACTCTTCCCCTCGTTCCCTCTTTTCTGTTCTGGGGACCTTTGGTAACTCCACGTCACACTTCATTCACCATTGTTTCTGGTGTGAAAAACAACCTGCTGGCAGCTCTTGCCATGCACCAAACTTCCTAGGTCTCCCTCGGACAGTCTACCTCCTTTCCCGTCCTCTCAAAGAACATAGCACATTATCCCATCAGCACATCCATCTCACTTTTGAGATCCCCCTCCCTTTGTTCTTGAGATAAAGCAATTCAAGCTCTACATTCACCTCTCCTGTTGGCATCTCGTGTGACGTGTGCTCTGGAGAAGCCCCAAGAGAGGTTCTATCTGTCAACGAGTTCTCCTTCCAGAAGTCTTTGCTGATGAATTAAAAATGCAAAATACCCCTATCTCTGTGGCCAGCCACCTCCACAGAGCAGGAAATAATCGTAGCTCTGGCCAGTCTTCCTGCTTCTCCACCTCTGCTCCTGGGACAGAAGCTTTTTCTACGGCAAAGAGTGCGATAGAGGCAGCCACAGTGACAGAACAGAAAGTATTCATTCTCTAATCTCTAATATTAAGGAATTCTCTAACGTTAAGTCTAACAGTATCTCACACAACACAAGCCCAGTCTGACTGCTTCCGACTGAGACGCCAGCTGTGCTATTGTGAGGCTTCTGACTGTGTACCCCCCCGAGAAACAGAACAACAACACGGCTTCAGAGACATGGCAAAAACTCAGAGGCAGAATTTAAACTTAAAATACCAGGCAGCTTTAAATGTGCAAAATACAGACCATTTGAGGCAGTAACTCATTTGGTTCTTACTATTCAGCAATTCTGATGGCAGTAACTGGCAGTAGAATTACTGTACAATGTCATCCTTATGGAACATAGGGTACTCTCAAATTAAATTGGTGCTGCTTCTGTGCTGCCATTAAGATGACTTATTTGTTTCTGATTAATTAGGTTTCAGCTTCTTTCTTTTTGGCATTACATTTTCCTCCTGTTCAGTCTATCTGGACAGTCTAGGTCTGTGTTGGCACAGATCAGTCACTGCAATTCTGGATCAGAAATCTGTGGCTTTGATGAACCTGGCTTCTGGTTCCTGTCAATCTCTGCTGCCGAGTACCAGGAGACACACAGACACGCAGACTCACACGCGCACATACAATGTGAAATCTCTGCAAAGGAGGAAAAAAAAAAAAAAAAAGGCAGCCGTGACAAGGTTGGCTCTTTTGGAACCACAGATAGGTGCCAAGTAAAGGTCCTAGCAGCTTGTCTGCCAAAGCTTAAGAAGCTGCGGCAAACATTTGTCTCCTTGCTCATTTGAAGGCCCCCTCGTCGCCAGAGCAGGCTGGGGGGGGACAGACCCTCACCGGTGTGAGCCCTGACGCCGGGGCAGCTACAGCCATGGAGGACCCAGCCATCGGCGCTCTTGGCAGCCAAACTCAGCTGAGCTCGCACGGCTGCTGAAGTCTCCAAGTCTGACACTGCTCTTACGCAGTGAGAAGAAACCACGAATGAGGAATTGAAACTAATGGCGTTGTAACAATTTAAGGGAGAGAAGAAGCCGAGGTATTTCACAACGTTCCATGGGAAATTATGTAATGCTTGGAAATTGTGCTCTTTTTTGGCAAACAATATATGGGGTCTCCAACGCGCAGATGGGAGAGCAGCTTATATTTAATAAAATAAAATTTGACATTCATGGCACATTATCATATACAGTCATACATTATGTATGATATAGACTCGGTATAGTTTACACACAGCCTAAACGTTTATCCTACAGATGGACAGGGAATTAGAGGGATAATAGCCTACATTATAAAAATGTTCCAAATGTGCACTTTTCCAAACACAAGTTAGTGGAAAATCAGTTGGAAGTAAGGGACTAACCACAACGCTTTTGCAATTTCCATTTTCTTGCGCTCCCACCACCCTTCAGAGGGACCCCAGCAAACAGAGGTACATCTGGACAACAGAGAAGTCACGAACTTTCAAAGCGTCGGGAGGACAAAAGGGATCTACGTGCAAATAGTACTTTCCAACAACCCTTTTACTCCTCTCAGTAGGGAAACCCAAACTGGCCGTTCAGTGCGGGTTTCCTGAGCAAGGGTGTGCAGAAACCGAGCCCCAAGCTCCTCCTCTACCGCTCCAGGTGATGCAGCCACCGCTGCACGGACATCCCTGCAGGGTTTCAATGGCTTCCTCCCAAAGAGCTTCAAGTTAAAAAGGTTACTAAAACCTAAAAACAAACAAACAAGCTAAAAAGCTACAGAGAAACTTTCAAATACTTTTTAGGAAGAAAAATCCTTGGCACCATAGCAACACCCGGCAATGAAGTTCTGAGTGAAAATGACTTTGTCCCTCCAACGCCAATAACTGTACGCTAGCAGAGTGACAAACCCAAGAGACTCCAGTCTGAAACCAAGCCCTAAACTAAACCCAAGGACCTGGCCTGGCTATAGGCAACGAAATTAACAGCACTTCAATTATGAGACTGAGAGGCTCTTTTTTTAGCACCAGAAGGAAGCTTGGCATCATCTCCTCCGTCTCCTCGTGAAATGCAGCTCAGGCCCGAGTGGAGCTGGTAACAGCACTCCCCGTAGTCACGGCTGGTGAGCGGAGCGAGCCTGGCCCGGCTGGTCAGCACGGGGCTGTCCCTGCAGAGGACAGACAGCTCATCACCCGCTATCTCACTCCCAGCACAGCCGACACTCCTACATCACCTGCGTCACACCAGGCCACCTCTCCGTCTCATTTTTCCCACTGTCTGAATTTCTTTACCAAGCCCCGTGGTGCTGTGACAAGGCATTCAGCTGCGCTGAGTCGTAACCAAACACGTAACCAAACACATCCTCCTCACTGATTCAAACCCGCCCAACTTGTGCCTTGTGTTTCCCACCTCTTCTCTTGTGCTGTACTCGATCCTCTGCCGGCCACAGCAGCCCCTTAGAAGCTATTTCCCCACTGTAAAGTTCCTTGCAAACCAAAACTGTGTCCCTTCCCCCGCCTCCAGAGGAGAAAACGGCACATTGGAGATCCGAGTCCCTCCATTTCCAGCCCCAACATCCGTTCTCCCACTCTCCCCCAATTCTCCGGAGCGGGGGGTCAAGCCCTGCTCTCACACTGCCTTACTCCGGGTCCCCTTGGCACTGGCACAGCCTTCGGGGGATGCAAGGGCCAACCCCCCCATGCCAGCACCTCATGCTTATGTCAGTGGTGACCCTAAATCCCAGTCCCAAACCCACTAAAATCAACTTGGTGATAAAAGAGACAAAGTTCCAGTATATTACACGTGTTTAGCAGCAATGTTCAATGCTATAGCTCTCTCCATAATCATCTGTCATGAAATTTTAGACTCAAAGCTCAAAATTAATTACAAACAGGAAACAAATCATGCTGTTAAAACATATATTATAAACAAATTATGCTCTCAAAATAGGTAACTTACAGCCTGGAAAAGTAATTGATAAACCTAAAGTACTCGCAAATAATTACAAAAATGACAGGTCAAGTATTCACTGAGTGACCACCATATAAAACTAACCAGCACAAGACATAAAACATATAAACAGGGACTGCCACTCACTTTATCACAAACTGTAAATAAACCATCTGGGCCTTTTTTTTTTTTTTTTTTGGTCTGAGTTTCAATACAGATGTCCCTGGACAGCATTTCTAAACCAGACCCCTCTATCTGTTAAAAAAATTCTCAACCTTCAGCTCGATCCACTGGCCCAGACATAGCACTAAAAAAAAATAATAAAAATTCAGTCATCACTTGAAAAAAATGAAGGCTGTAACAAGGACCTGCTTCATTCCAACCCCAAATTCTGTGTGCTCAACATTTAGCCATCGAGCCCCTGTAAGGGTGGCTGTCTCTAGAGCTTAGAAGGACGTAGCCCCCCTGGCTCCCAGGTCGGGCTGCACAGAGCCACGTCAAGTCAGCCGTCACAGAATCACACAGAACGTTCTCTGCCTCCCAAAGCTCTCTATCACTGGCTCTAGAGAGCTCCCAGCTCTCCATCATAGAGTTCCTGGCTTGCTTGAGCTATCATCTGCTTCCCTGGGGACACACTGATCTCAGCTGTGCACCGCACTAATTAGGTGTGCTACTGTCCTGTTCAGAGAGCCCACGATGGTGGGCTAGCTCAGCTCCCAGCTGCTCTGGCTGAGGGACAACAGCCTTCTCCAGATGTCCCCCCAGACACTGCAGCCGCCTCCCCACTGCTCTGTTGGTATAAAGGGCTGGTAAGAGTGTTCCCTCCCCACGTCAGGCCACGTCAGCCGTTCCTGCAGTGATGCTGGTGCATCCTTCCTTGGATGATCAGCAGAAAGCACCTAAGAACAGACAGATCTTCGGACACAAGAAGATCACAGCCCTAACCCAGAAGAGACCAACTCTTCCCGTGATCTGCTTCTGTGCTTCTTGTTGTGATACCTCTGAGCTGACTTTCCTTGAATCTACCCCTGAGTTTCCCAACTTCTGTATTAGGATGCACACCCAAAGCCATTCCCCCCACTCCTGAGGGGCAGCAGTGGTTTTCCTGAATTTCAATGCAATTTTCAAAGCCAGTCAGTCAAGAACAATATCTAATAATATCTAATAGCTGTTGTTGTCTATTGTCTACTATTTGGCCAAATATCCTCTAACAGACAGCGTGCAAGAAAAGTGCTGACTTACTGAAGCAAGGGCTGCCGCCACCGTTGGCACCAGCAGGTACACAGCTCTGTCCTGCTGGGCAGGGACGGTGACAGCCACCCTGAGCTCAGGGTCAGCCGGTACCGTAGCGCGGCCGATTGTCCGTGATGTTAACTCCACTGCACTTCATAAACCCACGGAGAAATAACGCAGTTGAAACCAGACAGTAAGACACTAATACTGTGCATTTTAATCAAAGTGAGAGGTATAATTATTATCTCTATGTAACTAGAAAAGCTGAAAGGTTCTAATGGGAAAAAATAAAACCATCTGTTTACTCTAAATCATTAAATGAGTGCTTTAGGACAATGTCATTCCCCTAAAGCCTATAACAATTTGGGCCTTAAGCAGAGATGCAAATTGATTAAATCCAAGCATATTTTGCTGCAAACGGATGAATCAAAATATCACTGAACAAACAGTAACTTCTGCCATGAACCACCAAGACAAGCAGAAGACATTTTCCAATTTCAGAATTTTCAGACAGGAACACGATCCGTGGCTTTCTTCTAATCCAGGTGTAAAAAAGCCCCCGTATTCTTTATTTTGGGAATCCCAAAGCCCAGCTCAAGTACCTACATGCCAAAGCAGGAACTTGAGGCTGAGCATCCCTTGCTGAACGCCTGTAGTGCTGCGTCAGGCCAGCTCTCCATGACCCACAGCTCTGCTCACCAGGCTTTCAACAGCTGTTAGAAGGCCCCAGGGCTGGCAGTTGCCCAGTGGCTACTCAAACAGCACTGTCCCTTGCTTTTGAGACCTCTTCCCGTTTAAGTGATATGCCATGAAGATAATAATGAAGACACAGCCTTGGAATTATGGCACAGGACTTAAGTTCTGTTCCCAGTCTGCCCTTTGTGACCCAGTTCCCCTACGCCTTGTTTCATCACCCCTAAAAAAACAAGGGTAAGACCTCCTTACCTGTTTTGCCCATCTGGTCCGGGTAAATAAGTATGTATTTTGGGTTGTTTAGCGTTTTGGTTTTTGATTTATTTTTATTTTTAATACAGTTTCAACAGAGAGAAACCCTTATCGATGTTTTCCTTTCACAGGTCATCAAGTGTGCAGAGATACCTATACCAAAAAGCTTTTTTTCAGCTACAGAAGCGTGATGTACGCAGAGCTGGAAAGGAACCTGAGCAAAGCCAGACTGGGGTGACTCACCTGAGAGCAGACCAGCCAGGAACGCAGTGCGGGTCCCGCGGTGCTCGCTCAGGTGCTCTGCCCAGCCCTCCACAACTGCCTTGTTGAGGAACTTCTTGGATTCTTTGTGTTTCTCTGAAACGAGCAATAACAATAATAAAAAAAGTTAACACAGTTGTTTAAATTCCACAGCATTCCTACGATTCCTCAAGAGTACTACTTAAAAACCTATGAAGTAGCATGTGAGTTGTGGTGACTGAAGTACACAAAGCTATTTTTTTCCATTGCTAGCATCGCTGGATTTCCCTCTCCATCTCCTGACTGTTAGCTACATACATCTGTTTTATTAACATTTGTCATATACTTAGTACAGCATTTATTATGAACTAAATGCTCAGATAGGTTTGTCTTTACTCTGAAGGGCTTACAACTGACAGACAGACAGCAGGAGAGGCAACATGCTGAGGCAATACGTGGCTAAATACAGATGGTACATCCAGATGAAGTTTCTACCACCCCATTGTATTAAGAATTAAGCCAAGCACTGCACACAGCCGGGTCCCATCGCAGGGCCCAGCTGTTCTCAGCCCGGGGCTACAGAGGGACATCTCCAGCACTGAGCACAGCCCCAGCGACTGACCCACCACCCACCCGGGTAGCTGGTGGTACACTGCTCCCAGGAACGGCCCTCAAGGGGAACCGGGAAGGTGAAGCAGGAAGCAGGCTGAAAGCAGAGCACCACTCCAACTGGGCCACCATGGAATTCCATGTAAAATAGCAGAACTCCACCAGTTCCAGCCATATTATGCCATTTCATACTAGCAAAGGATCAGCACCAACATCTATCACGTTCAGGTATACACCTTGTATACCTGAAGACTTCGCTTTGACCCAAAAGACCTCAAGAACGTGAAGCGTCCAATGCAGACATCAGAGTGAGCCCTCACGCACCACCCCTTCTCAAGGCAGGAGAGGATGGATGGATGGATAGCCTGGCCACAGGACCTGATTTCCCACCTCCCAGCGCCTCGGCCGGGCTGTGAGAGCGGCACAGGGGCTTCCCCTCCCTCCCGTGGGAGCAGGGAGGCTGCTGACCTGCAGGAGCTCCGGCCTCACTCCTTCCTCCGATCCCACCTCGTTCACCTGACAACCTCCTCCACAACAGACATCTTATCAGACGTGACTGATTGCTGTAATCTGTACTCTGGGCAGCCATTAAGCAAATTACCTGAATCATTGCAAGGATTAGTCTCATTAACACATGATTAGCATCAAATTAAAATAATGAGTGTTTAACTTCTGATGTCTTCCAGTTGTTTGAACAGCTTGATCAGCCACACCAGGCTGGCAGGGAGGTGGCGGGTGTCAGAGTGTCAGTGAGAAAAACCCCAAAATAACTAAGAAGGTGGGCTGTACCAGAGCAGGCAGACACAGCACGGCCGCTCTCACCCCCGGCCATGAGCAGGGGCCACTGGCCAGCCCCACCGGGCTCCTGGCCACAGGGGCATCGCTGCCCCCCCAGCCCCAGCAGGGCCCTTCGCCAGGCACCGACAGTGGGACACAGGGAACAGCCGGGGAGACAATCCCACCATTTCACCCCTGCCGCCATAAGGGACAGGCGTAGGGGAGGCGATACCTTCACCCCTGGCTGCCCAGGGGCCTTGTCTTGTCCAGCCCCCAGCCCCCCTCTCAGCGGCAGCACTGACCCAAGGGAGCAGAGACAGTCCCTGTTTCTATCTGCGGAGGCTGCACAGCCATTTTTTGATGCTTGTTCATACCACCCATCTGCCGGGACGCTGTCCGAGTGATGAAGCAGCTGCTCCCAGCCACCACCCCGGGGACAACCAGCAGCAGAGAACTTCAGTAAACCGCAGCCCTGTGTGCCTGCCAGTCGAGATGGGCTGTGAAAATCCTGTTTCACTGCTCCGGGTTTGCAAGGGGATGCACAAGGCTGCCTAGAAAGCGCTGTTCTTCCTACAGAAGTTTTACATTAGTGAACGTTTTCAAGAAACATAACAGTTGCCTTACACATCCAGCACTCGGCTCACCCACACTCAATTCCCCCACCTGGGTTATGTGACCCTGGGCACTGCACCCTGGGCCTGTGTTCCTCGCCCCCACCATCACTGGGAAGGTCCTCCCTCCTGCAGGCTCGCAAAGCCCCCATGTCACTCCCCTCTCAGTGCACAGAAACAATCCTCCACCTCCCCTGGTCACACCGGAGGATACGATTGCCGTTCCTCTTCATCCCACGTATGCAGCCCTCAGCATCCAACAAAACGCAACTCGTCTAATTTTAGTGGTGTTGAGGCTTGTCTCCAGAAGGTGCTAACGAGACTTTGAACAGCAATTAGTTATCATGCGTTAGCTACCACCTTATGAACTACGTGCAACTTTTATTTTTCCCTACTCCCTCAAGCCATTTTTTCCTTCTCTGGACAATGAAAATGGTAGCACAGACTTGTGTTAGTTACACTCGCAACCAAAACCTTTTCCCGGAACACCTATTGTCCACCAGGATTTGCTGAAGGCACCGAAGTTTCAGCACAGACACACGGCAAACCCAGCTCTCTCCTCCACCACGAGAAGGCTCTGTTCCTCCTCCTCCTGCTGCTCCGCAGCCCCAACAGAAAGCAAAGCACTTACAGACACTGCTTATCTTGACAGCACTTCCCAAACTTCCAGAGTTTCACCAGTGCCCGCTCACAACTGCCAGGCAAAGCTCAGGGGTGCAGCCCATCCCGGGTTACGCTGGCAGGGAAGGAGTTACTCGGTCAAATCCCTTCTCCAAGTTAAAGCTGCCCAACTGAGCGTATGACTTCACCGATTCAGTGAGTACTGACTGTCCCACAGGCAAAGAAGACACTGGATTCACCTCGGCCAACATTTACATTCTGTACCTTTACAGCTGATACCATTTGACAGTGGGACCTTGCTTGTGAGGTTAAGTGACCAAGTTTGAATGGGGTGCAGTGATTTAGTGTAATTTATTTTTTTTAATGCAAGGCTTTTGCTGTGACTTTTACTGAGAGGAAGAATTAAAAGGGGCTGGTGGATATTTTTCAAGAAACTTATGTTCCACTTCAGTTACATTTTGTGTGGTAAGGCAGGCCAAAAGGGTAAAAGATTTATGAAAAAACTCAAAATCAACTTAAGGTCTGCTCTGAACATTTTAAAACATAAGATTCACTGTTTTAATGATTTTCTCCACGCTTCTATTTCCATTTTTGAGTTATCTCCAACACTAAAGGCGGCAAAGCCAAAAACCACATCACTGTGAATAATCCTGGAAAGCATTTTGCTTCAAAACCTCTCCTTTTTGATCTGGTAACTTGTTCACAGATCACCTCTTTTTTCTCATTTTTTTACCCACAATCGACTACCGTCTCTTCTCCCTCCAGCTGGTGTGTTGTGGGGACTGAAGCAAAGTCTCTCCGAAGTCCCAATTCTCTCTAACCTGCTGCAGCTAGTTTGGGTTCCTCTGCATATGAATCTAACAACTTTCCTGCTGTCTGCGGTTCTCCGGCAGGTCTGCGGAGCTGAACTCAAGCCTGGCTTGTCCCTGCCTTACAAACTGGAGCGGAGCTCTCCAGAGACTCCCTGGGCTGCTTCCAGTTGGGTTCATCCACCGGGGCAGCCACCGGCACCTTCCCCTGCCCCCAAAGGTGGTGCGGGATCTGAATATGCAGGATCTGGACCCAAATCCACGCTCAAAGAAACGTTTCTGTCTCAAGGAAGGAATTGACAGAACATGTGCAGCAGCCAATGTTTAAACCTCAACATCTTGGTTATTTATTCTTTGAAATGCCACAAACCATAAGTACGTATTATAGACAAATCACTTGTCAAAGCTCTTTCTTAATTTAATTAAAGCCATTTTTTATTCATAGAAGTGCAAAGAAGCAACTTAAACAGATAACATTTTTCACACTTGCATAAAATGAAAATAGCCAAACTAAATTTTGGCAAAGTATGTAACAACAAAAGATCCAAGCAAAGACTATATATGTGCCAACTTTCATCTCCGCTGAGACGTTAGCAGTGAGTTCCATAAAAGTCTCCCAGCTGCGTTTCTTAGGGCCCCCTGGCCGTCCCCACGCTCTGATCACACCAGTGACCCTCGTGCTGTGGCCGAGAGCCCTCTCCAGCAGCCACACCGAGCCCGTCCCCGTCCCCCCACATGGCAGCCTGGGAATCGCGGACAGAGCAGGCAGGAAAGTGCTGCTCGGGTTAAAAGCAGCGTTCCCCAGTAGCACCCTCCCCTTCTCCAGCATGGAGCTGAATTATACTGGAAATCACGTGCCACATGTCTATAAGCACCAGGAGGGACGCGGTGCCCTCGCAGCGGCAGGCTGTGCACGAGGTGTTGCTGCAGACACCGGTGACTGATTTGGGAGGGAGCCCCAATAAAGCCAGTAAATGCCCACCAGGCTCAGCCCACGCACAGAACCACCAGCAGAATGAAGGCAGAGCGCTCACCCTGAGGTGCCAGCTGCTAATCCAGAAAAGGTTTTCCTTTTGAGGTGTAAATGGAGTTGTGCCTTCTGTGCTTTAGCAAATCTGTGGTCAAGGCTCATGCATAATAACAGAGGGTCAGGTTTGACAGCAGACGCGCCAGCGAGGTGTCCTGAGAAAGTCTGGGAAACGTTTTTCATTATGGCATTAGTCAAAGGCTCTTAAAAAACACTCAAGTTTGCCTTTTCCTAGAAACGTTGTGTGCAGCCCCGCTCCCAGACTCCGTAGCCTGTAATATTAAACAATACTTGAAGAGTAAGGTTATGGGGTACTGATTTGCACATATACAGATTACAGCCAGTCTCTGGAATCCTATTTCACAGCCATGAGGACAAAAGTACCACCCAAACCCAGGTGACACTCCAGGCCCATCCTGAAAAGAAACACCTTCAAGCTGAGCAAAGCTAATTTGGGATCAATAATACCAAAGCAGAGGGGTTTGCTCTAACCAAAGTTCACAGAAATTGACTGGGAGATAAAGGGACAGTAGAATTCCCTTCCATCTAAATATGTCTACAAATATCTCTCTTGTCACCAAAAGCACGGCAACTCCAGTCCACAGGCAGTGTAAGGGGATTCTGCAGGCTGGGTCAGGCACACCACCCAACTGCACCATTTTCCCAACACGAAGGATTTCATGCACATTAGTAGCCATCACTACTGTCCAGAGTAAAAAAACCTCCTCATTCCACAGGTTTTGTTCACACCTGCTGTAGTAAATAGAAAATCATGTATCAATTTGCCTTCAAAGTTAGAGTTTGCTGTTGTGCAATCCCTTACAGCGTTCAGAAATTCCATGATTTAAGTGATACATTCAGACTCCATCTGCTGCATATTATTGACCATATTATGTAAACTACGTTTTAGCAATTCACACTCACTTGATTCTGCAGTACCTGTGGGTGCCAAACATATGTTTCTTATTCTACTTGCCTCTCCTGGGCCATATGCAACCCACTCCAACCCCCAGCTTCCTTACAGGCGCAGCTCGCCGCTCGGCAGGTCTCTTCCCGTAGAAATCCCACCCATGGGACTGTAAACCCACTTGTGCAGGAGACTTTGGGGCATTGAACCAGCTTTTCCCAGCTCATGACTGTGTGATGACAAGAGCTGTGGGTGCTGGCACAAGGAGGGTCACTGCACGCAGTGTCCCCCCGGCCCCAGCCCTGCCAGCCCTGCAGGTCACAGGGCTTGGGGGGCAGCAGGGCCATCACCCCGTACCCGGGCATGCAGCCGCTGGGGCTGCCCCGCGTCCCTTTGCCCCTTCCATCAATAAAGTACCCAGACTGAAAAGTCAGCGTGGCAAAAAACAACAGGACTTGAAGAATCTGGTTTTCAGAAAGGAGATATTGCTCCGTTGCTAAGCAAAACCTAAGGGTTTAGGGTTTGTTTTTTTGGCGTCTTTTTGGAGAAGCCTCTGCTCTCTTCTTGAGGGGCAGAGCTGAATTTCATATTGTCACTAATGCAGAATGAGAATGACAGCGTACAGACCTGCTTCTTATTCCAAGGCATGTCTCCAGCCTGTTCCTTTTTGGAAATAACACCATGTACTCAACTAAGCATTGCACAAGGATAAAAACCCAACATCGCCCCGCTGCTGCAGCAGGATGATGTCAGGGGCTCTGCTTTTGTTTGTTACAGTTTGCACCGGGGGAAGGAACAAAAAGACGGAAACTTCGGCAGATTCCACGTGCAAAACAAACAGCTTTAAGCAAACAAAGCAGTGGGTCCAGTCCATTCACAGAAGAAGGGAACGGCTGTCTAGAAGCCCATCAATTTTTTGGTCTTCACTCATGTATCTGTCACTGTTAAGAGTGTTGAACATACACTGGGATATGTTGCTCTTTTGTTCAAAACTCTTGACGGACAGATTTTACAGCAGAGAGTTCACACAGTTGAGCACATCAAGAGGGGTTTTCCAGCAGTGCCAAAGCTTGCGATAACATCTACCTGTCCCCAGCCTGCAACAGAGGGCACAGCGCTGCCATTTATAACAGCAGACAGCAAATGTCCTGGAGAGAGTGGTTTCAAGTTGGCATCACCCTCCAAAAAAAACCTTCGACACTTGTGGTAGGAGGAATCATTTGCTTTGCTCCTGCAAACCCGTGGCAATGCTGCTGCTGCAGTGCCAGTGCCCAGCAGGGACTGTGTGCCCACCTTGACCCTATAGCTGGGAGCAAGTGCCCCACCACATCCCCGAGAGGCTGCTGTCCCCAACTGCCCCTCGGCTCACCGGAGAACCACAGGGACAGACCCGTGGTTGGTTTCCACTCCTGCTTATGAATTCTTGATTCCGATGGAACTCCTCTGGCCAGCACCTTCTCACCATCTCAGCGGGTCACTTCTCCACAGAGGAGCCGCTTGTCCCAACGCCTGAGGTGTGGAGCCATCACTTGCTCAGTTCTTGTGGGAACGAGCAAGTGGCAGAACGGCTACACCCAGCACATCCTCCCACCCCACAAACTCCCCCTCCCTCCCCTGGAGGAGGGGACACCACTTGTGGATGGGCAGGTAGGTCACTCCCTGGGACTGTCACCCCCTCCGCCTTTGCTCACCGAGCAAAAACCAGCGCTGGAAAACGGGCCAGGGAAAGAGGGAGGCTACACCGAGGAACACCGTTCCTCAGGCTGTGAGCACTGCAGGGACTCGGTCCAGACGGACACTCTGACGAGCCCAGGGGGCTACCGGAGAGGTGCCCCGGTGGCCTGCAGGATGAGCCCCCTTCAGAGGAACGAGCCATGGCCCAATGGCTGCTACTGGCCACGAGCACGAGCTGTGCCCCACACCAGGCCACAGGCCAAAAGCCCTCTTCTCCATCCCTCTCTGCCCCACGGGATGCTCCGAAGCAGTGGGAATTCATCGCCAGCTGACATCAGGCAGATAAGGCCACCCCAGATGCCCGGTGCCCCCGTGCCAGCAAACACCAAGAGACAGCCTGAAGAGTCCTCCCTGGCCACCGCAAGGGATCCTGCCCTGGTCACCCCCCTAGGGTGCGGGGGACCGAACGAGGAGGAAGGGTGGCTGCAGGCACAGCTCTACTCACAGTCTCAGTAATTAAACAGATAACTCAGTCTAAGTATTTGCAATTTCCTAAAACAGCGTTTGTTAGTGATGCATCTGGATCTCAATAACCATTACCTTCTGCTACCTACAGGTAGAGATAATTATCCACAAGTAAACGATTACCTATGCTATAAATTACCTACAAAAATTTGGGCTGGGTTTTTGCCAATCACCATTCCAATTAATTAACCAAAATTGACTAGCTGGCTTTAGACCAAATATTTCCTCATCAGTATTCCACGCCAGTGCCTAGGAGATGAAGGAAATAAACCAGAGAGGAGAGAGAGAGAGAAAAATCCTACAAAGGTTCGGGGGGGATTAAAGCAGCAGAGCACCAAGAAGAGGTGAACACTCTCTGCTTTCAGATGTGCCACCGCCCAGGGACGGGGCTGTGCGAGGCTGGGGACACTCCCCACCAGCACCACACAGCCCTTTCCAGCACCAAAGGGAGCCTCGGCCACCAGCGGGAACCAGAAAGCTCGGAGTTTTCCCCCAGATTGGGGTTTCAGTTCCCAAGGGCTGTTAGAGCGAGCAGGACACAGTCACACTTGGGCTGTACTGGCTGCGGGAGGAACAAGCACCCTGCCTGAGCACGGTGTCTCCCCAAGGAACTCCTGGTTTCTCAGCCTCTCTGTTTCAAAGGAGCTGCTGGATCCTCACCCCCCCCGTCCTCTCGCGAGGCGCTGGGCAGCCAGCCCCACACCTCTGACACGGCGTCAGGCAACGGCTGGGGTTCTGTGAGCGCACACGCTGAATATCACACCGATTCCTGTCACTCCCGGCGGAACCACCACGGCGTGCCGTCACACGCAGAGACTCTGCACGTGCCCCCGTGCTCCGTGCACAAGTTCCCATTCCAAACAGCGCCATGGACTCTTTGGGCAGGCTCCACCTGAGGCTCAGGGGAACCCAGTAACCGCACGGGCAAGGGGGCCATCAGCCCACAGCAGGACACAACTGACAGCCAGCCTCACACTGAATAACAGTGTTCTAAGCACTCATTAAACCCTCCCCAGTGTACCACCGGCTCTGTCACTATAGAACTTTAATGCAAACACAAGTTTGTGACAAATCTTCACGTTTAAGCCAAGCTAAGCCAGATCAGGTGTGTGTCTCCGCACACCGTTACCTGTTCTGTGCCTTTTCTGAGCGACAGCACTCGTGAAACACGTGGAGTGTGGCACTGGAGGCACGGACTCCGCTAAGTGGTGAAGCGAAGACGTTTATTGTTTCACTTTTCCAGCGTATATAGTTTGTGTGTTTTGATCAGGCGTTGTGCTCTTTACACAGACAGGGTGCAAGTGGATGTCCACACACCCCTGTGACCAATACAACTGGCTACATCTAAATGTTTATCCCGCCCAGCTAACAAACAGTACTATTTGGGTACACTGCTGTTTCACACCCCACACACATCACCACGTAAGGACATTGTTTTCCTGATCCCAAGGCCTCCCTCCCATCAGCACAAGAACACTGCCCAGCTTTCGCTCAGCAGCACGCCTCCAACCTTCTCACTCCCACAACGGAGCCCAAGGTGACAGCCCCGCTCCCAGCCCATCTCCCTACCCACACTTGCTCCGTCTCCTGCGGAGGCTGTGACCAGCGGAGCCGGCCGGGCAGGGTGAGGGGGGGGCTGGGGGACAGCCGGCTGCAGGCACAGCTCCCAAAATCCCAAACCCCTGCCCTATGGCTCTGCCTCCCGCCAGCCCGTACAGCTGTGGGCATCCCAGAAGAGTTCTGTGCCCAGCATGGAGGCCTCTTCTCCCAGGGGAATAATGACAGGACCAGAGGAAATGGAGCCAGGCTCTTTTCAGTGGTTCCCAGCGATAGGACGAGGGGCAATGGGCACAAGCTGGAACATGGGAAGTTCCACTCAAATATGAGGAAGAACTTCTTTGCGGTGAGGGTGGCAGAGCCCTGGCACAGGCTGCTGAGAAAGGTTGTAGAGTCCCCTTCTCTGGAGATCTTCAAGCCCCACATAGATGCTCCTGAGTGATGTGCTCTGGGCAACCCTGCTTTAGCAAGGGAGTGGGACTGGATCATCTCTAGAAGGTCCCTTCCAACTCCAACAATTCCATGATTCCATGAAATGGTCTGAAGTTGGGGCAGGGGAGGTTTAGATTAGATATGAGGAAGAATGACTTTCCTGAGAGGGTGGTCAGGCACTGGAACAGCCTGCCCAGGGAGGTGGTGGAGTCACTGTCCTTGAAGGTATTTAAGAAACATGTAGACGTGGCACTTCAGGGCATGCTCTAGTGCCCAAGATTGTTGGGTTGTGTCTGTTTGCATTGGAGGTTTTTTTTGGTATGGTGGAGGGTCTTTTTGGGTTTGGTTTGGGTTTTTTTGTGGTTGGACTTTATGACCTGAATGGTCCCTTCCAACCAAGCAGATTCTGTGATCCTGTGCTACGGGCTCTGCTAACACAGGGCCTGGCCATGGGTTCTGCACGACTCTCCCACAGCAGGAGGGCTGCACAGGGAGGGAGCCCCTGGGGGTGCAGGACTGGGGTCACAAAGCCCACCGACGCCTCCTCGGCTCAGAGCCACTCTCCTCCTCGGTCATAACAGCTGAAACGGGGCTGGAACAGTCATTTGGTAGTGATTGTTAGTACTAGTTCTTGTACAAGGCACCTCGTGCACTGTAAGAAAGATGTAAAGCTGTAAACACTGACAAACCAGTAATTAGTCATTCTAGACTGTTCTGGAGAACTCACTGGGGAACTTATTTCAAACCAAGCAATCTGCAAAGAAAATCACTAATAAGGATAACCTAGTGCCTTCCACGTCACCTCAAAAATCGTTTTCAAGATGCTTTTCTCCTGTCACCTCCAGTTATTGATTTATTAAAAAGCAACAAGATATTTCACTGCATAAAGTAAGATTTTTATTTATTTATGCAGGCCTGTCAGTGTTGATAAAATAGTGCGGATGCCAGATATTACTCGCACTCCCTGTAATTAAGCAAAAGGCCAGGTCTCTGGGGAAGCGCTCCCCAGAATTCCCATCCCGGCCAGGCAGAGGGGGGGACAGGAGAGGTGGAGCAATGCTCCCGAGGGGGGCACAGCCCTGTCCCCCCGCCACGGCCCCCAGGGCTTCCCACACCTCCCGGGGGTTTCAGCCAGGGTCCCTCTCTGGGGGTGACAGACAAAAGGTAGGAGGGAAAAACTTGCCACCAACCAACAGCTCACCAAGGCTGAAGAGAAATGCCAGAAAAACCCAACCAACACAAAGAGCATCAGAAAAATCACCTGTTCCCACTGCCCTCACCGGGCTACTCATCAGGCTTCACAGAAACAGCTCCATGTGCAAATCAGGCCCCACCTGCCCTACACAGAGCAGAAGGCACCACTGTCTGGGAAGAATCTCCTCCATTTCAACTCTATTTATGCACCTGTTACAGCGAAGCCATCATTCCTGCTTCTCCTGGGTTACTCTCATCTAAAGTTCATTCAAACATTTGTTAATGAACAGTAAATCTTTACACTGCTGAGAACTGCTCTGTTTAATAAACTGCGTACATTTCATCAACGTTATTCAAAACTCAAACTCATTTATGAAAAAATGCATATCAATCTGAGAGAAAAATGTACTCAACTCCTCAGAAGGTCCTGGCAGCACCAGACAGGTTCAGACCGACGGGAAAGAACACTTGGGGCCATGGACAGACAAACAGAATCTGAAGAGCTTTGGTTTAGGGCCTTAAAATGAAAAACAGGGATTTCTGATAGCCCTCTAGACTAGAACTGTCATGTGGGTGCTTGAGGTGCCCGACGTGCTGGAGGGATGCTGGGCACCATGCACTTCTGAGGTGCATCTAAGCAGGATGAGGCATTTAGAGGTAAAATACCAAAGGCAACTTAAGCTTTTGCAAATTTTGCTCAGGAATGCGTCCAGATAAAATGATTTTCCACAGGATCGCAGCGTGTTTACTCTACAAGTCCCTCTACACCACTTAAACACTTGATCTTGCTCTGCTTGTGCCTCCTGCTGTCACTTCTGCCTGTGTAAGGGGATGTGGAATTTCACACCTGGGGCATGTTTCAAACTCACATGGCTGCAGAAGTGCTCCTGGCCAGCCAGAGCACCGAGCCAAACTGGGGACTCTTGCAAGACCACAGTAGATACAGGGCAGATGAAACTTTTTTAAAAAACAATTAAAAAAAAAATCTTACCTATATGGTAAGCTTTGGAATAACAGAGAAAAAGCATGAAAGAGATGTGTTTAGCGATTCAGAAAGGGTCCCCCAGAACTGCAGGTACCACCCGTGAGGATGCTGAGGTCAGCCCACGCTGCCTACCCCGTACTCGCCCCTCAGCAATGACACAGGCAACTCTGATGAGCAAAGTGTAAATTACCCCAAATCAAAAAACCCTAGCAGATTTAAGAAAGTGAAGAAGGTGAATTCTCCTAAAGGTCAGAGCCCTTTCTAGCAGTCCCTTTTGAACGGGCAGTCTGGATTCTACACTTCGAAACTATTTCTTTTCTAACAAAGGTAAAGTGTTTTCATCAGCTGGATTTATTCTGCAAAAAACTGCAGTAACTGTGCTGCTGTGGAAACTGCAGCTCTGGCCTACTTCAGAACAGAAGAAACTTGAGCAAATCCCTTTTTGGTCCGTCGTGTCCCTGGTGCAGCAGAATGAAGAGCCTGGTCCCCACCTCTCAGGGGCACCTCACAGTGCCTGCCACGACAGGGCTCAGCATCTCCCCGTGCTACAGTCCTTCCAAAAAACCCCAGACCACCCCCACCCCTGAAGGAAAGGCCGTGGCTGAGGGTCCTGCAGGGCAGCTCTGGCTGCTGGCCGCGTGGTGGTGGAGCCCAGCTGCAGTGACAGAGGGACATGCCGTGCCAGTCCCAGCACACGGTGCTGCTGCCTCACCAGACCCACCCCGGCAGTTCCCCCGCTTTATTCTGTCTTTATTCTCAAGGTCATCTCTTGTTTATTTAATCATCCGTTGTGCTTCCAGTCTGATGGGTCCCTTAATCCCCGGGCTGGTTTCTTAACTTTAAATTAGTTTCCAGTAGAGCAGGGCCTGCACCTCCCAGGAGAAAAAGCATTGTTTTTAACCCACTTGGAACTAACGCTGCCGGTCCTTGGGGAGGCACGAAGGACCTCAAAGGCAAGAGTTCTCTGCCCAGGAGCAAAGAAGCCATTACAGCTTGTACTAGAAGATTTAATAGGTGTCATAATTTATCATGTAAACCGAAAAGTGTTTCTTAATTAAGTGCGTACGTTAATGAATTTTTTAATTTGATCCCTGTAAGTACCTTGCTATACTAATTGCAATATTCTACACATTAGTCATCCGCTGTTGCCCTTGGCTATTTTCTACCCTGAGAGGGAGAGATAGAGCTTTTCAGTTAAAGTTCACTTAACTCTTTCCACCCAACAAATTAAATTTCCTGTTACTCACAGTGGAGAGTGACAGCTGCGTTTCAGTCCTGGAGCCGCTGAAGGAGAGCGTTCCACACACACATCAGTCGGCTCTCGGAGGGGTGTCCCCCGCAGAGGGGACAGGAGAGCAACCAGGGAGGTGTCACAAGGTAGGTAATGGAGGAAAAACATGGCCTTGCACCGCCAAAGAGCAGGAGTTTGCTCTTGGCACTGGGAATAGATGCAGAACAGGGAGACCACGAGCGACGGACACTTCCTAGTGAGTCCCCAGTGCGGTGACTGGGGGTCATTTCACCACTTGATTTCCAAGCAGCACTGAGTGACACAAGTTCTCCAACCCACACATTGCTCCAGGTTTCAATATGTGCTTGAGCAAGGTGGCAGCTTTTCTGACACTTTATTCGCATCCAACCTTTGAGAGCAAGAGTGTGGGAAACACGGCCCTGAGCACCTGGAGAAGGCTCCCAGGGGGCAAGAAGCAGCAGCTGAGGGTACAGCACGTGGCCCCTCCGCTCCACCAGCCACCACAGGACTGTCCTCCGGTCGGGACAGACAGGCTGACAAGCCAGGGAGTGACACCGAGGTACCTGATGACATTGACGAGCATCTCTGACAATTCTATGCTGTAGTTAACTTCTGGTACCTCACCAGCTTCAAGGGAGGTTTCAAGCGCCTCTTGAACATCACAGACCACAAACCCATTTTCTTTGTGCAGGGACAACACTCCTGTGGCCGTGTACGTCAGGTAGAAGAGCCACTGCAAACTGAGAACTCCTCACCTCTGGTAGCCTACTTCACAACCACAGTAAATCAAGCAGTCAGACCCTTCCAGGCTCAAGAGCAGAGCAAATAAATCAGAAAGGTGATAGCCCCGGCCAGACAAGGAGACAAGTCTCTGCAACTGAAAACACACAACTTCCTTCTTAGCCATACCCTTCACATTTGTAATTTGTTTCTGCTTCTGGAGTTTGCATAAAGGAATTCAGAATTTCAACTCAACAAGCACTCTGTAAGGGAGAATTTTAGGTTTTCAAAGAAAACCTTCACTGTTCTTTGGGGAGAAAACAATAAACAAAAATCCCCTTATTTTCATTCCTCTCTGCCAACATAAAGGTGTAACATGTAGATAATACAAACCCTCCCTTTCCCAGTGTTTGTTTCTGTGCCACACGTGAAACAGCAACCAGCCATCATCTGCCGAGGCACGCGAGTCCTCCCTGACTCCATCTCCAAGGTGATGGCAAAAACCCAGGGCTCCCCCCGAACGCCCCCACGCCGGGTGGGTATGGACAGAGAGTTCTTCCTCAGGTATGAAGTGGTGCTCTCCAGACCTGAGAGCTGAACCCTGCCAGGGGTGGGCAGTGACAGAGGAAGCACAGCACTTCCAGCGTCCTTTCTGTGCTCAGTTGGTGTTTATTTCCTGCGGGACACGTGTGGACAGCCCACATTTCCCACTGCTATGCACGCACAGCCCCAATTGCATACGGGCCCAATAAACTGGGATAAGGTAAAGACACTCTATACTTACAGTATCTCAACTCTCCTCTACCAATTTTCTTAATTCACCCTGTGCGACACAGTATTAGCCTGTCATGCATCTGAATAAAAACTCTTTGAAAGTAATTAAAAAAGCACAATTCTAACTTTGTACAAGCTCCCATCGGTGGTCAGTTCACAGAAACTCATTTTGGACAGAACTGGTCCAACGCCCCGCTGTGTTTAATGAGGGCACACACCGTGTTCCAAGAGAAACGGCTCCTCCAAGCCCAGGGAAACCCAGGGTGACTCAGGAGCTGACTCCCTCGGAGTCCTTGGGCAGCCACTGCAGAACCCGGGGAGGAACCCTCACCATGCTCTGCCCGTAAGGAAGGGCTGACGTTCTGCTCAGCATCTCCCCATTCCCCACGGCTCCTGTGAGCAGACACCAGCGTCCTGCAGAGGTACGGACGAGGAGGCAATGCCCAGGCACACATCAGGCTCTTTGCAGGAGCATGACCTGAGCAACACTGATAGTTCTGCCTGTACTTCACATTCCTTTCACAGTTACAGACAAACAGAAAAACAAACAACAGAATAAATCTGCTTCCTGCCTGACGGTGTGTAATGCTGAAGTACTTCTGTGCCTACCTGTAAACCCCAGAGCTCTGGCTGGCTAAGGAACCCCAGGTTTCCATGGGGAAGCACTGGAACCAGTGTGTCCGTACTGGCTCCGGCCGCTTCTTTCCCCCACCCACCAGAAACACAAAGTGTTCTAGGTTGAGGTAGAACCCTCTTGGACATATCCCAAGCATGGACAGTTGTGATGTGACATCCCACAACAGGAGCCTGACCAGAAATGATGGGTGAGGCCATCAGCCCCACGTTATCTCAGGTGTCCCACCACCCCACAGCTCCTCGTTCCGGCTGAAGGCTTCCTGCTACACCCGCTGTCAGCCCATGCAGCACTCACACCAACTCCTCCTCTGGGAACACCCAGCACCGACCGCTCTAATTATTGACTGGGAATTAAACCTGCTCCCAGCACAGTGATAAAGCATTCCGCCTGTTCCCCCGCCACTTCCCAGCGCAGTGCTGGAAGTTCTCCTGACAAGCTTACACGTGCAATTAAGTGGATTACATGGAACACGTTTAAATAGCCTAGGAACCTCTGAGGCCAAGGCAGCTTTGCAAAGCAGTGCTGCATCACTCATTCACTTCCCTGCTCGCAAGCGGAGCTTGTGAAATTAATAGCAACAGCACAGCATAACACGCTTCGAGGAAGTGAGACTCTTTACATGGGTGGCTGTCACCTGCTTTCCAACAAATTTCAAACAGTGTTGCCTACAGCATCCTGTTGTATTGGATAAAATGCATCCTGACACCTTTCTTACTGTATTACGCTCGACTGCTAAAATATCGAGATGCAAAACTGCCTCTTAATCTTTTAAAAAAAGAAAACAGTGTCCAGTACTTGCCAGAGGTTAGATGTTGCTGGGTGGCAGCAGACCCTGTCTGCACAGGCTCACACATGCCAAAGGTTGCCGATTGCAACCACTTCTAAAAAGCCCTTCTCAGGTGCCTTGACAAGTAACACCGTTATTTCCGAGGAGCGGAGGAGGTGCTGCCACTACCGGCTATTTGGAAGGCAGATCCCTGGTGACTCCACACCGACACAGCTCCACGTGAGCTCTGCTGGCACCACTCACCCAGCCCTTCTTGGACAGTGACAGCTTCCACGCTCCCAGCCCAACACACTCAAGTTCTAATGACCAAATGAAGTCAAAAGCGCTTTCCCCTGCTCTAATGAACGCATCCCCAGCTGACCACTGCTCATCTAGTTCCAATAACCTCAGCAGATCTACCACCAGGAGTTCCACGGAGGGAGGATGGAGCCAACCCCAGGTAGAGGTAACAACTTGCTAACAGCAAAATCATCTCATTCCTCTAGATCTACAACCCAAATAAAACAAGCGTTAAAGAAATGCTATTTATCTTTTAGAGAGTTCTGAAGAGAGCACAAGCAAGCAATTTCCAATGACTTTCCACAGAGCGTTACTGAAGCACAGTGCAGGTAGACCTGTCAAAAATTGCCCTCACCACTACACTTACCATATGTTTATGAAGACAGAAGTTATACATATTTTATCCTAGCGTGGGATCTGACACGACAGTGTCAAACAGAGCTCGCTAAGTTTGTCACTCAAGCAATCACATTCATATTTATACTTAGCCACTCCTGCTAATGCTATTTCCATTACAAATTACCTTCTCCTTTTGTATGCAAGACGCTTTTACTGTAATTATCCAAAGAGAAGACAGATAAGGAATACACAAAACTATCAATTCATACTTCATCTTAGACACCCCAGGAATCAATTCTTCCAGCATGCAGCTTTCTTCTCTGGGAAAATAGATGGGCTTCTCTCTCAAGTGCCTTGCACTTTCCATGTTTTCTACATCTGTATGAACCCCCATTTTGATCTTGTACCAATTTTCACAGGTGTGAAACCATTACATGAAGTGCAACGCAATAGAAAGCACCAGGCTCATGATATTTCGCTCTCACCAAGACCATCTGGGCCATATTTTCAGCTGGTGTAAACCAGCATCACACCACTGACATCACTGGAAAGATGCCACATTTACACCAGGTAAGAACTTGGCCCTTTTTTCTCTTGCATGATCCGCTGCACTTGCTATCACGGCACAGTGACGATTGAGCATGTGAGACTTGATGGGATGGAGACCATTTTGCAGACACCTTTCCTGTGTTCATTTTCTGAGAAAGCTAGGGAAAGCTTAAGGCCCCTCGAGGGCAACAGCAGCACAAGTCCAGCTACCCAGCTCCGGACCAGTTTGTGCAGGGACACCATCACTGCAGACCCCCTCCGGCTGGCGGGGCTGCCCCAGCCCACTGCCATCTCTAAAGCCCTGCTCCACGGGCAGGAATGGTGGCTCCAGGTTAGCCAAGCACCACGAACGTGGCTGCAGTGGTTCTCCTCCTCCTCCTGACACAGGAACCTGGGTGCTTCTCTCTGCAGAGTGTTCCTGTGTCAAAATGAAATAGCCACCGATTCTTTGCAGAGCTACAGGCGGGTCCCCAGGGCTCACACACGCGCTTTTAAGCACGCATGCCAACCTAGCTGTGAGCTGTAAAAACTACCTACGTGAAAACAGAGCATCTGAAAGAGGAGCCGAGAAACACCTTTCTCACTGGTGGTCTATTTTCACCTATTCTCTTTACCTTTTTGATTGGCAAGACTGAAAAAATCCTGATGAGAAATGGTTACTAATAAAGGTGAGGAAACAGCAAAAATTCAACCCCATGCTATCCTGTAATTTTGATACAAGTCAAATGCCATTATGTATTAATCCCACAAACACCCTCACTTCTCTGCAAGTCCTTGGTGCTGATTACACTTATCACTGTTCCAAACTAACCCTCCTCCTTTATCAGTCCCTTTGATACTCACTCCAATCCAGGCACTTAAGGGCAGTCCTGGGTGGCGTAGCCTCCTGGCCCCCCCCGGCTATGGCTGCATCTGGACCTATGGACCTGTGTGAAGAGGGGCAGAGCTCACCAGCACAGGTACCCCCACGCCCCAAGCCTCTTCCTCAGTCTTCATCCCTTCCACAAAAGGGGTTCCCTACTGGGAAGTTCCCAGTGACCAGGCAGAAGACAAGAATCTTGACGCTCGCTCACATCTGGGTGAAGCTGCCAGAAATGCCCTTTGACAGAAGAAACCCAAACTCTAGTGTGTGACACAAACGAGGGGAGGTCTGAATGTGCAGCCATGAGGTGTGCCCCCAGCATCCCCACAGAGCGCCAGGCCAGTGCCCCAGACACATCTTGGTCTTGCCGAACGGCATTTGATGCCAAAGACACCTGATGTGCCATGGGCACCGAGTGCTCCGATCAGAAATGACATGAGCCAAATGAGCTAATTAGATTACAGGATTTCCCCTTTCTACCCCCAACAATCTGGGGGGAGATTTCTGCTTCCCCCCAGCTTAAGGCCTCCCGATGGGTGCCATCCCGGTGTTTAAACTCCAGCCTGACACTCCCAGAAAAGATTAAACGCACGTGTTGGCAATTCTGTCAAACAGGCACATCTGCTGCTGATAAACGCTGTCAGTTCTTTGTCAGGAGAAACACGCTATCCCGGATTTTAAAAATAGTAATAATAAATTAAAAAACCAAACCAGCAGCTTCCACCCAGGCAGGAAACTAACACTAGAAGGCGGGTACGGGGCCTGAGGCTTGGGAAGGAACAGGCTCAAGAACAGCATCCAAGGGCTCCCTCCAGCCCCGTCTCTGCCCGCCGGGGTGGGGGCTGGCAGCTCCGACACAACTCAGGGTGTCGCAGTCACTGCTTCAAGGGAACCCCCCGCGTCCGGCCCCCAAAGCGCCTCCGATGCCGGGGGACAGCGCAGGGCCAGCCCAACAGAGCTTTGGGAGCTGCCGCCTCACCCCTGCCCGGGCGCAGCAGGGTGCCCAGGGGGATGCGGGAGCCATCTCCAGCTCGGTTCCTGGAGAGCAGCAGACACGCGTCCCACCACCTTGGCCAGCCCTCCCAACACCTCACGCCACGCTCCCCGCCGTGCCTCCCAGTCTACAGGAAAACACAAATCTTGTGGTGCAGCAGTGACACCATTGGCAAAATAAAAGAAGTGCAGTGGCTATTTCGGGGGAGATTTCGGTATTTCTGCTCACGAAGGCCCAGTGGGACGGTTTCAGTGCAAGAATGGTGAACTGTGAGGCGGCAGCGAAGCGCTGTGTGCCGTGAGGACTGAAGGGCACAACCATTGCCAGGTGACAGGGAACAGCTCCAGGCACTCCCAGCCAGGGAAGCAACTCACACCGGTGTTTGCCACAACCTACGTCACACACATACGTGGTTCATTTTAACCAAAGCTTGGACACTGGACCGTAAATCATTCCAGAGCACAATACTGAAGGCACCGTTGGCTTAAAACTGATTTAGGAGAGGGTTACGCTGCAGCTGGACAGAAATACTCCTCAACCTACCCTATAATGCTGCAGCGGCCCAGAACACGGCCCCCAGCTCTTCCCAACTCACCCAGGGAAGACCCAGTCCCTGCGAGAGGAGGCACCATAACTCCACACCCTCACACCCAGCTGGTGGAGAAGCCAGAGACGTCACAACCCCCAGAACAACCCAAAGTTCCACCCCTGGCGGGGTGCATTTTGTTGTACCCCATTCCACCCGCCTGTACCCCCTTGGGTTTGCTCCCTCGGGGAGCTTTGGCCAGCCTCGGGGCAGGCTCCACAAAGACTCTCAAGGACTGATGCACCACACTGGATTTGAGGGGCTGATCTTCATTACAGCAAGTTTTAACTAATTAGAACTGATTTATGCAATTTTAATACCCAATATTAAACCATTTAATATGTGATTTATATAAAGTACAGGTTTTAATAGGTCTTAAAAGAGCTGTTAACCTGAATAGGACAAAAAGGAGTTACGCACCCAGTCCGGCAAAGAGCAGGCGTGAGTCTGACTTGTTGATGCCACATTGAAATTTTTAAAAATTATGAGCAAAACCAGCCTGTGGAAATAGTTGGATCACGAAAGTAAAGCTATTTGAGGATGGATATGAATATAAAAACAAGTTCTCTTGCACTGCAAACCGCAAATACAGCTTATTAGAAGTTTCGTGCGGTCTTTTCAAAAAAGGCAATGGGCAGACTTTCTCACAGCCTCTGTCACTATTTCAGATGGAACAGAGAAGGTGATCAGTGGGACCATCCCCTGCACTTGGGCTCTGAGCACACGGGACTCATCATGGGCCCATCGACACGTTCAGTGGCTATGAATGTTCTCTTCACATCCTGTGCCTCAGGCTGCTGCACACATCGGCTACTGCGTATTTATGTTCCCTATAAAACCCTGCAGGAGCACTGATGAAAAGAGCGAGCAGCACTTGAGAAAACTGCATCTTGTGGAGAAACTACTTTACTACAGCACACCAAAAGTAGGGAAAAACAAACCACAGAACTGTCTAGTTTTTACCCGGCTGGAGTGACGGAACACACTGCTCCCCTGGTTTCAACATCACAGTGATTTTCCACAGGACTCGATGGGAAGAGCTCCTGAAGTCACCCTTCTCACAGGCATTGTTCTCCCTGCCACAGTGGATAACACATCCACAGCAGCAAGGGTTTGGTGACACTGGGGATCTCCGCCAGCCTCCTGCTCCTAAGGGGGGCACAGGCACCCTATTCCTGACACTGGGCTGTTCTGAGCTAATGGTGGGATGCAGCGTGAGGTCTCTCTGCTTCTCCCCACCGTTTCCAGATGCAGCGTGAGGTCTGTCTGCTTCTCCCCACCTTCTCCAGATGCAGCGTGAGGTCTCTCTGCTTCTCCCCACCTTCTCCAGATGCAGCGTGAGGTCTCTCTGCTTCTCCCCACCGTCTCCAGCCCGGTCACAGGCTCTGTAGGGAAGACCCAGCAGAGCTCTCTGCATTTGAAAGAGTTTTGTCTGCAGCAAATGACTTCTCTGTGACTGGGCACAGTATGAAATACATCCTCCTTTATCAGAGGGAGGGTGAATTTACACATGCAAGGTAATCACTGCAGGAGGGGCAATCCAATGAGAAGGTCACCTTTTTGTCTGCAGGAAGACAAACCTATACTAAAATTAGAGGTAGGAGGAAGGTTAGAGCTCCTCTGCCTTTCCACCCTGGGGTGGTCAGGGCAGCATCACAAGTTGCTCTCTGCATGCTCTCATCTGCTCTTGAGTTCATCTCCCTTCTAACCTCCCCTCCCACAAGTGCCCAGGCTGAGATGCCCTGATGGTTTTTCAGTTTTCAGACCAGGACTGAGACAGCGCAGTGAGATGGATGGTGACAAGACACATTTGCAATGGCTCCACGTCCACCTGCTCTGTTAGCACCAGTCTGAGGAGGCTCACACTGGACGCTTCCCAGTTACACCACAGGTAAGGTGGAGGAGATTTTCTGACTCGTTATCCCCGAGAGGAAGTGGGGGAACCAGGCGCACAAATGACAGAAGGGATCCCAATGTACCCTTAATCTATAAATATTTAAGCAGTCCCTCCTCCCCCCTCTCCTCAACAACATATGCCAGTGTCTCCTTCAGCTCATAAAAGCCAATTCCCTCCTGCTGTTTCTGAGCACCAGAAGTCTCAGAGTGGTGATTAGTGGATTACGTGCATCACAGGGACAGACTCCAATCACTTTCCCCTCGCAAATTGCCCAACTTCAATGCGGCAGCACAGAGCAGAGTGGGCTCTGGCACCGGGGCCTGGGCCTCATTATGACCAGGAGACTTCAGGAGTTTGTTTACATGGCTGGAACACCATCCTCCTGGGCAGCTAATCAGCCTTTCCCCAGGGCTTCTGCTCTTTGAATGCTTAGGAGTAATCACCACCAGCTACCTACACCCAGAGTGGCATCTAAGCAATTTCACCAAGTCAAATGACAACAGCTTGAGGTAATATTAGCCCCCTTAGATGAAGACAAGTGCTCTCCACACAAGGATGCTGGAGCTTAGCACCACTCAATAAATCAGAGCAACATCCTGGAAAGCTTGCCATTAGTTCTGAGCCATTAATTTTTGCTGGGTCTTTGACACAACTGTTTGAGAGCACTATAACCTGCTCTCTGAAAGTTAAATTATAAAGAGCAACTTCCCTGAAGGTGCTAGTCTACTAACCCATTTAAGTCCTTGGCTAAACACCTCAAATAAATCACTGGAGAGCTGCAAGACAGAAGGTTTCCTACTGTGCAATATGTGAGAATAAGCCATTCCCTCTCAAAACAAACCCCAGCTGGGAAACCTTTGGCCCTAAGCAATACCTTTACAAGATATTCCATATAGTACTGCACCAGTCAAGTGAAACGAGACATTTTACCATATGTACTTCTGAGTAACAGCATCTTCCTCTAAAATCCTTCTCGCTAAGCTTTCTTCCCAATGATTAAATGCCAAAGAGATGAAAAAATAAATACCGGAATGCAAGCAAGCCCAAAAATTTCCAGTCCTGTTCCCACCACACACCTCAAGACACAGTAACTGTGTTCTTGGAGTGTCCCTGTCAGCCTGCATGTCTTAAAATTTCACACCACAAAATAAATAAATAAATAAGGAGTTGTTTGTTTTGCTACCAACAGGAAAGAAAACTTAAACACCCATAATTTTTCCAAGTAATTGCAAGGTAAGGTAATTGTCAGGCGTATGGAGGGGAGCCTGCCCACCCCTGAAGTTCATCAGAAGGAACCAGTTTACTCCTCCAAGTAAATTAATACCCCTGCACTAATTAACCCCTGCCCGAGGCTGCCCAGACCTCTGCTTTGTTACTGCAAGAGTCTCTGAAAAAGGGGACGGAAACAGTGTCAGGGAAAGGCATCGTGTCACCTCTGCCTCAAGTTCCTCTACAAACACAGCTGCTGGTCAGAGCGAAGCCATGGCCGTACTCTTATGGCCACGCGAGTCCCTGCCAGAGACACTGCAACTGGGGGGTGGTGGTTGGGGGTTTTTTTCATGGTAGCCCCTAAACCCCTGTCCCAAAACAGGCAAAACAGTCCCCCATCACACAACGGGCTCTGAGCTCAACGCCATTTACTGAGGGTCCGCCAGGAGAGGCTGCAGCAGTGGCTCGGGGAGCACTGGGGCTGTGCCAGCTCTGGGGGTGCGGGTCAGACCCCTCTCCCACCGCCCGGCACCCTCACCCTGCGCAGGGGGTCAGCACTCTGCTGCTGGGCCAGGCTCTAATGGCAAATCCTAATTAAAGGCACAGAAGGAAAAAGGCCTTCCAGACAATTAATAATCAACCTAGCATTAGGTTAAAACCGCATTTTAATTGGACTGTAATGAGGCAACAATGTATCTCTGATTCCATTCAAAACTGAAAAGCCTGCTTCAGGTAAATGAAACCAGTGTGTTCATAAAGACGGGCAGTTATCAACCCTGTTCCATATGGCATCATGAATTATCAAGAGCAGGTAATGAAGCAGTGCCAACAAGTAAATTCTTCACAATACCTGTTCCCTTATATGTCTCAGCAGGGGTGTAGTCTCACTGCGATGACCATCAAAGCACCCTAAAAGAACAAACAGCTCAGACCGCCCACCCTTTACTAAAATATGGAGAGCAGGGTCTCTGGGCGGGGGGAGAGCGGGACCCCGGGGTCTGGTTTCTCCTTCCCTAGAGAAGTCCTTGCAAGGATTTTACTGCCCCCGCATGAGAACGGCATCACTGACTTTGTCTGGGGAAAGCTGTCCCACCTGGCCACATCTCAACCCACCTATTTCTGCCCATGGGCTTGCTTTCTCGAGTATGGTTTCATGGTTTGCACTAAATTATACTCACACACTAACAGAGTGAAAAATCATTTTTTGAGCAATGAATATTGCAACCATCACATTTACTGGGTCAAACACATTTATATCCATTCCTCCATCTTTTCCAACAGAAAATGCATCTTACGCACCACCTTCTCTGTCTCTTCTTGCATCTTCTGTGACCTAAATGCCCTACCAGCATGCTTACTGCTACAGTCAGTTTTCCAACTGCAAATAAAACCTCTGATTTCATTAGTCAATTAATAATGAAAGGAAGCATAGCCTCTTTTGTACTGATCAGGTTCTCATTACCACTTAATGCTGTCACACTGTTCGTGCCAGTGAAAGGAATGACTGTCTGTGGCGCAGGTGGGACACAACACCCGCCGCACGGGAACACAAAGGCCCTGCTCCTGCTCTGGAAGCATTTGTCAGAGGTGACCTTAAAGAGCAGTCCTTCCCAAGGATCACAGCCTACTGACTTACACTCAGATACACCGAGTCGGTCACTACCTGTAGCTCTGAGGCATAAAACATTCTCTGTGGACGGGATCCAGGGACACAATATTCAATCACAACACCGAGCTCCTTGCTGACAACTCCAGCTGTCGTCGATCTGTCACCTCAGTCCATCAGTGAGTTAACCCCATGTTTCGGGTTAGACCCCAGGGTAAGGGACACAGACACTCAGCCCCAGCCGTGCTCGGGAAGCCCACCCAGCGGCTGTGCCCCCAGCAGTGGGAGGGTCTCCTCCTCCCTGCCCAGACCAGGGCATCCACCCCGGCTCCAGCACACGCACAGGCAGAGCAGGGGCTGAGCCCAGAAAGATAAGGGCTCAATAACTCTGCTCAGAAAGCTCCTTTGCTCTAAGACATGAATGTATGTGAGACTGTTTTTATTACTATTATTATTTGCAGGCTTAACTAAATTGTCATTTAAATAACATATTGAAAGGTAAACTACCACCTGCTCCTGCCAGATGTTCTGCAAATCTTTAGCACCACTTCAAGCACGCTACAGTACTGAAGGAAGGAGAAGACCGGACCTCAAAGGTATTTATCTCCTCACTCTCCTACTGGGCTATAAGGAGATTTCTATTACACAGACTCATCATCAAAATAATAAGGACCTTGCTCCAATTAGTTATGTAAATGAAAGCATACAATAGCACACTCTTATTATTCCAAGGATCCAATTGTGTATAAACATGCTGGGATACGTATGGCAACGCTCCCTTGTAACTCAATTTCCATTCAATAGGAGGACACGTGTTGAAAGGGCTTTGTTCCTGTTCTCACAGTGTTTTTAAAAGAAAAGGAAACATCCTCTTCCTTTAAGATGTGCACAAACCCTGTAATTGAAGGCTGTTCTGATGCCCCTATCCACTTGAGCCAGTCTCCATCCTGCGACATTCCCGCTGAAGCGCTGGCGTGAGACTGTCTCACCTGGCACCTTCCCCACCAGGACGTGCCGGGGAGGAGCTGTGTAGCACCTCCACACACAAACCATCAGCTGTCAGCGAGGTCATCCACAACAGCCACAAGTGAGCATCACGGGGGAAATGAAAGCCTGGTCCTGCCTGGTCCTCCACAAGTTCCTCAAAGCAAGTGAACACTGGGCTGATAGAAAAGCAAAAGACACCCAAGGCAACAGTTTTCAGAGGAAGGCAGCCCTTGTGTCACCACCGCACACCCTACGGCTGCCGTGTCCCTTGGGACTGGCTCACCCGGTGGAGCGTGGCCTGGCCAAGCTGTCGGGAGGAGATCCACGTCCCCCCGCTGCAGCACCTTGCCAAGAAGCGTGTCCCCAGAGAGGGGACTGGGCATCTCCAGCCCTGGCACAACACAAACAGCACATGGCCATTACACCTACCAAAACTTGCCAAGATGTAAAGGTTTGCAACCATTTTTACAAATAACACAGATTTCTTTAAGCCCTTCCCAGCAACAAATAACCTGATCCCCGTACCCAGCAGCTAACGGAACCCGCAGCTTATATTCATCAAAAGAGTCAGGAGTCACTTTTTTTGTGCGATGCCATCAGCTGGAAGGAGCTAGCTCCCTGCCTGCTGGGAAGCAGATGGGACCTCTGCACCCCCCTGCAGGCAGAAGGACGGCTGTAAATAAAGAAAGATCAGGACAGGTAGGGAAAGAGGACAAGCAAGCTGGGAAAGAGAAGGCTGGAATCCATCACAGAGCACATTCCCTTTGCCCACGTCAAAGCACCGCTATCACCTTACTCTCCTCTCTCCCTGCCCGCTCGCTTCAACCCCAGCCACCCGTGAAGATCCTCCTGCAGCTCCCGCAGCACTGTCAGTCTCTGCGGGGCCCGTAACTGCTGTGATGAAAGGCAGAAACTTGAGGGTACTGGAGAGTTCTGAAGTTGCCTTCCCCCTGTCCCCTCAGGCTGACTGCAGAGCCCATCTGCCTCGCACTGCCGCAGTCACAGAGAGGTCCGTCATGTACAAAACGAAGCAGCAAATGCACTAGAAAGGGCTGTCAGAACACAAAAAGGCTGTCAATATGTACAGCTTTTTTCCCCACAAGTGACATTTTACTTGCAGAGTGAACTGTTAGCGGCCAAACACTCTGCTATTTCAATGATTTCACTGTACTCCAAGAGAAGGTTTTCTGCTCGGGGACTTCAGAACAGAAGAGCAGTCTTACAAGTAGAGCCACAGCCTGGATTATTGATTAAAACAATAATATTCAAAGTCTAGTTTCCAGGTAGTGTTTCCTTACTGAAAACACCCCATGGTTGCTTCTTCTACCAAAATCTCAAGCCATGAAAAATTGAACCTACCTTTTTATGTGAAAACTTGCACCTGCAAGTATAAAATTGTTTTGACTTCAGTTTCCAGACACTGTCTCTTATTAAACCTGCAATGAGATGACTGTGTATGTCCCTTTACTGAAAAGCTTTTATTACCCAAGTTCCGATGCCTCTGGCTGCTGTTCCACCCTCTCCTCAGCTTTCTCCCCCCTTAATTTCAACAGAGTGAGCAGACAACTTCCCGGGACAGATCTCATTCACTTTTCCTGTCTTTTTCACAGTTCGCTTCAAGTTCTCTGAAGCTGCATGTGACTACGAGAATAGCCAGCCCCAGAACGACACACATCCTGGAAAAAAAGCTGCCACAAGCCATTTTGGGCACAGAAGTCCTCTAGCTGTTAATTCTGTAGTGCCTTGCAGGAACTCCAACAGCACCTTTAGCTCCAGCATCGCCCACCTCCAGCTGCTCAGTCACCGTGACCCGACTCTTTTCCCAAGGCACAGCTTTCCAGACATCCTCTCCTGTCCTACCTGCAGGGCCTGCACTCTGCTCTCGGACACGTGGCTTTGCTTTTCGTCATATCAAAGAGGAAACTGTTTCCTCCCCTTGTGAAATCCACGTGGCCCTTTCTTGGGCTGAGCAGCCCAGACATGACTGTGCCACCGCCAGGAGCTCCAGCCATTTTCCTTGTGTCAAACAGAGACTAAGGAGGTACAACAGTGCAGGAGGGAACAGCTATTCCTGCAGGATACCCTCGGAATCACACCTGCCCAACACTGATCATCTGCTTACAGCCGCATTTTAAGACTTCACAGTTGGCAAGTTTTTAATCCATTTAATAATGCCTGTGATAATTTCACATTGTTGCAGTTTCTTAACCAAACCATAGTTCAGTACCAAGAGAAGTCTATCAGCCAGACTCATAATCTCATCAAAAAAAGATATCAAGTTCATTTGACAAGATCTATTTTCCATAAGGCCAGGTTGATTGACATTAATTATATTCAATACTTGTTTCTGCCCCAGACTGCCTGCGTGTGGGCGTTGCTTGCTCCTTCCAGGCTTCAATCTTCATCTTTTTAAATGAGCATATCACTATGTCCTACTTCACGGGAGGCCGTGAGGACATATCTATTAGTGTTTACAAATCCCTCAAACGCTTTGAGGACCCGTGCAGGAAGCCAAGCGGTGAGTCCTCCAACAGCGCTGGCGGGAGCACAGCCAGGGAACGGGCCGTGGTACCCTGGTGGTACCCAACGTCCCAGCTCCAAACACCCGACAGGCCAAGGGATCCAAACCCAACTAGAACAGCTCGACAACAGGCAGCTTGAGGACATTGTATTCTTAGCTGTCAGAGCCTTGACATCTGCAGATCCAGTGTCTTTCCAAAACGTAAATTGCCACTGAAGTAGTTCTTACCTCCTTTAATCTGAAGTCCCCTGGATGGCACACGCTTGGTGCCAAAGACACTGCAGACGTGTTTCCAGGAGCTACTAAGCATCCCCGCTACAACGTACAGCACACCTTACAAGTGAGAAGCCAGCACTGTACCACCAAAATGCTCATGCATGAATTGCTGGGCACGCTGTTGGGTGAAGCCTTGGTTAGGTAGACAGATGACAGAGATGGCTTCCTCATCTCACCCATTTTTCAATTCACAAAAACATCTTGCCAAAGATCGCAAGAACGAGAAGTGTCCTGAAGATGCAGAATAACCCGTTGCCCCGATTCTGGTTTGGGTACTTAAGAAATTTATATAAATTTACAATCTCATCTTTGAAGACAGTTTTCTTTACTTTTGTATGAAACGTATGGTTTTGACTGAGAGACCTGGCTATAGCCTGGTTCTGTGTTGAGACATCCACAGTTAGTCAGGAACACAGGTAAAAAGTGACAGACAACTCATGTCTAATGTAGACAAGAAATTGAACAGGGAAATTAATTCATTTCTGTCTCTGGCTTTTCCCACTAATGACATAGTTTCGTAATGTGCAGAGGGGTTTTTTATGGTTTTGTTTTATTTGTTTTTTAATCAGAGTTAGGTTGATGGTTGGACTAGATGATCTTAAAGGTCCCTTCCAACATAGACGATTCTATGATTCTATGGCAATAAAGCCACGTGAAGAGGACTATCACTGTGAGGGGAAAAAAAGCTTTATAAAATGAAATTAACCTCTGAGATGCTGCCACTGGGTGAAGAAGACTTCTCCAAGATATATATTTAAAAAAAAAATATCTCACCAGTTTCGGTAATGTTCATCTAGGTACAAATGTCAGTACGTAGTTAAACAACAGGCACCTGCACTGTATGACCCAGCGCAGTTCATTTGGTCTCTCCTCCCACCGTACACTGCCAGGCTGTTACTGCTAACCCTTAGGTAATTGTGTGCTATTGTAATTCTCATTCCGATCTGAAAACAGTCACAGGTTGGAGGGGGCACATTTAAAACCCTCTTTTACTAGGATCACCGTACAGGAAAGGAGGAACCAGCTCCACCTTTAGTAATTATGAGCTTTTGCAGAGATGACTAAAAAAGTAAAGGATTCTGTGTGATGCCAACATTTGAATCTCAAGCACACCCGAGACAAATTCAAGGTACTCCTTACACAGAACACAACAATGCTATTTAAGTACATTTTTACCAAAAGTTTTTCTTAAAGAGTAAGAGGAGGACACCCTTGTTATGCCTTGTTTTAGTTTCTCAGCTGCTGTGATTTAAATCAGCACTCCCTTCCTGAAGTCCTTCTGCAGAACAGCATCAATGGGAGAGCTGGTCCCTAGCCTAGCACACAGCCCTCAGACACACGGCATTTTGCAGACCCAAGTACATGGAAGAGGGAAAAGAGGTTAAAAGATTGCCTGACCCCACAGGTGATTTTGCAGGCTACATGCAGCTCTAATGAAACTCATAATAAACTCAGCTGCAACAAAAAGAATAAATGAGCTCCCATCAAAACCACCTTTGATACCACAAGTCTAATCCCATGCCAACTGAAGCAAAAGAAAAGCTTCCCAAGGACTGAAGCAGACACCAGAGCAGACCTTCGGCGCTCGTGGCAGATACACCTCATCCCAGACTCCTCCTTTTTTCTAGGCTTTTCATTCCCTTCCTGCTACTGGATTGCCAGGTCCTCCCTTCTGAGCCATTTCTCCGGGCAGTGAGGAAGGAGGGATGGGGACAGGCTGCACAGATGAAAGGCCAAAGGCAGGAGAGGGTCTCCAAGCCTTGGTGCTCCCAGCAGAGACACCACGTCGGTGCTCATCAACAGTGGGGCTGGGGCTGCCACACAGAAAAAGCTCTATCTCAATGAGAGGATGTGAGCAAGCACATCTTCCACACAATACTTTTTCTAAGGAAGCATCCAATGCAGCTTGCCATGATAACTAAATTTATTATTAACTGTGTATTTCATGATGTTAGTGACAATATGTTAATGTGATTTTTCACGTCCTCCTGCAGTGAACAGATGGCTCCTTTTACTTTACTTTCCACATCAAGTGTGATTATTTCTTGGTGCCAAAAGCCACCTGCCGCTCCCTGGTCTCCAGTCTAATTTTTTATGTTGGTAAAACACAGCAGGACTTGTTATCAGTTGGATGGCATCTTAATAAAAGGAGACATGCCAACATATTGACATCATGTTCAAGGGGAAATTTTAGCCCCATCCTGGCCCCTCCCCCAGTTCATAAAAAAATAATAAAATGAAACTCAGGAAAAAAAAAAAAAGCCAACAAGCCCCCCTCCCTTCCCCAGACTCCACCAGTTTCAAGATGCTCAGTCACAATTTTTGGGCCCCGTGCCAAGATGCAGAGTTGGCCTCCTTTTGTTCCCATACCCAGCACCTCAGTCAGGGCTCTGATCTCTCGTCCTGTGTAATGATAATTAGCCATAACATATTCAGAAGTCAAATGTAAGCAGGAATACATTAACATTGAGATCAGTGCCGGGGTAATTTTCATTGGGAAAATGACAAAGAAGGACACAAAAATTAAAATACAGGATGGGGAGATTTTCAGTATCACTTTCAAATAGCGGAAGGGTAAACTCATTTGTTTGTCAGTCACGAGCCGGCACTCAACAGACAGCTGTGGTTTACAACAAACAAACAATACCAGGCTGATAAGCTATTGTAGCCCATCTCCCTTTCTCTGCACACTGCTGGAAACAAAGCAGCGTGCCATTCGGGTGAAGATGTTGGAAACTGAAAGCAGAAAACGTAATAAGTCCAGTATAAATAGCCCGTTTTTCCCATGTGTACCTTGCTTTAGGGACAGCGAGTGCTGGGGCAGTTCTGGACAGTCATCTCAACAGCCCACGAGACTTCAGGCAGGTCTTCCCCAAAACACCACTCAAGTCACCCAACATGTCCCAGCAAGGCCAAAGACCACTGTTTGGAGGCAGCCCTGGCACAGACTGTAGGAACAGCCTAAGGAACATCACCAGCGTTTTCTGTCAATATTTCTGTGCAAAAGTGAAGAGAAATTCTCTGGAGTACATACATCAGTATTTCCAACTTAAACAAAAACTTGCGAGCTGCACCCAAAGTTGTTTTGGGGTTGAAGCAGTTCAAACAAGTTCAAACACCTGGACATTTTAATGAAAACCTTGTTAGAACAGCAGGCACTGAGGGCTTCGCTACAGCTCGCAAACAGTTGACTATTCTGCTTAACATCTGCGTAGCCATAACCGCAGGTCCCAGCTGGAGCTGCTCTGGCCAGAGCCAGCCATCCCTTCTTCGGCACTTCTTAAACAAGAAAACTATTTCCTCTTACCCCCCTGCCTCCAAAACCAGGCAAACCGTGTTTTGTAACAGACCGCCTGCATCTTCCATCAACCTGGACACAACTATTCATGAGTAATTACTAACGCACCACCGGCAACGTGCAACCCCTGTGCAATCGGCACGACAGATTTGAAACAATTCTCTGGTGGAGTCTCTCTAACTGGGGAAAAACTGGGGGAAGAAATTATTCTGTGGAGTAAGATGCAGAGAGAAGAACATCTCGCTCTGCCAAAGAAATCAGCCAGGAAGCTGATAGAGCAAGATAGACCTTTTCCACCCCAGAGTGAAATGCAAGCATTTTTACACGTTTGTTCATTCAGGCACTGAATTGCAAGGAAGCTAGTTTGGGCTTTGGGGGTTTTTTGTTATTGATGTTGGGTCTGGTTTTTGATTGTTTGGTTGGGTTTTTGTTTGTTTTGGTAGGGTTGCTTGGGGTTCTGGTTTTTTGTTGGTATTTTTTGGGGGGGTGCGTTTTGGCTTTTTGGTTTGGTTCGGTTTTTTAACACAAGTTGTTCTTCAACATTAGGAAGGGGCTACCACTGAAAATAAGTCAGCAAGACAAAAGAAACATCAACCCCCATTAGTTACTTGGTTGGCGTGACATCCACTGTATGAGAGGAAAAAAGTTCCCTCTTCTTTCAAAGCAATTTGAAAAAAATCTTGTCTCACCAGAAACTCCCAATAAAACATTTTACATACAAAAAACTTTGCTTTTGAGCTGCCCTGCCGTAGCCTGTTTATTTTGTGCCCTCTCATACGGCTCAGTTTCCTGCTTCCACTGGCTACTCCAGCAACTCATTGAGCCCCCAGAGCTTCCCCGTCCACCTAGAGGAGGAGAGCAGAGGAGCTCCCTGCCTTCAACTCACCCACCACGAGACCTGACCAGGCTCCTGCCCCTTGGCTGTGAAAACCCATGAAGCGGAGCGCTCCGACAACCTGATCCTGCCTCTCATGGGTTTTGGAAGGAATAGGGGACTTCAGGCTCCGTACCATCACCACACAGCTCGATCTCTGCATTTCCCTCTCTGCCGGGTCCCCGGGAACGCTCCGGCAGCTGGAGGGTCTCCACGCTGCACTACCTCATCACTTACTGCCTCAAACCACTGAGCAGCACGACAACCCCCCGTATGCTCCATACCCACTTCTTACAAAGAAAGCCCAAACTATTTGATAACGTTTTGGTCTTTGTTTTTAAAATACACAGCAGTTTAGGCTCTCCTTATATTTCATCCTCATTCTGGCACAGGACCCATCCTGAAAGCAGCCTTCATTCAGCCAGGGCAAACCAAAAATCCCTGGGGAAATGCCCTGGATCCTTACTCCTTCCCCCGCCTGGGAAGGAGTACACATCACCGTGTGACGGGAACAACGTGGCAAGTGGCAAGAGAACACCAGCCTTCTGTGAGGGGACATTCAGGGCAAGCACCCAGGAAGGAAGACACAACAGAAGGGAATTTCTCTCTAGGTATTTGAGAAAGAAGCAATGAGACATCCCACCTTCCCGTGATAAGCTATCAGAAAACCACATCCTTTAATGTCTACTCCCATATTGCTTTCAAAGCTGCATCCTCCTCTTTTCCCAAACATCTCCAGTGAGATGTTTCAGTGAGATCTCTCACCAAACAGACCTGGTTTGGTTTCATGCAAGACACTGACCCAGTTCATCCCCTAGAAACACAAGCACGAGGGTAACTCAGCACTGTCCGTTCCTCACAGTTCATGTACCTGCTGGGAGAGGATCCCAGCAGCACCGTGAGATCACCCTGCTCCCCCCTCACAGCTCCTCTGGGTCTAACCTGACCCCAAAGCAAGGGACTGGAGCCTTAGTACCCTACCACGGAGGGTATCTGTACCACCTTCGAGTCTGTAGCTCCAGTGCTTTTCATTCTTCCCTTGAGTGCCTCTTGCCACTGAAGGAGTTCAATAGAGAGGGAATTTTGGTCCTCTTGAGTCTCAACAGTTTTCAATTTATAACGTGAAATACAACACAAAGGAGCAGAAAATAATTTCATTAAGCTCCTGAAAAGTTCGTTTGAATTCAACCATCTGCAGCTTTTGCACTTACTTTCTAAGATGAGGAGGCTTTAAGATGTGCTGGAGTACTCCATTCATTTTTTTGAGTAGGAGCAGCATAAAAACGGGATCATACCCGTGACTCCTCAAAGAGGACAAGGCCTGGTGGTAGGAATGAGCGTGTGCTGGAGAACAGCGTCTGGTCACACCTAAAGAGACCAGTTCTGGCCAGAATAAGTTCTGGCCTTCATTCAGGCAGTGGCAGAGACACACACTTGGCCGGGCAAGAGGAGTTGCTGAACCCACAGCCCTTCCCCATTCCATCACATGGACAAGTAGAGCTCTTAGGCTTTACCACGGAAAAGATGCAAAGTAACAAACCAAAAAGGAAGTCTCAAATACATCCGAAAGGAAACTGTGGCTGCGGAGAGCACACTGGCACTGCCATCCTGGTGGTGTTACCACAGGCACAGCACCCTTCCAAGAGAAGGTTAGCTCCAGTTTGCTCAATTATGACAAAGTTGTAGTTACACAACAGCCCCAGCAACTGGAACTGGCCTAACGTAGCAGTGAATTACCACCCATCCACGAGAATAAAAGCATTGGTCTTATTTTCCTTGATGGCACCAACTCAGCAAGATAACCGAGCCCGGGCACCCTAAGGTCCTCCCCTGCCCTCCCGGGGGTGCCACCAGGCTCCCAGCCCAGCTCCGGCCAGCGAGGACACCCTGCAGGGACAGACAGACAGGCAGCTCCTGGGAATCAGCCGGAACTGCACCCACTGCACAGCCACCTCCCAACGCCGCCCGATACCCCCAGCCGAAAGGGACGCTCGGGCAGGAATAAGAGCTCACAGGACTTTTTTTTTTTTCCAAACTTGCGTTTTATCCTCGCGTGCAGCGGCCGATTCTCAAAGCTGCATGGCACTCTGCGCATCTGTGTCTGACAGAGGGATTAAGCTTGTCATTAGGAATCATTTTGGTGGCTGAAAATGCAGTCTCTCTCCTGATAATGTGTAGTATCATTTAAAACAAATTAATTTCTCATTTCTTGCTGCTGGTCATAATTCTCAGCATGGGACACATCACAAATGACCTTAAGGATGGACATACAATGATCATTAGCAAATCAGAAAAAAACAGCCACTAAAAAACAACCCCAAACCATTACAGTCATATTTTTTTCCCTCTCCATTCCTGCAGTTTTTGAAGCTCATTTTCATACTATAATTCATCTGATACCAGCAAATTACAGCCCTCTCTTCCTCCTTTAGGCAACTACATCACCTCTGTATATTCTATTATAAAATTGGTTAATTAATAATTTCTCTATATTGCCACTAAGCAGAACTACACGGTTAAATTATGATGATGGTGCCTCATTACATGCACATCGTGAGCCACCAAGTCATCATTAATGTCGGTGTGTGTTGTGTGCGTGGGCACCGATGGCCAGGCAGGACCCCGCTTTGCCCCTGCCACCCTCTCCTGGGCTGCTCTTTTCATTTCTGAGTAGCCAGACCTGGGGGGGTAGATGAGCACTGACTAGTGTTGGGGACGGGACCGCACAGCGTGTCAGCTCAGCTGAAGGACACGGTGGGGATCTCACTGGGGATTTCTGCCAGAGCTGGGCTCCAGCCTTTGGCTTCCCCTTCTGGCCCAGGGCACGCTACAGCTCCCACAGCCTCCCTTCTCTCCCAAGGAGTCCAACCTACAGTCAGATCAACCAAATCCACCAGCTCCTGTGAGGACCAGGCTGCTCCGAATCCTCCAGCTCTCTGCTTGAGCACGGCTCCGAAGCCTGTGTTATCATTTTGATATTAATGCCCATAATCCCCTGGGAGTAAGCAATTGTTTGTCTGAGTAAGCCCACGCATAAGACTAAACATTAAATTAAACTATCATCCATCTAGATGCAACATTATGCAGCCACTGTATGTGTTAGATATTGAAAATTTGTTGCTACTGCTTTTTTTTTTTTAATCATGCAGCCTAATAAGATCCCTATGAGTAATCTCTCCGCTGAGGTCTAAAGCAAATACCATCACCACTCGGTCAGTCACCTACTTTAACCTCCTGGTGAAATTACAGCCACACAATCTTTTCTGATTGTTTCAATCAAAACAAAATGAATAAACTTAACCCAGGGAATATTTAAATATCCACTTCAGTTTCCAGTAAAACCTTTACCATGTGATTTATATGAGCACTGGAGAAATTGCCAGCCCTGCTTGGCCTCTGTGTTTAGCATACATTAGAGAGCTCCGGATGCTATTTTTTATTTTTCACACACATATATACCTTTCGTCTCTAAAGCAACATCTGACACTAGAGGGTTGGTGAGCACGCCTTACTGTTGGGTTGGTGAGGGCTAAGGCTGATGGGGAAACATGTCCGGGCACCTGAACACCGTCCTCAGTGCTGGAGGCAATCGGGGAACTCTGCCAGCCCCTTCCCACCCGGTGCTCCACACACAGCCCAGCCCAGCCCAGCCGTGGCTTCTGCTTCTTCAGCTCCACCCCGGCATTGAGAACAACTTTCTGCTGTTCCCCACCCCTCCGGCTGTGCTCCTGCCCAGCGACACATGCCCTGGACCACTGCTGGCCCAGCACACTGAGCTCCGTGCCACCGAGCCCTGACACAGGGCTGATCTTCAGCAGCCCTGCAGGAGGGTCACAAACACCGTTCCAGCCTCCACACACCCAGCTGTGCTCCCCTACAGCCCAAGGATCACCTTCTCATAACGGGATAACCCAGTTAATTACGTGATCCATTATCCCTCCATAGGTGATTTTTATCTTTCCATCATCATCAGACATTTCCTTTAGCTCAAATTAATCTTCGCTATCATTACTGCAAACCCTAGAAATGCTTTTCCCTTGGTAGTAGTTGATAAGAGCCTTGTCCCCAGGAGGAAAAACATCCAGAGGCTTTGGTGCCTCCGACGACTCCCCACGTCCACACACTAACGAGCTGGCCTATCCTCAGTATCACCACGAGACGCAGCAATGGGGCACGTTCTGTGTTTAATTACATCTAATTTGCAAAGAAGCTGGGTGCCTCATGACTGCTCACATGAGCAGTAAAAGCCATAGCCTCAAACGTCTCAAACTCACAGCCTCCAAAGAAGACAATGCAACAGCTTTGCCAGCTTCCATCTCACCCCTATCAGGAAAGGGAAGAAAAGCTAAAGGAGACTTTAATGATCAGGTTTCCAAAAGCTGTTCTGACACCTATTGCTCTCCAGCCCATTAGTGGCACTATTAAAATCAGGTAAAAAGCAAATACCGTCTCTGCTGCCATCCTGCCTCATGGCACCACTGCCAACATCCCGCGGGTGGCCGTGTGACAGACTGCCATGAACCCAGCCTGCTCGCGTCAGGGCCAGGCACACAGTTATAGTTTTGTAATTCATAATCATCATTTCTTGTTTCTTCTGCAAGCCCAACTGAAAGAATCATGGTCATTGAACCCTGAAGTACCTCCCCCCATTTGTGAGCCCAGCAGAACGGACGCATCTCCTGACAAACCAAACTGCAAACACTCGCCCTGAGGGTTCCCACAGACAATAACGCAGCATCTTTCTGGCCAAACGCTTGAAAGGGGTTTTTTAAATATCAATTCAAGGTACATCAATGACGGAGAATTGATCTGTGGACACAGGATCAATTTGGGAATTATTTGGGACGAAATACCCTCTTTTCCTTTTCCTTCTTACCCGTTTGCAGAAGCAGTTTTCATAAGGCATTCAAAAACCGTGAAGCCCTGATCTCAGCTGGGCGTTTAGGCCAGACTATTACCATGGTGTAGTGTAAAACCCAAACCCCAATAAGCCAAGCCCCATCGTGGAGCAATATCCTCAAAGGAAAGAAAGGGAGCGGGGCAGTGCCGTCCTTCTGGGGAGCGCTGAGCCCGTGGGAGAGGAGAGCAGCCCCCGCTCTGCCGAGGGGCTCGGGCTCAGCCCACGCTGGGCTGCAATTTGCTTCTTGCACCCGAACCTGTCAGCTCCGTGCAGGAGGTGTGAAGTCTCCAAAAGAAGGTGTTGAGTAACAGGGTATGATGCACCCGTAGCGGTCAGCCGTGTCACATCAGGTAACGGTGACGAGTCACCGGGACGCGGGGTCAGCGCACAGCCTCGGCTTTCAGCTCAGATAAGTGTAAGCAGGTAACTCCACAGTAGCCCCGTGCTCCAGTTGCCTGGAGAAACTCCAATAAAACTAACACGAGCTCCCCCTAAGGCTATTCAGGGGTTTCTCTGCATTTAGGTGTAACATCTAAACCCGAGGCACGCTTACACACGAGAGCCTTTGGAAGGAAAAATGACTCCACATAGAGCACCTCGCAACAACGAAAGCCACAGGAGAGGCCTTTGTGCTTATCCAGGGATTTCACCTCCCTGTGGACTTGTCTGCAGTTCAGGAAGCCCTGAACCACCCCAGGTACCAGAGCCACGGGCAGGGACAGTCAGCACACCTGAAACTGCACTGCTGCCCAAGGTACTTCAAATGGCCCATGATTACAGCTATGTTTGTCTTCACAATCATAAACACAGTATAAATATCCTTCATATTGGCATGTTGCCCAATTGCAGACAAGACACCACTACAGTAAAACCCAACACCAACTCAAAAGAGAAAGAGAAGAGCCGGAGAGAACCAATGAGGGGACAGTGAATAACTCGGGCTCCAGTGACCCAGCACAGGCAGATGTTCAGGTCAGGGTACGTTTATCAACATACCACCCAGACAAAAATTCCATGAAGAATTCACCACAGATAAAAAACCCAAGATTTTTTCATCTCATCACGTTCCAGGATGCTGAAACCAACACAAGCCAGTGCTTTTCCACCAGTATGCAGTGAAGTGAACAGAAGAGAGACATGGATCAGCAGAAGGACAGGAGACAACACCTAATGGCTAAGGCTGCTCAGAGCTTGGAGGACGTTCTGCAGTTCCTTAATGCACAAAGCCCAAGTGCAAATACACTGGACAAAACCAGGTAACTATTCTAAAGTACCACAACAGGACTTCATTTCAAAAGGAATTTGACTGCTCTATGATCCCAACCACCCCTCTAAGGCTACAAACTTGTGCTGAAAAACACCTGCAAGGAACAACTCCTGCCCTATTCTACTGCAGCCAGTAGTGTGTTGTGCTGGGATAGACCTTGCTCTGTGCCACGCTTCTAGATTACGCCGTGCCACAGCATAATCCCATTATCCGGTAAGCACGTGAGGCAGCAAACCCCTCTTGAGCTAGGGACCTATTTTTGAGCTTTCAGGCAGTTTGTGACAGCCGCACACGTTTACCAAGAGTGGAACATGGTGAGCGGGTCTCACCCACAGCCCAGCTCCCGGTGGCAAAGCTCGAGCATCTGCTCCGAGTGCCTGCACTGGGACGTACCCCCTTCGCCCTCCGAACCCCCCACCACACGCTGCGGAGACAGCCACGGCACGAAATCCTACCACAAACAAGGGGAACCTCTTTAAAAAATTAAAATTAAGTACATACTGATCATTAAGATTCAGCCACCTTTATTGCTTAAACAGTGTAAAGTTTACTGTTCAACGCTGCTTCTTCCTTAGATATTTTTTTATTTTCAATTATTTGTAATTCGCTTATTCTCTTTTCTCAGATCACATTTACTCTAGCAGGGCCTTCCCCTCTCTGGGAAGGCAGGAAGCAGCCACGGGTTCAGAGAAGCCGGGAACTGTCCCTGCAGCTTCACCCCAGCCCCCAGAGGGTTAATGCCATTGCCACCGCTCTCTCCCCCGTGCCCGCTGCCCCGGCTCCCCGCACACCGCCAGCCCCGGGCCTTCTCCTTCTCACACAAGCTTTTACCTCCTAGGACAACTGAAAGTACTACTGAATATAAATTATTTGTTCTTTCCCTTCTGTCCTTTAAGGGACTCGTCAAATGGAAACCTGTGGATGACGTTATTTTCCTAAGCCCAGTTACATCAGTCTTCTTGAGCAACGGACAGAAAAGAGAAAACTGACTGCACAGTGTCACAGCAGCAAGGCATTTCCAAACTTCACCTCTACAAACATCTTTGGGGTTTGATAAATCTAGACTCTTTTATCGATTAATTGCCACGCGAGTGCCCGACACCTTAGTACTACACATTACACCCGTAAGAGCGAATCTCACAGCAATTGTGTATGTGCTGGACTCCTAGACATCAAGCAAAGCTGTGAATGTGGTCCTGCTCGGGTGCAGCACCTCTGCCGGGGCTCCAGGCGGGATACACGCTGCCAGCAGGGTGGCCTGAGAGCTCCAGGTGAACACAGACGCTGGTTCCATCGCGCCAGGGCTGGGGTAGTCACCGGCACGGGGTCAAAGCAGAGACACACCACCGCGGCTTCCTCCCTGTCAGACAGCAGGAGACAGGCAAGCCACGGGGCACCCTACCACGAGTTTTTCCATTGCCCTTTCTAAATCACTGGTTTCATTTCATCTTTATCAAATGGTTTCCAATTCAGTTTTCCCACCGCCTGGACAACTTGGAGAGCCTTCAGGAACTTCTGCTCACGTTAAGTTCTGGCGTGAGGGAAGATTCCCCAGCAGCACCCAAACCAGCTTGGATACAAATCTATCTACCGAGCTCTTGCCCCACAAGGACAGCAGACAACGGGCTGTGCAATTCTCTCCTTCCTCAGGCCAAGATGACTTTGGAATTCTTTAGGAGTTTTCCCCTTGTGAGTCCCCAGTGTGACGCAGCTGTGGGACCCTTCCCTGGGACGCCGGCCGGTGCCAGCCCTTCCTGGGCACCAGCCACCCGTCCCAGGAGCCAAACCAAAGGTCAGGGGACAAACCTCCGCTGCCTGGGCCAGAGCTGGCTTCAGCCACCAACAGGGCTGATGACAAATGAGAAGCCAGGCTTCCAGCTGAATTTCAGTTTAGTTATTTTTGTTTTAATGTATGTGTGAATCAATTAATCCTGTCATAGAAGGGCATCGTAAACTGTGTGCCAGAGTTAATGAGTCAGACATTATCACATCATTACACCAGCTGGCATAATGTAGCATGTGTTGTTTGTCATAATATACACTGCCATGCTTAACAACCATTAATTGTTTACACGAGCAGTCATATTTTTCTTCAAAGAACCTTCAGCGACTGGTTAATATTTTGAAAGCTTCTTAAGCGAGTAACTCTTACTAGTGAAAGATAATAAAAATAACCCCCTCTCATGAAGCTAAACAGAACGGATTTACACATAATGATAATTAAAGCTTCCTCTCCTTCATTAAAAAAATTGAAAAACAAAAAGCATTCTGATTCCAGCCAGTTCCATGAATTCAATCCCCGCTGGTCAATACGAATAGACTGGTGCCCGAGCCCCGCTCTGTTCAGCGGCAGAGCCCGTGCTTTCTTCACTTGCTCATGGAAGTCCTGAGCACAAAGTTGGACCGATTCTCCCTCTACTCTGGAGACCCCAGAAGAAAGAGGCAGCTCAAAGCCTGGCTGGCGTCACACCGACAGACCATCAGAACTCGATGTGCTCTTTGGAGCCCTAAACCCATCCCCACTTGAAGAGATGCCGGGGTTTCTGTCCCTCCCCTGCATTCATCACCCGTGTTTGTCAGGTGAAAACACAGCAATCACTCTTACTTTACCATAATAGTTTGGCTGCTAGTATTTTCTTGGCTGACTAAAGACAACATTTGGACACTCGCAGCAACAAATACAGGTTTACCAGCTTTCTGTGAATTGGATTCAGCCTGCTTCTGGCCAGATTTGTTGGCCATATGGCTTTCCAAAGCCAAAGGCTAATAACATGTTTAAAGCTGAATTTACTACAGCAGCCAGAACACCGAATTTGACCTGCAGGTACTGTCTATGTCCATTCACACAAACACACAAACTTTTGGTACACTGGAGTTCTGCTTTTAAAGAAACATCCATTCGACACAGGAAAGGGAGCAAGGGAAAAAGAACCCCACACATCACTAAGTCCCTGCTACAGAAAAGAGCACCAGCTATAGGGAAGCCTGAAAAACTAAAGATAAGGTCCTTCTTCAAAAAAAAAAAAGAAAGAAAATGCGGAGTACTAATACCTCAAACAACCTTAATGTACTGATAGTTTGATTTAAGACACTCGTGATTCCGGGAAGTGCTAAAAACAACAGATGCTGCTCTTTTGATGGGAAACATACAATCCTGTTCATTCACCTTATGGAATTAGTTGTCATCATCCACTGTGATTCCACATGAAGGGAAGATCAGTACCACAGATGTGGGTAAGATGACATCGTGCAGCAGCAAGGTCTCTCGGATATTTTGAACCCTAGGTGCTCATGCTTATGGCTAGAGCGAAATGACTGAAGGCTCCATCGTCTCGGATTCACACCTAAGTCAGACCCGACTCAACAAAGCACTCGGGCATATGCTAATCCTTGAGCATCTGAGTCCTCTGCTCAAGTCATATGCTTACAAAGAGAAGCACGTGCTACCTTCTGCTCCCTTCTTTAGAACCTGTAGCTAAACACAGTAACAGAGTTCAGGAGTTATGCGTCTCTACCATCTTCCCACAGCTCCAATCCTAACATTCATTCTAATCAGATTTTACATGAATGTATTTAATTTCTGACAAGCAGAACATCGATCCCCTGCTACACAGATACAAACACTGACTGACCTACGTGTAGGTAGAAGCAGGTATTTCTGGCTTGACATCAGTCTCTAATGCCCTGTTCTAAGAACCTGTAGCCCCCCAGGCCATGCTCTGGTGTTCTCAGCCCTTTCACTCAGGCAGGAGCCCGAGGGTTTTGCAGCAGCCATAGCTGGGGAATTTGGTGAAGGACCCATTCACTGCAACAATGCAGGCTGGTAAAGTCACCCCAAAGACTTGGCAGCTTCCACCTCCCCAAATACCTTCCCAGTACATGAGTGCCACCACGTATCGGCTACAATTTCAGCATCACAAAGCTCCTACATCAGTCTTCAAGCCCCAAAATAATGTCATTTCTCCAGGCCCCATGTCTCAGCCTTGATTGCTGGATTTTGCACCAAATGCAGGCCAAGATGCAGCTTGCCCACTTGGCATGAAAACCTGAATCCCAATTATTTCATATAGAATAGAAGATTAATCTAATGACTGGCACTCCAGGTTCTAAAGGGTTACCCCTTCACAGTTCCGTTATTGACAAAATATGTGCCTTTATTCAATAGTCATGATGGTGAGCACAAGGGAACGGGTCCTTCTCAAGTCATTTTTAGTGTTTTTAAGGACCACACAAGCTGTCCCAACCAGCCAACAATAACAGTAAGTGTGTGCCAGAAGTGAGCACAGGCCTGGCTCATCCCACGTGCGGAGGATGCCGGCAGGAAAGCTGTATGAAACATCCCTTTTGCAGAAATCCTCAAGGAAAAAAACTCCACAAGAAAATTTTCTTTTCCCAAGTACTATCCCTCAATGTTTCAGCTCACTCTCCCAGAAAAACAGAGCTATCTTTCTGGAAAAGATTACTGAACTGTGCACCAGAAAGAGCCCTGAAGCACATCCATACCGGGACACACACCGTTGCTCCGTCCCTTTGGTGGCAGTTCCACAGCAGTCCCTGCGGCCTCTCCAAAAGGAGGCAGCGACAGGCCTGGAGATCTATCCCACAGCATTCTATTATTCAATTAATAATAGTAATTTTGGAAGTCCTTAGGGTTTTGGTGGGATTTTTGGTGTGTTCAGGTTTGCTGGTGGGTTTTGGTTTTTTTTGTTGGTTTGTTTTGTTGTTTTACTCTGAACGTAAAATCCTGCTAAAACATCACGTGAAAATCCAACCAAAAAGCATGAGTAATCAAGAAGTTCCCAATAGTGTTATTTCCATGTAGTTGTCTCTTTTTGGGCTGCAAGTAAACTGGCTCCAAGGTGTCAGGGCTTCTCAGAATGAATCTGCAACAAATGTGCAGTTCGGGGCCAGTCCAAAGGAAAACAGCTCACAGGATCTTGCAGAAAAAGCACAGGTCCAAGGAATATTGATCTGTGTGTCTTTAAGAGGAGAAGGAAAGGAGGATCCAAGCATATATCACACCTGATATGCCATATGTCTGAGGATATATCAAACCCAGATGAAAATGAAGGATTCTTATTTTCCTAATGAAATTGAAGCCTAGGGAAAGTCATGTCAGATCAGTATCCTCTCCTGTTCCATCTTGAGAAAATGATTTTACCTCTTAGTTGGACTTATGGTAATTGCATAAAGGCTTCCAATCTCTGAAATCTGTAATGAAATCTGTAATCCTGACCTGCTGGATATGAGCTATACAATTACTCTGAGTATATTTAGAGCAAATAATCCATTCCCGCAAAGCTCCAAATACTCATAGCTTCTGATGCATGACACTGTGTCCGAGGGTCTGGATTATAATTACTTCTGCAACAAGGTGGAAGGCCACATCTGACTTCTGCTAAGTCCTTTAAGGGAGCTCATCCCCTCCTTTTGACAGTGTTTGAGACATATTGAGTTTTGGTTGAATCCATGTCTGTTGTGTGGAAGCAGAAAACATCGAAAGCAGATCCCTCCTTGTGAACCAACACAGCATAACCCATAACCTGTGCTGAGCAGGGAGCAAAATCCACCAACATTGTGCACGTCTGTAAACCAAACCAGCAGATAAAAGGCTCGTTGGATATGCTGGGAAACTGCTATAGCCACCAAAGTCTGTTCAATGGAGTAAAGGCTACTGTTTGCTTCTCCTGGGTTATCCTCAGCTCTGTGGAGTCACATCCTCCTAGAGCCGCCCAGGGCTCTCAATAACCCTTCAATTCTGAAGCCAGCCCAGAGCTTTAGTGAGACAGGGGCACCCAAAGCACAAAGGGCCCCGTTGCAAATTAATCATAGAAATCAGTAGTTTGATACTCAAACGTCTCAATCAGCCTATCCTGGGCAAAAAGACTTGAGGTATCAGAGCCAGACACGTCTACCAACCACCTTACAAAATTAAGCACATCTTTATCTAGATCAACCAGTCTCCAAATTTCAAGACTTTAAAATAACCTCTTTATAGTTAGCTATAGCTACTATAGCTACTATAGCTACTAGCCCACCAGTGACACCAGCTCATGAACTTCCTCACCATTTTCCCCACCCTCTCTTCCCCAGTCCCTCTAATTGTGCTGAGATGAAGTTGGCAAAACATTCTACCCTAGAACCCTGCAATGTTATGCCCTTTGCCTTTATGAGAAGTCATTTTTAACCTCTGTCATTACCGTGGGCCATTCTCCACCCAGTGGAATTGCAGCATTAAAAATACAATTAGTGTTTCCCTGAAGAAGGGAGCAGCCCTGTGCCTCCTGTCCGGTACCAGCGTGCAAGGTTTGACGTTCCACAGGAGAAGATCCCAGCACTCAGGAGAGACCCCTCATCGCTCAGCCCCTCCAGTCACCCCAGCCCCTCGGCCCCCCCACCCCACACTCATCTCCGCTTCTCACACCCCCAACCTGTCCCCTGCCTGCTGCTTTACCATCAGCTAACGAGAGACCTTCTCTGTGCAAACCATGATTTTTCATCTGATACATTGATAATCAAACCAGTTTTCTCCTCTGCATCCCAAGGGCAGCCGCTAAAGCAGCCTACCCAAATCATCCTGCTCAACAGATCATTATTTATTCAAATGTTGAGTATCTTGCCCAACACTGAGAACAAGTTATTCACACAGGTGACACCTCCCTGCTTTGCGCCTGATCCTATCAGCCTTCTAGTCATCCAAAGGATAATTTCAGTAATTTTCTACTTAATGATTTGATTGTCTCAATTATTTAGTATTTATTTCCTCTGAGTACTATTGCCTTTGTGTTTCCTTCTGCCTTAAGTCCAATGCACAGAATAAGCATAAAGAATTGTCTTATGAAATGACTTTCCCTTCAAACTTCTTCCCAGGGTTTATTTCTGCGGCAGCGCCTCCAAAGCTCCTTCCTGCCGCACGGACACACAGGTAGGTAGATGTCATGTCTCCTGGACAGCGGTGAACAGTCCTAGGCGCTATTAAGACAAGGAAATACAAACAGCTGCAGTGTTGTGACAGCACAGCGCAGGTTTCTAAGCCACCCAATGACTCAAGCCACCAAGTTTATCACTGTTTTTCAAGACGAGTCCTACCCCACTTGCCCAGACGGTCGTGCAGTGCCCGAAGCTTCCCAAGCCGTTAGTGTCCCACGGGGCGTCAGGCACCCCAGAACTGCTTCACCTCTGCCTGAGCTTGGCCAGGCCCTTCCTTGCTCTGCTGGACCATGTCCAGCGCTTTCAGCCCACCCTAAGATCACGTCCTCCTACCGCGATGCCAATGACTTGCTTTACAAAGCCTTGCAGAGAGGAAAACTTCCTCAGATAATAAATATGCAGTAGCAGCCTGGAGCAAGGAGCGAAGACTCGGGCTATCCAAGTTCTCCAAAGCCCCAGAAAGTTGTGGTGCCTGAGAGATGGTAACAGCTTGTCAAGAAGGGTTAAAGCAGCTGTCCACATGGCTCCGCTCCGCTCTCTGGAGCGCGGCAAAGCGCATTGTTTGGCGTAATCATGACACAGATCTGCATGTGTATGTCTTCAATAATTCATGTTGCAGCTTGTCTCGCTGTGGGGACAGATGTCAGTGAAATCAGTGACAGCCGATCATGCTGATCCCTCACATAATCACGGGAGAGCTGATCCCGCGGTGGCACCGAGCCTTGGGAGCTCGCCCGTCCGTGCCCACGGGAGGCAGACACAGACGCTTGTGCGCAACACATCCCTGGGAGAAAACACCCCAGGGCACGGGCGTCCCACGGGACGTTGGCACAGGTACCAGAGAGCATGGCTGGGGTCAAGCCAGAGCAGCCACCCGGGGGGCCCATGCAGAGACACCCCCTGTGGAGGAGGAGCAGCAGTTGGGATCTAACAGCTTATGGGAGCCCTGAGCACGTTCACATCCCCCGAAAACCACCCACCCGTTCCCTCTGCTTGATTCCATCCAGAGCTGACACACCACCTCCCCGCACACCTCTGCCCTCCTGCGTTCTATTAGTCTCTGCTATCACAGCAGCTTACCCGAGACGGCAAACTGCAGCTACACCCACCGCAAAGCTCACCTATAATCTCTCAGGGGGACAAAGTGACTTAGTGATAATTAGAACGATTGGATTCTTTCAGCGGATTTGAAAAATCTATTGTTGTTGGACAAAAAAACCCCATATTATTCTCAACATTAAATGTGTTCCTTTTCTTTAATCAGCATCTAGTCTGAGCTGTTATAGGTCCTCCGTTTTGATACTTTAACTGGTTCATTATTTATGGTGTGGTTGTTTTTTTTTTTCAAATACACAAATACTCGGCTCAGTTTGGTTAGCTTTTCAACTATGCACGTTCACTTTTGCTCACTTGATTTCTGAATCCGTTTTTGAAGCAGCAATTGGGAAAATCTACAGCTAACTCCACGGGGCACCTCACACCTTCCATCTCTGGCAGAAGTCGACGTGCGTTGAGGTATACAAGAAAAATAGGAGGTAAATGGAGGAATAACTTTTTGCTTTTATGGAAGCATTTTAAAAGCCCAAGTGAAATCTGTGTCTTACAGCCATCTATCAGAATATGTCCTGTGTCTATACATCCACGCGTGCATAGGGGATTTCTGCCCAGTGACACAGAACGCCAGGCCCCAAAGGTTACACACCCAGGCAGACCCACAGGGGGTTTGGTAGGAGGCGCCCATTTCTAGAGAGGCACAGAGCAGCACGACAGCCCTCGGGAAGCTCTGGCAACCCCGGATTCATACCGAGGCAGTTTCTCCTCCGAGGGACTGGGCTAACAGCCAGCTGCCACTTGGGATTGTCTCACAAGTGGTGTTCCCGAGACCCAGCAATTCAAAACGTGAGGGGTGGAAGGCATGCCCCGAGCCCGGAGCACGGCAGCGAGGGGTGCTGCAGCTCTGGGACCAGGCGCTTCTCACTCACACAGCGGTGCCTTCTTCTGCCTTACGCTCCCTTCCCTTCCTCTGGTTATTAGAGTCTGCACAGCATTTTCCCCAGCGATGCCAGCCCCAGCAGAAACCTCATCTAAGATGAGTGCATTTAAAAAAGGACATTAATTTCTCATTATACCGGGATCAGATTGTTTTCAAGGCAACATCCTGACTGAGTCAAAGTATCTCATTAGAGCTGCCATGCATACTGTTGTTTAACATCATGTGCCATTTTTCTTTGGAAGGTGCATTTACATAAACATTTCTAATCACAGCCCTGTAAAGAGACACAGTATAATAATTTATGACTTTTAGGTAATATGTCATATGAATCTTAACATATGGCATTACACTGTATGATGGCAATCTTGGCTCTTCTAAGGGAACCTGGATAACATCCAGTGAGATGTGAATGAGCCAAATGCAATAGAAAACCATATCAATGCTAATCCAGGTTTACACCTTTCATTCAGCACTCCAAGCTTTCCACCAGATGGTTTTGCACAGAAGCATTAACGCCAGAAATAATTGTGTAGACTCCCCCGGTTTTCAGACATGCTATTTCTGAAGGCCCCAACATGACAATAATCCTAGTAAATGGCACCAGCGATTCACAGGTGCGAGAAATGGTTTGAAGCCTTTAGAAGAAGGTGCTGAAAGGTGACTTAAGAGCTTCACCCTTCTGGGTCACAAACACTTGTTCTTTGTTTTACAAGGGCAACCCAGGGCAGCTGCTTTATCTGTTTCACAGGAGCCCCCTGCCAACAAAATCCATACTTGGTTCACAGGAAAGGAACAAGACGCAGCTCGACGAGGCACAGCACAACACTAACTGCTGCCGTGAAACTCGGTATCAGCCAGCCTCTGCCATCACCACCCAAACGAGCAGCCACAGAGCCAGTCAGGGAAACCCTGCTGTGCACAGGAGCTCACCACCACACGTGGGGGTTGCTGTGCCATCACCCTGATACAGGGGTAAGGATCAATCACATTTCCAAGCTCAAGTGACCCGGGCTCCACAGGAGCCTTCTATAAATGAGCATTTATGACTGTACTTCCTTAGATGCCCACAAGGAATTTCATTCAAAGCCCGAGACGATACAGTACTGAGCAAAACACTAGTGTCAGTGCACAGGACCACTCACAGAGGAGAAATACAACTGAAGATTTATGAGACCAAGAAGGAGCTGATACCAAAACAAAGCCATCTAAGTACAAAGCTGGTGCCCAGAGGACCTTCTCGTGCCATCTTATGGAAGTGTAGACGTGGAATCAGTCACTACATGTAGAGATAGCAGCGAGGGATGCATTCGTTCAGGCACACACACAACTGCTCATTTTACCCTGGATGGGTAAAGAAGGGGCTGTGCTCACATCCGATACTTAAAAGCTAACTGGAGTAGTTAATATCCAGCATACAGCAATTTAACTCCAGTTCAACTCTAGTAGTGAAATACAGAGTGTGGATGCATTAAACAGAGATGCGACTTTATCCTGGAAATTACTGTCCTGGACTTGCCACTCAGCCTGGGAGCCCTGCTCTGCTCTTGACTCCCCAGCATCCAGCTGGGAACCACCACCCAACTTCACTCTTATCTGTAAGAGGACCCCTCCTCACGCCCAGTCACTGTTTTCGTGGAGGTGCTGCGTTGGGGTTTTTTGCTGGGAGGTGGGGTGGCGGTGTTTGTGTTGGGGGTTTGGGTGGTGTTTTTTGTTTGTTTGCTTAAACACATCTGATCAGAAGCACCCTGATCACAGTGGCCTGCATCAGGCAGTGCCTTCAGAATTCATAAAATACCCCACAACCCTGCCAACAGCTAGATCACAGCTTTGACAGAAACAGCAGGATGGAGTTCTCATACCTTATCCTAGAGACTGCACAAAGCTGTGAGCCTCGCCTGATACCCTGGGCACGGGGAATCTACAGGAACCCCTTCCATGCCAACAAGGCATTTTTTTAACCATTCCTGTTCTTCAGCATGTCCAGCCCTGTTCACACCTCAGCGTTCTCACTCACTGGACACCGTATCATGTGCTTAGCTCCACAGAAGGCTCTCTTTGTCTGCGGTATCTGAAAATGGCATCTCCCCGCTCCTAAACGCTGCTGGCCATAGGGGACATGCCCCTTATGTGACACATACGAAGAGCACATATGTCAGCTTTTTTATTTCCTAAAAAACCAAAAGCGCACGTTTTTCCCCAGCACCGTATGCGTGACGAGCCAGCTGTCAAGGAAAGGCAGTTTTAAGCTTCCTGCCTTGAATGTACATTTGTGGAGCAGTTGAACAAAACAGCATATTGCCGACATTGTTCCAGATGTGTAGGGAAGAAGAAAGAAAAGATTTAACTTGTGCTGTTAGATGCCGGTTCTTTTGTAGTAGACATGGCTCCATCAGACACCATGGCTTTGTTACAGCACGTTTTATTCAGGGCTAAAGCTTTGAATATTCAGCAGGGCTCCAGGCTAGTGATTCTGTTGCAGCTAGGTTTCTTGTCTTCCAGGAAGCCCTTGACAAAGGTCACAAACAATTTGCTCATTCCTCTTATTAAAATAAAGATGGAAAGCATTGATGATAGCTCTGCCCAGCAGCTAACTTCATCATCTGTAGCGGTTCCAACATATGCTTGTGAGATAATGAAAAATATAGCATTAAATACAGTGGCAGATTGAATCTTGTTTCAGGGTAAATATAGTAAGTCATTTTTTTTTCCTCCTCATTTCCTCAGAACCTGTTTAGCATTAGACTGTTAATATCATCACTGATACATGACAAACCCATTGCATAATATACTGCATTCGAAGTCAGCCCCCCCATAAAAGTGAGCAATGACAGAGCATGAACATTATTCAGGCATTCCTAATAACGAAGTGCTCCAAGCCAGCCCTCTTCCGACACGTTTCCATTTGCAGACCCCCAAAGAGCTTGGCTTTGGATTGCGCTGTGGGCCTCAGCCTCTCACCGCCCCGGTCAGGCTCAGGACACGGAGGCTCTGCAGGCTCCCTTCCAGCTCTGGCAAGCTCACACGAGTCCTTGGCCCTCACAGCTGGCCACCACTGCAACGCTTTCTGTCGAAGCACACCTCAGATGGCACTCTTGTCAACATGCAAGACAGCTCCTTTATTTTCTCCAAGGAATCTTAATTAGAAGCCTAGATGGTATTTTTCCCAGCTTTCCAGTGCTTCTGCGTGAAGTATATAGGTATATTTTCAATAGACCAAATGTAGGTGTGGGATTCTCAGTCCTCATGTCCTGCTTCATGATGGTCAGTGATGACCGATAAATCTGCACATCACTGCACTGTGTCTCCACATACTCCACCCACAGAGACCAAACTGAACCATTTGCATCAGAACAAGCTTCACTTGTGTTTATTGCTCTCAAGGTATCTTTCTCAACAGTTTCCAAGCTCTTCATGAAACCAAACACACAAACCCCCCTATAATTTGGCAGGTTTCAAAGATTCGAGTCCTTCATTTATCAGATAATTATAAATAAGCCATTAAAGTACTGCAAAAGCATCACCATCACATCAGCTGAATGCTTCTGCTGCTGGTGCTCGATAGAGTTCACAATCAGAAGCAAAATCCTCACTTTGCTCTACCTGGACTTAAATTCCACAAGTTACACGTTAGGAGAGAAAGAACACCTTGCTCACGCATTATCACCAGGGATGTGTAAACTATGGACACTTCAAGGAAGGGTTCACACTCAGAAATACCTGTAGAACAGCAAGAAATGAAGCGATAAACCATTTTGTCAACTGTCCTGCATTATCAGCAAGTGTCCAAGAGCATCCCTGCAGCACGGAGTCACCAGCACTGCAGCAGAGCCCCCAAAGAAGACAGCTCTCCTGATTCCGATGGGCCGCTGCCCCAGGCGTTCCTGCCAAGGACTCCTCACCAGATGTGAAGCGATGAATGCCAAGTATTTGTTTTACTGTGCTTTCCAGCGCAGCAGTCAGGAAAAGGCGGCAAAGACCGTGACATTCTGTAGCCAGGAAAACACACAACCCTGTTCTTGTTGAATAACACATTCATAGGCTTAATTCGATGAGGTCAGGAGCAGAGATCACTTTGCCACAACTGGCCCTGGCCCCCTGTACTCCATACCCACACTCCACGTGAATGGTCAAACCCCAGGTTAACCCCACTCTCTGCGGGCACCTACGAGAACTTCGCATCTAACCAGTGGGCAGTACTTTTCTTGTAGTAGAAAATGTTCCACATTTTCTTTCTCTGCTTACAGGGAGGCACACATACATACAGAGATATCAGGTTCCTAACAGGTGCAAGCCAAAATATCAGCAGGAGACACATGGGCAGTGTGACATCTCAAATACCCTTCTCTTGTCTCCCTGGGGCTCCAGGACAGCTCTGGCCTTGATGTTCTGACCTCGGACATATTTTGCAGGCAGAAGCAGTCAGCCAAAGCTGATGTCCGTAACCCATTCACCTTTTTCCTAGTACTATGCACAAATGTTATATTGATACTTTTCTCTGACAGAACAAAAACCACAGTGAATTAAGTTAGCAGCAAGACAGAAGGCTTATGGAGCAGCTGAGAAGGAATGACTCCTTTAAACCCCATCCAAGCTGCTCTCACAGCTGCTTATTAAGAGAACATTTAAGGAAGATGCCGCAGAGGCATTCCTGCTGCAGGAGTGCTTCTCTCCAAGGCAGCAAGCTGCACCCCTGCCACCCTATTGAAGGGGGTGCTCCAGCTCTCGGGGAGGAGAAGCAGCCACGCACAGCTCATCCAGCAGCTCCAGGCAAAACGTGATGTACCCGCCAGTGTCACTGCAGGGCAGCACAGGTAAGAGAAACCAGCATCCCTAGCAGAATTCCTAAGCGCTTTCCCTGGATACTTCCCCGCTCCCCTGCACTATTCCTCTGCAGGCACACCTCCTGACCTGGGCCCAGCTTAACTCAGGCAGTTTGTCTGGAGAAATTCCTTCGGCACGTACTCATGCCTCTCATTACAGCCAACAATTCTAATAAAGATCTCCCGACAGTGCTCAGCGGCTCCCTTCTCCCCTTAATTAGGAGTGGCAGCTCCACTGCATTAGCCAAGCGAGGCAGCAGACTGGTGACCAACGTGTCATCTTCCTCCCCACTGCCGGATGCTTTGCGTTTCCCGTTCGCCCTGTGTCGCTGAGGGGAAGCTGAGAGACAGCAAGCAAACCCCGGAGAGACACAACCCGCCACAAAGCTGAGGAAGGCCAATATTCAAAATAAGCATAATTTTTTACTGGTTTGGAAGTGGCAAAGTACTACTTGTGAGCCGCTTTCCCAAATGAGACACACCGCCTACGTCTATGGTGTTGAACTGCATAAAGAATTCCTGTGTCCATCTCTCCAAATGCTTTGGCAAACTGTGACAGAATGAGCTACCAAAGCCTTCCCTTGAGAAGTTACACTCAAAACAAAAAATGAAAAAATAAATGCTTACTGCTTTTACACCTTGGATTTTCACTAGGCATTAACTCCACTGTTCAAATGCAATCCTTGGGCCAGAAGAGGGGCTGCTGGGGACAATGGTGTCTGTTACAGGCAGCCACACCGACAGGGAGGGAGGCGGTGTGTCACTGGGCAGAAGAGCAGCACAGAAACTCGCATCAGTCGCTGGCACCGATGGTATTTAATAAGGTTCAGTGCTACTCCCGGGCAAACAGCCCTCGGGGCTCCCAGAACACACACACGGACCCCAGGAACGGCAGTTTCACTCGAGCAGCTTCATTAAGAGCCTGACGCTGAAGCTACTGCTCCTTTTCCCCAGGAACTCTTTCATGTTAGGTTCCATTTTGTCATCACTCATAATACAAAAAGCAGAATACAGGGAACCAACTTCACGTCTCATTTTCTGTCTGCCTTGAAAGCCCTTAGCCTTAGCAGACAGCCCCACCACTTCGGGTCCCTCAGACCTTCTCAGCAGCATCAATCTGCCATTCACTGCGCTCCCACATACACCTCACACCAAGATTTTTCCTCCATGTAGCTTGATGTCAGCACCTTAAGTCTTGATACTTTATAGTTCTTGCTTATTTCCTCACAATTTAACAGCTATCAGTCCTGGGGCTTGAAGAAGTCAAAAAAGCATTCCTTACAACGTGATCTATAAGGACTCAACCCACAACCAGGCACGTTTAATGAAACATTAGGGTTTAAAATAGCAATGAGTTCAGTAGTATTTACTAAACAATTTCTGAAATAAATTAAGTCCCGCATTTAAGTTTCTCTAGAGATGTTACAGGAAAAAAATTTCTTCTGAATTGCTTGAAGATGTTTCAGCCAAGAAGCCAATGACTTACAGATATGTATACATCCCTGCAATTTCCATTACCATTGATGTTACCAGCATCACGTGTAGCTATTCTGCTGCCCATTCAGCTCGGGAAACACCACTAAATCCATTAACCCATACTGCACCTGGGAAAACTGAGACTCGGCAAGCAAAGCTGCCTGGCCACCCATGTTGGAATAGCTATTAGAAGCATTTCAGTGCAAACAGGCATCAGCCAGGACAGGGATGCACAGTCTTTATAACCAGTGGTTCTTCAGCTTGAAGGCAATCATCCAGCTTTGCTTAGAGAGATACAAACAAGGCAGGAGGAAGGTGGGAATGCCAGACAGGGAAGGAGACACGCACATTTTACAGTACCATGGGCAGATCGAGCTATTCCATATTCTCAGCTGAGAAATTCATCTTAATGATAAAATAAAGCTTTCCTGGATAAGAGAGGTGTCAAAATTTGACCTGCTGGGGTTCAGCTGAATGATGCAGTCAGGCAAGTTGGAAGTTCTTCTGCTGGCCACACTATCTCTAATCCAAGGCAGGATGCCATTGGCTTTCTTGGCCACCTGGGCACACTGCTGGCTCATATTCAGCCGCTTGGCAATGAGAACCCTCAGGTCTTTTTCTGCCAGGCAGCTCCAGCCACACTGCCCCAGCCTGTAGCAGGGGGTTATTGTGGCCCAAGGGCGGGACCTGGCACTTGGCCTTGTTGAAGCTCATCCCATTAATGTTGGCCCAATGATCCAATCTAAGTCTCTCTGTAGAGCTTCCCTGTCCTCATGTGAATCAACACTCCTGCTTAACTTGGTGTCATCTGCCAACTTGCTGATGAGTTCGCAAAATACACAAATAAGTTATAAACTGGCAACTTGGGTAAGTTCCAGCTACAACCTTGCCCTAGATCTGCCAGAATCTATACATTTCAAACACCACTGCAGTTACTTTAGCACTGCTGGGGGACAGCCACGTATGGTTCTGGAACACTCACTGGTGAGGCTGCATTTACAGAACTGGGAACAACTTCCCAACCTTGCCTTTTGCCCCAGCAGAGGTTCTCCAGCACACAGCATTCCTAGCCATCCTGCTCAAAGAGGGAACCCAAGAGAAGAAACTTCTTAGGCAACTTAGTACACTGAGACAGGATATAAAGAAGCCTCCTGTATCACACCCGAGGCTATCGGAGACCTAACTGAACGCAGCCCGTAGTCTCTGAAGTGAATTTGATCCTAGCCATGTTTTTCATCCTTACATCTCCTGCTGGCAGGAGGATACCTCTTAACATTAGAGCCCATCTTCTGATCTCCAGATATTTTATTCAGGGTCAGTTTATATACATTTCTTTGTGTGCCCATTTCATCTCTTGGCTTAAACAGCTTGTCTCCCTGCCATAACCCCAGACAGATGCCACCACGCACGTCTATCCAAACTGGTCTTCCCAGCCTTGTCTCTTAAGATGGGCATTCCTGCCCCAATGGTACTCATGCCCTCTTGCCTCATGTCCCAGTTTGCTATCTGCTTTACTCTGCCTCGTGCAATGCTTCCCTGCCTTTACAACAAATAAAACAAACAAAAAAAAAAAAACAAAAAACCCTAAGGGAATAGACGAAAACAGTATTTATGCTAAAACAAGCAGTAGCTTTGGAGTTATTAGGTACAAATGACTGTGTGAGGAGAGCAAGAGAGCTGTGGACTGGACACAAAAAAATTACTGTCAGTTACAAGTGTCAGCATCTTCTCTCCTGTTATCTTTTCAGCCCATTCTGAGTTAATACCTGGCACCAACAGAAACCAGCTACAGAGAGTACCAGAAGCCCGATTAATATTTGGGCACCTACGGACAAGCATTTTCCAGCAAGACTTTCCAAGGAAGGTATACACCTGACTCCCTCTCGCTTACTGGGAAGTAGACGTTTAATGTCCTTTGACACAATTAGCCCCATCTGAGCTGAGAAGCAAACAAGGATTTTTGAGAGGAAGGGTCCAAGAAAAACATTCACGAGGATTCAAGTAATCTGGAAGTTGCAGAGGCACAGGATGATCATGTGCCTGACATGTCAAGCCCACAGGAAAACTAAAACCCAGAAGGATAATCCAAGTCTCACACTCTTGTTTGGGTCTTTCCTATCGGATTTGCCACCTCTACTTGTTCCTACTGCACCCCCAGTATCCTTTGCCTTTTCTCATGCCCCAGACGCACTCAGCTCACTCTGGCGAAAGCTTCTTTGGCACAGGGTCTAGTCTGGAATCTCAGCCCAAGCCAGAGCAACCCCACTTCCATCTAACCCCCCTGCGCTCCTCCTGCCCTTCCCAAGGGGCCTCGAGAGGGAAGGCTAATGCCAGCCGGGGTGAGGAACCAGCCAAGCAAGAGCTCTTATGAAAAATTACACAGTCATCACTAAGGTGAGAATCTACCACCAACTGCTGCTCATACATCCCTCCTCTCAACATCTGCCCATTGACCTTACGTGACTTCTGAATTTATTTTTTTCTAACATCTATTTTTGATGTTTCTATCCCTTTAAGCCACTCCTGCTAGTAACCAAGTATGTAATTTGCTATTTCCACCTGCTATGTAAATTGATTAATCACAGGCAAACATAAGGCTGATTCTCATGCTGAGGAGGAAGGAAATCTGTATCAACTAATCTTTTTAACACTTAAATTTCATAAAGCTTCCACCAGTGCTAAAGCTCCAGCCTGTGCTCCAGCTCCAAACTTATCTGTCTTTTATCCAAAAGGGAACAACTTTTCTCAGGGCTTTTAAACTCACTGGGAATCTCAGAATTGCAAGGAACACAAAGATTATTTTCTTTCTTTCAGCCTAGCACAACAAATATTCTATCGGGCAGGCAGGACTATACAGATGGTTACTGAAGTGAAAGGACCATCTTTCAAGGGCCAGTTGCAAAGTGACACCATCACTTTGTCACTCCAGCTTCCCACTTAAGGCAGAGTTGGAAATTCTTCATAAAGAAGCATTCTGCAGATGGCAACATTTACACATGATGTATATCACCTTTAGGGAACCTGAAAGGTTACACAGCGTTCAGAATGTCCCTGGCGCTGTCATCCATCACATTATCAAAGTGAGAAAGTTTAAAAGTAACCCTCTTTGGTGGCAAGTCTCTCAGGCTCCAGGTACCTTGCCAGGAAGCTGGGAGAGCCCCCAGAACCAACACTACCTCACCTCAACACAATGACTTCACCATTGCCTTGGTCAGTGTTAGGTCTCACCAATACAGACTTCTTCCCACAGAAGCCATCTCAAAAAGAGGAAGGCACATCCCTTATTTGAAGGCCCCAAAACTGATCCTTCCACCAAAATAACCTGAGAAGCTGACTATGTGCTGGTTTCTGACTCCAGGAACTGGGTGCCACTGTCACATACCCACTGGAAATCCCAAACCACTGGGGTGCTTGGTGTCAACTGCTGCCCCTCAATCCAGGACCTCCTGGTGAGAAAAGCAAGCTGTAGTTTGCAAACAAGGCAGATCTCAGGGTAGTATAGCTCAGCAGCAAGAAAGAAAAGATAAAAAGGGACAGTTCTCTGCTGGGGCTGGGGCTGTCACAAATCAAGCACTGCAGCACCGTCAGAAGGTATCAATGAATCAGTAAGGTTAAATGTGACCGTGTAGCAGCAGAAATAAGAGAGTTAGAAGGATCAGACTGAAGAAAAACCAGAGGTGGGGGATAAAGAAAAAAAAAATACAGACTACACTAATATGTCATGAAGGTGATAGGAGAATCAAGGGGGATAAAGAGGAAGAGGAGGCTATAAACGAATATGAATGGAAAGGAGAAGCTAACCCGACAAAGAACAAGATTAAGCAGGGCTGCAGCAAACAGAGCTTGATTTTCAAGGCCCAGCTCCAGATGGGAAGTCATGTACCGATTGATCCCTCCCAGTGGGATCACTGGTAAGTGCCAGTCGGGCACCCACTGAAGAACCCATGGGAGCTCTCAATCCACGCAGGTATCTGACCCATGATGGCAGCCGGCAGAGCCGTGAAGCTTCACTGCCAGCTTGCTCCTTCCACCAAACCTGCAAACTACTGGAAGAGTTGCCAGAGAGGGGAGCCAGCGATGGGCACATACATCCTTAGAGAAAGAAATAGAAACTTCTCTTCCTCCCTGGACACCAGGTAGCCAAGCTCATTAATACCCAGTTCTTTGGAAGCATTTCTGGTGACAAAATGTGTTATTTATTCCGCTGCCACGCAACCTGCCAAGGAATGCAAACAGCTCTGCAAGCCAGTCATGGTCTGATGGCCCAGCAGATCAGCTGGAATGCTCACCTCTGCTGGGCAATAGCTTGTATGGGTAAAGCACAGCTTGCTCAGAAGATGACCACTTGAGGGACAGCATTACAGCGAGGCTCAGGGATAGCTACTGAAGAGCAGCATAACGCCATGGATCATTTAACTCAGGTGACACTATTCTGAAGGAGAAATTGGCAGTGCATGTCACACACCACAGCAGTAATGAGCAAATCAGAAGACACACACGAGTGATACCTCCATGCAAATATAACACAATGAGACCCACAAACTACCTGTAGTGTGGAAAAGGTCTACCAGACAGTGGGTGTCCGGTTCATTTATACCCCCTGAAGTCAAGCAATATCTATCTCCTATGTCTGACTAGTTCAAAAGTAAAGCTTTACAATTAAAGAATAAAATACAGTCTGCCTTAAGCAGCAGCACAGCTGGTATATAAGAACAGACGCAGGTTAAAAAGCTGGCTCAGCTCACCTTCCTTCCTCACTCCCATAAAGCTGCTTATCCTGAAGCAGCAGGATTTACCCCCTCAGTCTGCCTTCAGGTAATAACAACTCCTCGGTTTGTGTCCTGCTACAGCCTCTTCCTCTTCCAGCCCCTTCTCCCTTCCCTCCTCCCACTCAGCCCAGGCAGGGAAAAAAAAAAAATAATAATCTTTCCATCCCTCCTGCAAGCATGTGTTTATCTCTTTATTTTTAAATGTTACAGCTTCCCAACATCTGTCTCTGTGTGGTATAATCTTACTGATGAAATATTTCATGTCTTCCTTGAGCCCTCATCAATATGTCTCTGTGTTATCAGCTTAGCAGATGGAGACACAGAAGGAATAACCTCAGCTTACCTGGGTGATTTCTTCTTAAGTACATACTTACTGTACTCCAGGACAAGAATCACAGTAATTTTAGCAATGCAACACGATCTCTCTCTGCGGCAAACTAAATTCTCTCCTCTTGTGTCACATATGCCTACTTCACTGCAACCTTTCCCTTGGACTCTCCAAGTTCTTATCCTTAAACACCTAAAGAAACACCACTGGACTGCCTCCAGCAATTCCAGCCTGCCAAGAAGCTGTGCAATATACAACAATATACAACTCCCATGTTTAAAACTCACTGGAACAGTCCCAGCACCAGTGACATCAGTAGGTGCTTTGTCACTGACTTTTATTGTACCAGGACTCCCTGCCTTGTGTTAACTCCACAAAACCTGGAAATCAAATAATCGCAGAGCTCAGGGAAAAACCTTGGTTACTTGGAGCTCTACAGATTGCCTGAGAGGCAAAAGGAGGTTCAGCAAGTTCCTCCCTAGGCTGGTAAAGGATGCCTACAGAGCTTGGCTATTTCAGGAGGCTGGCATTTCTGATTCCCTTGCCCGCTTCTGAAAAATATCCACTTAAACACTCAGACAACTCAGGGCAAGCCATACTAAGACATCTTGAATTGTTACTAGGAAGCAACCTGGCAAACTCTGAGTCAGATCCTCTCCAAGACAAAAATCACCCTTTACTCTGTCAAAAATCAGAAAGTCACAACAAATTAAAAAAAAACAAACAAACCCCACCAACCCAAAACCCAAACAAAACCGAAACAAACCACCACCAAATCAACACTTAACACTTTTTTCCCACTTGCACTTCGTATTTTGGAGGTTCTTCTCTGTATAAAATACACCTTCCAGTGACTCTAAAGAACAGAAAGGTTTCCTTAAGGGCTTTCTCACCACTACTGAATTCAGTCTCTAAAAGCCCTCCTTTCTTTCCGGCACAGCTGGATTTTGCGTTAGCCCTCCAGCACCACAGACACTCGACTGTGCCATCAGACACCACCAGCTCCCCCACACGTGACTAATAAAGAAGGCAGGTGTAGGTCTCCTTTACCACATCCCCTTTCCCCATCACAGAACCACTGCTCAACACACAGAGAAAGCAAGCAAGCAATGACCCGAGAAACCATTCTGACCAGTATTTACTGCTCACTAAGGCAGTTAACAGCCCAAAGCAGAGCCTAGAGCCATTAAGGTTCTGGAGAAAAAAAAAAAAAACATTCATTGTATTCAGCCGAACAGAGTTTTTGGCCATGTCACCAAAACCACATCAGCTGATTCTAATTCTTTGTCTTTGGGTTGCACTCCGCATAGAAATAAAACATAAATACAACTGAAGTCGAGTAGAGGAGGTACAATCAGAGTAGCTGCCTACCAGCACCTGCAACCCACGCTGACATTTACACCCTCTCTTCTTTACACCCTCCCCGCGGGAACCGGGGAGCAGGGCAGGAGCTGACAGAGAGGAGGCAGCCCTCGCACTGCTCACCAAAGCCTCTCCGTGTCCCAGGGCTCTGGGGCAGCCCCACTGTGGGGTCACAGGAACACTCTCCATGTCCCAGGGCTCTGGGGCAGCCCCACTGTGGGGTCACAGGAACACTCCCCATATCCCAGGGCTATGGGGCAGCCCCACTGTGGGGTCACAGGAACACTCCCCATGTCCCAGGGCTCTGGGGCAGCCCCACTGTGGGGTCACAGGAACACTCTCCATGTCCCAGGGCTACGGGGCAGCCCCACTGTGGGGTCACAGGAACACTCTCCATGTCCCAGGGCTACGGGGCAGCCCCACTGTGGGGTCACAGGAACACTCCCCATGTCCCAGGGCTCTGGGGCAGCCCCACTGTGGGGAACTGCAGAGCAAGGAAGAGTCGAGCCCCATGTCCAGAATAGCTCCGCTAACACATTAGGGAATGATTACTGAATTGAAGGCTATTTGTTGTATGTTAGGGCATGTTAGGGCGGGGGGAGGTTTTTTATTTATTTGGTTTATAATCCTATCTGAATAAAGGTAAACACATAGGGATTATAAATGAAATAAATCTGAAGCAGAATAGAATGGGGGTGGTAGAAAAAAAAAAATCTCAAGAGGGTCAGGAGATAATGAAGATTATACCTCAATATTGGGATTATGATGTTAGTTCTTTATTTCAATAAAACTAGATAGAGATCTTTTATATCAGGGACAGAGCTTAGCTGTAAGGACAAAGTAATCTTCTGGGAATTATGCATACAGGCTCAACATCATTTTTATTGGATGGCTGATGAACTGGAAAACTCCAGGATAGCCTGGTTTTAATTTGTAATCTTAATTTTCATATAAATCGGTACAGTTGGAGGGAGGGGGGCAGATGTAGAGGGACTCTGATGCTGTGCTAATATTGCAGCATTAAGACAGCACATGCATTAAGGCTACAACTGTAACTCATCTCGTATCTGATCCTGTCTTTTTGTCTATCCATCTGTCTCCTGTCTTCACATCTATCTATCATTTCCCCATCAGAAAATGCCGACAATGGTCCAAGAGCAGAAGAGACCGAGTTAGTCTCCATCCCTTTATCATTCCCTTCTTCATCCACGAAGAACCACCTACAGTACATCTCCAAAGGTCCAGCTGCTCACCAGGAAGCAGCGGTGGGAAAGAAGCAGATTCAGACAAGTCCCATGTTTTGGGATCAGCTCCATCCTGACCCTCCAGTCTGAAATAAATCCCCACCAAGCAATGAGAGAGAACATTCTATTTGTGGTTTGAAGCACAGGGTCACTCAGACATGGGTCCTAAGCTCTATGGGGCTGAGGATCAGCAACTTCTGCTGCCAGCCTGCTGGGGAGGAATGGTGCTGAGATTCCAGTGCCTTAAACCTTCCATGTTGTGCATTTTTTCTTTCTACAAGGAGATGTAACTTTTTTCTGAGGCCTAGGAAAAGTTCCTTCTTGGTCCCAGGAATGTTCTCTATGGTATTTCACTGCTCCCAATCCCCACTGTACACAGCAAAGGAAAATGAGAGGTTCAGCGTGAACCACGAGCCCACGTCACAGCATCAAGTACGGTACAGAGGCTATTTCTGCCTGAAAAACCGGTGGTCTTAAGCAGGACGCATAGAAAATAGTCAAAGAGGCACCAAAGGGAATGGGTCGTGTTTAAGGTCCTACAACAGGGTGGTTCCTGCTTACACTGCCTGGGTGCTCTGCTGACCCCAGGACAAATTCCTGTCCTCTGACACACTCCCATCCACCAGCTCACTCCCTGCATACAACCGTGACACCAGTGAAACCCATCATCTGGCCCCACACGTAGCATTTAGTCTCCACCTTGGTTCACTGGGAATCATTTGTGCACTCTCTGCTTTGTTCTGAGGGTTTCTTTCAGTTGTTTCTCCTACTTCTATCGCCTCCTCCTTCAGGAAGAGGAGAGTCAATCCAGAATACAACACAAGCGAGACAGGAACTGAAACAGACCAGTCATGGTGCCAGACTGGTCTCAACAGACCAGTTGAGAACCAGTCTTCTCCAGAGCTGTGTGCACAGGGTGCAGAGCATCCACAGACCTGTCAGTGGTGAGCCGCACAGCCAGCAGGAGGAACTGCCCGGGTACGATTTATTGCCTGGTAACCCCCAGGAGAATAAGCACTGGATTGCAATGGCCAGGCTGTCCCTGCCCCCCACCCACATTCCTCTGCCCCCTCCCTAACTCACAGAACCCACGGCACTGAGAGAACAGCTGCTTTCATAAGGGCAGCGATAACCAAAGGAGTTCCCAGAATTCCATAGCACTCGAGCATCAAAACAAGATTTCCAGGGGGAAAATTGAAATGCCAAAAAGATTTATATTTACTTATGCAGATAGCCTGCAATCCTTGCCTTTAAAACATGGTCTCTTCTATTGGTGCTGAGGGAAAGAAAGAAGAACCAAACTTATCACTCCATTTCCCAAATATACACCTACTGTAAAACGCAGAGAATGGGCAAAGCTATTTTTTAAAGCCTGCCTGATGCTCAAATGGTGAGAGTGAATGACAGAAGAGAATCTGATCTACTCAGACCTAATCTTAAAAGTATAAATTTCTTTATTTTATCACTGTCAGGAATGCCTTAAATCAATTCCTACTTCTGCTTTTGTTTCCGAGATGCCATCATGACACACAGAAAAAATACTGTGCAAGCTGAAGAGGGGGCTCATTTCCCTCTCCCTGTTCCTCCTCTTCCCCTGCCACATCCATCTCTTCAAGTTCCTTCCCCACCTCAACCCCCCGTGCCGGGAGAGCCAGCAAGTCACCAAGAGGAGCAAGCACGGCCATCAGCAGCAGTCACAGCAGCACCAGAGATCAGCACCGAGCCCGAGCAAAGTGGGGAAAATCATGCCAGATAATGGCATTTCATCAAAATAGAAGATAAAGATGTATGTGATGACATCTTATCTTGGACTTCCAAAAAGTCTCCGAGTGTCCCATAAGACCTTCCAGGGGAAGGAAGCAGTTGTGCACAGACAGACATTTTGGCTGCGAGTGAAGACAGAGGGAAGGAGGGAGAGATTAGGATCCAATGGTCAATTAATATAATGGCTGAAGATTACCAAGGAGGTGCCCCAAGACACTAAAACCAGAGTTATTTACAGTCGTTGGTCACGATTTAGAAAAGAGGCTGAGAAATGAGGTGATGACCTATGCAGATAATACCAAATTGTTTGCATCAGTCAAATTTAGAGAAGACCACAAGGAATATGGATGAGATAAAAGGCAGGACGATTCTAGCAGTGAAAAGGGCACGTAATGAGCACTGGAACAAAGAACAGGAACGCTCCTGTGCCAGGTTCCAACCAGAGACCATTGCAAATTTGAGAAGGCAGCCAGGTTTGGGACAGCTGGACAAGTAACCTTCTCTTGTAGCAGCAATCATATCGGTACAGCTGAAGGAGAACATAGAAGCATACTGGAAGCTGCACTATAACGTGGCTCCAGATACGAGCACTGCAAATGATCATAGGTAAAGGGTTGAATTTGGGTTTTTTCCTTTAATTAAATGTAATAATTTCAGAAAGTAATAGACAAAAACAAAATCAGGGAAATTTGAACAAACTAAAGTACTTAGTATGAAGAGAAGATTACACTCAGTAAGACTGAAAGTCAGCCACAATAAAATTCAAGATCAAAATCCTTTTTTCATATTTTTGCTGTTTATCCTTCAAACTTGTTGTACCCAACTTTATTTTTAATTTTTTAAAAGTAAAACTAGGACTTTTTTTTTTAAATAAAACCAGGACAATTCTCTGTATCAGACAGCAGCAATAAACAAGGCTTTCTACTTATGTTTAGAAGTATCCATCTCTACCATCACACACCAAACATGTTCACACTTGTTTTACATCTTGTCCTCTGGCATTTTTTAACTGCCCATATCCTGGATTTTTTTCCTTTTTAGTTTTTCCCTGAAATATTCTTTCTGCTCATTATCAGCAAGAAGATACAGGATTACTGCATCATTCAGTGTAATGTTCTTATGTTTCTGCTGCATTACTGCATGACAGTATGAGTATACAGAACGTAGGAGACTTACAAGACATTAATTTTATCACTTTGCTATATCCAGGTGTTCATGGATCACTGGCAATGTTAAATTAACAAGTTAAAAAAGCATGTCTAAACTAAAAAGCAAGCAGTGAAATTCAGGCAGAGAAATAGAATTCCTTCCAAAATGAGTACTAGTCTCTAGCATCTGGAGGACAGAATTAAGAACTACAGAGTGGTGGGAGAAGATCAATGTTCTATCAGTTTTATGTCGTATTTCACAGCCTCCCTGTGTTCCTGGCGCTTCCAGAAATGTTTTTAACTTCTTACCAAGTTAAGAAAAGATACAACAGAAAAATACTTCCCGGCTGCTCTGCGCACACTTCTCATCGGCCCATCACACCGTTTGCCAGCTGCAACCAGGACCTGAAATACATCCCTAGTGACATCCCAGAGCCCAAGAGATGCAAGCACGTCCTTCAGCAAGGCACAGAGCCTGGGAGCGTGCCCTGCGGACAGAGGGGACACTGGGCTGTTGGAGAAGAATCCAGGCTTCTCCAGGTCACTCCAACTCCTCTGCAACCCCGCTGTTTGGCCTCACAAAACTCTTCAGAGAAAGTTCAGGGGAAAACAAGAGACCTCCCATTTGCACAGTTCTGGAGACAGCCTGCAGATAGATGGGTGCCCCAGTACATCTTGTTCCTGATGGAGGGTAACAAAGTCCATGGCCAGACCTCACCACATCAGCTGCTGAGAACCACACACTTCCCTCCCGAAGCACAAGCTTTCACAGCACCCTGCAACCACACAACTCATCTCCATCACTAGTTCTTCCAGCCATTCAGGAACACAGCAACCGAGAGGGCCCAAAAGCCCAGACAGCCCAAAGCAAGCAGCGGGGCCAGGGTCACCCCTCACAAACACCAAGAACAACCACTTGTTTTGTCCAATTCAGCAACGCTCAGGGAGTCCCCCTGGGAACAGGGGACACTACAATGAAGTTACCTACTCAAACCACTTAACAACTGCATGCAGAAAGCCAAGCATGGTGGGGTCCTCTCACAAGTGTTTAATACTATGGAATACATCTTTTATTGACTGTGAGGAACCTCTTTTATGTTTAATGTGTCTGTTTTCCATTTCACCCCAAATAATGGAAAACACAGTCACATGAAACTGAAAACATATACTTAATACACTCACTTGCCAGAAATGATAAAAATCCAAACCAGCTCTCACTTATCACAAACTATTTGTTTTCCTTATGCGTTAGCAACCCAACTGTGCTGTTTATGACAATCTGAAACTAACACACATTTGAGCTGAAGTACAGGACTCATTCCCCAATCCTCATAAACAGAAAACCAAACTGAGTATGAACATGGCTGAGCACAGCCTGGGCTAGCGGGCTACCTTAACGAGTGTCACAGGGCCACTCCTAACCATGTATGTGTATATAGATCACTAAATGAAGGACACATTTTCTGACGAGTTCAAACTCCGAGGCACACAGGAGCTTAACTGTTTCTCTAAAACTCCCAGTGCAACATCAGCCAATTTTTGAGGTCCCTGTTTGAAAACAGGAATAGCAGCCTTTTTACATTTCTCAGCTCATACTTGTGCTTTTTTGTGTCTCCACAGCCCTGCTCGCTGTACAGAGCCTTGCCCAATCTTGGTTCCATCCAGGCAGTGTTTCTATCACATCAACAATGGCTAAGACAATATTAACGAACATTTCCCTCGCTAGATCTGTGATGGTTGGTACCCATGGTTTCCAGCACAGCACAGGTTTGGCTTCATCCTTCTCCTGTAACCACTAGAGCCTTCTGCTGTGGAGGCTTAGGATGCCACATAGTCTCAGTTACCAAAGCAGCCAGAATTACGGCACACTGCTAGCTGTCTCTTCCCAGTATTATTTCCTGTTAAGTTTCCATCAATGGCAAGTAGAAGCATCTAAAAGCTCCTTTGGGTTCCAGCTGTCATCTCCCCTCCTTATGCTATCTTTTCTTGCAATTTCAGGCTTGTTCATTCCAAATGTGCTTAGTTAAAAGCTTTTCTTTCGGCTCTCAAGGCAGAGACTTGAGTACTAAGTAGCTTTCCCACTGTTCTGTCTAATCTTCCTATTTATCAACCTGGAGATTCCTTAGCTTTGCTAATCTTTCCTGAGAGCACATAATCCCAATAGAGATTTCCTAAGCAAGGGAGTTAAACAAACTGCTTGATAATTGCCACTTGGAACTTCTGGTCTTATTTTGCACATTATGCTCCAACTCAGCCAGATCTACCCATTTGACACAACCCCACTCCAGCACACCTCAGACTCCCGTTCTCCCCTCAAAAATTGCAAGGCACCCAGCATGGAGAATCCCAACTCCTTGCTATTCCCCTTGACTTCAGCATCCACAACAGGATGCCATTATCTGTGGTTGGCAGCACTATCCAGACAGCAGCTTTGAGGGGGGAAAAAAAGGTGTTTTTCATGGGAAAACACAAACGACACCCCTTTTCTCAACAGGCTGATCACCAGGTAAGGCAACTTACTGCTGCACTAAGCAGCGGCTTCATCTTGAAGGCAGGACTCCCCTTTGCTCTCCATAGGAGCCTACAAAAATATCCTCCCTCATAAATGCTAGTTCTCCTCTAAAAAGGGGGAATGAGCAAGAACAAAATCCAGCCCTCAAGCAGTCCACTATCTCCACCACACTATTGTTTCACCAAAATTCTTGCATTAGTCTTAAGCAAAGTAGGTCAGTATTATTTCTTCTCTCCTTACTCAAAGGGGGCATGGCAGCAGAATCAATAAAGACTTTTAGATAGATCTAGATTTAAATAGAGCAAATTCTGTGTATTTATTCCTTATTTATACGTAAAATACATGTAGCAGTCCAAACACTTCTGTACGAAGGTGAAGATGATACTAGAATTTTTAATATATATTTAGTATACATACGTGCATAAATAAAATACACAGATTATTAAGTTATTGTGTTGTGCAGCACATTTGTCTTCTGTGAGTACTCCTGCTACGCAGATGCCTTGCAAACCACGTGCTCAGTCACCCTGCTATGGGAGGCAGGCACCCACCCTCGTATCCTGCCTTCAGAGGCGTGTAATTGTGTCCCACTTGGCATCTTTCTTCTACCTGTGGTTTCAGAGCTTTTTAATAACCTGGCTTTTTAAGATTACTTTCTGAACCCGATTCAGCTTAGGCCTTAATGAGGGGGTTTCAATTAGATATTGGAGTCCCTAACTCAGAGGGGGCTGACCCCATCCTCAGAGCTACCCACGCCATGCCAACACCGAGAGAGATCCGTCATTGCTACTCCCAGTGATCAAGGGCACAAGGTTGCTGCAACCATTCGGACAGCTTACAAGGAAATTCAGAAGTGTTTAGTAAAGCAATTCTACCTTCCATATTTCTGTCCTCTGCTAGCACACTACCTGGGAAATCACTCCATTTCTGCTTTCTTCCAAGCAAGAAGAGGCACACAGCTAGGCAACAACGCCCCATCCCCACCCTCACCCCCTCAATCTCTGTACAATATCTTTTTAATCAAGAATCACAGGTTAATCCTAGCTTTCAAAATACAGTAATCATAGAACATTTTATATACTACACTCATTCCAGACCTGGACATGAAAATACCTAATCCTGTGAAACTACACAGATTTCTGATCAAAGTACAGCAGGTAAATCAAACCTGAAATGAAAGGATTAGAAAAGGTTACTGTAATTCTTTTCTGTTTAGTAACGTAGAAGCAGATTTCACTGAATCTTCCTCTGTAATTCCCATCTGGAAAAGCAGCCCTAGCAGAATGAAGGGGGTTGAAGAATGCCTTTTTATGACATCCGCCAAGTCAAACCCAGCCTTTGGAGCCCACCATAACCCTCCACCCAGCACAGGTGTCTTGCAGCCCATCCCAGCAGCACTGGCCAAACCCCAGCACTTGGGGCAGCCACACCGATCCAGACATGTTGTGCTCTTCCCCCATCACATTCCCAGCTTCTCTAGCCCTGCCGAGAGCCCAGTGTACAGGTAGAGGATGGTTTCCCCCCTTCGCTCCCCCTGGCACCCCCTGCTCCATCCACTGTTGGCACGCATCACTGGGGGGCTCCAGACTTACAGAAGAGCATTAACTGCTGCTCCCAGGCACGTACTCCAAGGACCGACTCCCCCTCCTCCACTCCCCCTTCTTCATGAACACTTATTTACCAAATGAAGACGCATGAAACCATCATTTTGCTAGCTCCCACGGGAGCCTAAAGGAACTCCTGGGGACAGGGCACAGATAGGAACTATGCACCCTCCTGCCTAGCTCTGAGGCACCAAACAACAACAACAAAACTTTCCTTGCAGGTGATTCACTACCCCCCAAAACCAACAGACCAGCTTTTACTCACTTCTTTGGGATACTTTGGATCCCTGTGCAGTCAGCTCAGCCCTGCAAACCATCAGCCAGTGCCGAGGGAGTTTTACCCCACTCCACATGCACATTGGGCACACAGAAGTTATGTCTCCTGGGCTTCCTCAACCCTGAAAAGCTTAACAGCCAAATTATTTCCCCACATCACTGCTTTCTCCTGTGGAAGCCCAAAATAAATCATTCCCAACAATGAGCTGCAGGTCTGCAATCGCCCTGAGCACGGCCCCCTACATGCTAACTGCATTCACCACAACTCCTAACATACACGAGCTATAAGGGGAGTCCATCTTTCCTGCCCCTTTCCTGTTACAGTTGAAGAACTATCACAGCATACTTTTAAAACAAGAGAACAATCCATGTTCATCTTCCCTTTCACTCCTTACAGCTCTGCTGTGCTTTGGGAAGGAGGACAACACTGACTCCTGTTCCAGCTGGAGTTTAGACTGCCTGCCTGTGGAACCCTCTCCTGGAGTCATTTCCAAGAGCGACCTTTAAACACGTGGTTGGAAAATAACCCCCCGAGCACAGCCTCAGGAGAGGCACACCGAGTAAAGCCACTGCTGTACCACTGAAGGCCTGGCCAGCAGCATCCAGATAACCACCTTCCAACAGCATCCACACACACATCCCTGTAATCAGCCATCCCAAAAAAGCAGGTATAGAAACCCAGCTCCTGCTCCTGCATTTTGCCACGATCACAGGTTTCAGCACCATTCTCTCCCCCATAAAGCCACAAAATGCTTCTGACCTTGCATAAGGTATCTGTTTTTTCTTCTTACAACATATTAATTAATGATTGTTCTGGCACCCCGGCCTTCTCATGAAACTAGTTAAGCATGAAATGCCTCTGCACAGAATAGTATTTCATATTTTCTGTCTTATGTGTTAATTATTTCCCTGCTTTCCTTCATTTCTGTGAGGGGGGGGTGAGTGGAAAGGAAGAATTAACCCACACAGCCTGTGAGAATGAACTAACACGCCAAGAAAAGGAAAAATCGCCTACTGTACTCCTCTGCTGCCCATTTCAGAGACTTGCACTCATAATAATTCTTCTTCTCAACTTCTAAACTACACTTAAACAACTAAATCAGATTCATTCCTTTCCAGCCAGGAAATTAACCAGAGATACTACAGCTAGGAAATAGACCATCTATTTATTTGTTTGTTTTAAAAACTATGTAGAAACTATGAAATTATGCACTCTTGCCACACTGGGAAAAAAAAAACCAAACCATGAAAGAAAAGAAATTAAGATGTAAACAAGCTTGATCCAGCTGGAGAATACAATGCTGTGCAATTCCTTCATTCACATTAGGGGGAAAACTGAGGTGCTGGTCTTTGATTAAACTAGTTCTGCAAGGAACTCTCAGGAACCAAAAGGGACTTTTGCAGCTAATAAAAAGTAAAGTGAAGTTAAACACTGTCTGATCTACCCTTTTTTTGTTTACTTTTAAATAATGGAGACAAAACAAATAGTGAAATTAAGGAGGGAAAACCATCCATCACAGACTAAACACTGCCAAGCTATCCAGCTCAGGCACTCACTTCTCATCACAAGAACTTTGTGAGTATCACAAATGATCCTTCCTCCAAAAGGAGGTCATACTCTGCAAGTGTTAAAACATACACTCTGTCAATATAAACTGTGGGCTTTTTTGGCTTCTTATTTTTTCCAGAGCCAATGAAAAATTGTGAATAAAAATTACACATTAAAGACTTGAAAGCCACAGATTTTATATTAAATTATCCCTATTTTTTGTTTTGATAACTACTACTCATTTAGCCTCAACTGGGAAAATTAAGTGTGACATTTTGTAATTCAGAAGCCACATGAAGCCATAATGAGTTTTCTGTAATTTACAATAAAGACAACCTAAAAGATTTCAGCCCCAGTTTGCCTAAACAATACTCCTCAGAGGTCACCGAAGAGTGGAAAACCCTTCCCTGACAATATACTGTCATTAGCTACTGTTTGTTGCCAGGGTCTTCCAAGAACCAGGCACTTCTCTGAGAAGCCTTCTCTTGATACCTTGCTGGATACCAAGCTCTTGTGCTTCTCCTGGTCTTTCCTCTACCACCTGAACCACCCACCCCACCTCACCCGGCGGTGAGCCCCTGCCATCTAGGCACACATGCTCAGCTGAGGCACCAGCAAAGCACAGTGGACCAGGACCTCAGAAGAGCATTCCATTGTGACTTACAGCTCCAGAAGCCGTAACAGCTCAAGGGTCCTGAACATCAGGTCACCCAAAGACCACGGGGGAAGCCCTACGCACTTTGGTGCTCTGTGTGTAACCAAAACCACAGCTTCCCTCTATATCTCCAGAGGGGGGGAAACAAACACCGAGCAGGCACAGGTACAGGCTCGTTCTATTGCGTTTCACCTCTCGTTCTTCACAGCTCAGTACTAATCATCAGTCCATAATGCAGTGTAGAATTGCCAGCCCCATCCTGATGATGTAGTTATTTCCAATTGGCACTTGGGAGCAGTGAAGATGGGAGGCATTACTCATCGCCAAGAGTACAGATGTTTCTAATTGCTTTCCATTACCAAGAATAACAGCTGTTTACATCTATCAGCAAATAATTCACAAGAGCTCCAGACTATTAAGATAACACACCCCACCTGGTCACCATCACAAGTTGTCAAGGCCAAGGTAGTGGCTGCCAGAATCCCCTTCTGCATCTCTGTTCATCAAACGACAGCATGTGTCACCTTCAGATATCCTTATGCTACCCCACAAGCCCTGGCTTCTTGGTGGCCTGACAGATCAAATGGACATATGGATTCTTCATGGCTTCGCAGTAAATGTTTTATGGTTATACTGCAGCCAAGGGCAAATGACAGAGGAGCAAGGGACTTGCAAATAACTGAAAGAAATATCCACACTTTTAATAAATTAGCAAAAAAAAAAGTGCACCTGCTTTGCTCTGCAGCTGTGCACAGAACAGTCTTTAAAAACACACAAAGTAGCTGACGAAATGATGGATTCTTCAGCTCTCTTGTGCAGGGCCCGGGGATGAGGTACCGAGCCTGCAGACAGCGAGGGTACACCACCGTTCACGTAACCACATCAAGTTCTTGTCTCCAAGGCGAGTGCAGGCCACGTCAGTGTGAGCAGCCAGTGGCTCCCACCTTTGTCACATCAGCCACTCGGACTGTCAGCCCCACGGCAGCCCAGACTGTCCCTGTCACAGCGCTCTGCAGCTTGGGGTCTGGGCTGTGGCAAGGGCTCCCCACCACTCACGCGGTACAAATAGATAAGCAGCCAATTAAAATGAATAATTGGGAAATGGGCAGCATAACACCCTACAAGTGACTGATATCTAATGAGTTCATCAGAATTAACTATTTCCTGATAGTTAAAGGTGCATTTCCACGTGCCTTGCAGAGCTCTGTATGTTCACGTGTCTGTAAACACAAACCCCAACTGCATAAATTAAAGCAAATTATTACCACCGACTGAGCCAATGGAACCGACTTAATGAGAAACAAAGGAGAGGGAGAAAGAAGGTCTCCACCAAGTGTTTTGGTCCATGTGTAAACCCATCCTCCAGCCATTTTCTGGGAAACTTTTTCTGGCGTACAAACCCCTTGCAGACCATACTTGCTGTCTTTGGTAACAGTCCTGGTGTATCAGGACATTCTCTCAAGAGTATTTTACCCATTATACCAAACTGTTTCCATAAAGGATAGCGTTCTTTATTATTATATGTTGCTAACTATGTCGTTTAAATGCTAGCATAAGACTTGATGGTACTTCCTTCCTTTTGGTCCATGCTAAGCAGCTTGTATTGCTTTAATTAGATTAGCATAACTGTGGCACAAATCGTTTCAAGTGTTAGTGTGCAGTTCCTATGAGTTCAATACACCAAAGAGGATTTTGACAAAGCACGTGATTTGGAAGCTGCTCCTATTTCAGATGTGTCATCTGTGCCCCCAGACCTGCAGTCCACCCCCTGCCCCATCCTTTATGCCCTAAAAACAAATTCCAAAAGGCTCTTTCCTGAAATTAGAGGTAGTACAGGTACATCCCTATAATCTACTTTTGATACTTTACTTGCCCCTCACACCCAGGAACGCTCCTCTTACGTTACCATGTTAGCCCATTGCTTCGTTTGCCTTGAGAGCACCAAGACAGCTAGTTAACATCTTTGTGAGTTCCTTTAAACACAGCAATCCCAGAAAAGGAATTACTCAAATTCCCCCATAATTTTTTGGTCTCCCAGAGTTGTCTAGCTATTGTTGTTCTCATCATTTCTACTGTTTCAGGGCAATGACTCCTGCCCAGGGATCCCTGCCAACAAGAGCAGAATGCCATTACGAGAGGAGGCTGCTGTGAGCTGCCACCAGCACAGGGAATTTATCACTGCAAGCCACGATCGTAATGGACTCCTTCACCAAATGACTTTGGATGCACAGAGCTTTGGCATCAAATCTGCCATCCACACACAATTATTAAACTGAAAACGCATGTAATAGGAGCAGGGGACAGGGACATCACATCAGCACAGGCAGCAGTCTCTCAGAAGCTCTGCACACAGAAGCAGAGGAATTCACTCCAAAACTCCAGACTGCCCGACAGGCGGAAAAATTTTTATTTTTTTTAAAAAAAGGAACTCCAGAGCTTGGCTAAATCCAGCAACCCAGGAGGGATGTTAATATTGAATGCTTTTGGCTGGGAGAACAAGGTTGGCCAGAAAAATCATGATGCAGAAGCCGCAGCATTATTTGCAAACCTTTGATGCCCCAACTTTTCATCCCTCCCTACCCTACTCTAGATCACATATCAATACATGGACTCTATTAAGCACATAGAGGCTTTCCCCAATATTCATTTCCCAGTGAGGCAACTAATTATGTAGCTGATTTTCCAGTGTTCAGCAGCTCAAAACTCTCACAGTACTCAAAGGACAAGCTTTTCCCTATGTGTCTCCTTGTGATCCTTCTAGGTCAGGGTGGAAAAGCAAGCCTAGTACTTGTGACTAGAGAGCTGGACATACAAACCAGCCCAGCAGAGCACAACGAGAGCACTCACTGAACAGTGCTGTCTCCTGTGCACACAAGCCATATGCTGTCACAGTCTGACTGGGAGCCCCAGTTCTTCTGAAATGATTACTACCACCTCTTGTGATTACGACACTTCTCTCAAGCGCATCCCCCTCAGGCTGCCTCATTTATTACTAGACTTTTTCACTCTCTTTAGGCCTACATGGAATTCCACTGTCTTAAAAACCCAACTATCCAGCTCTCAGAGACAGGCGCAGAGCCATGAGAACAAAATCTACCCCAAGATCTTCTGCTGTCTTCCCCCTCCCATCCTCAAGTACCTACAGGTTCTCCCACAGCTGCTCTTCAATCCTTGTGAAAGAGCTGGATTCTCAAAACATTTAACTGGGAGGAAGAGGTGCTGCTAAATCTAGCTCCAGCCTCCACTTGGACCATTCTGGCCGCTGGGTAGTTTCCTAGAACCTTAACTACCTGTTAGCTGCTCATACCTTTAACAGAGGAGGAGATAAGGTCTGGATTTAGGATTCCTGGCTGCTTACGTTATTTCCCTTGCTGAGGCTCTAAGCAGTCCCAGACCAGCCACTGAATCACAGAATCATCTAGGTTGAAAGGGACCTTCAAGATCATATAGTCCAGCCACCAACATAACTCAAAAAAAAAAAAAAACCAAACCCACCAAAAAACACTGAACCATGTTCCCCAGCACCATGTCAACCCATCTTTTGATGGGATCCCATCGAAACCCACCTCCAGGGATGGTGCCTCAACCACCACCCTAGCCAGCCCATTCTAATGCTTGATAACGCTTTCAGTGTAAAAATTTTTCCTTATATCCAACCTGAGCCTCCCCGGCACAACTTGAGGCCATTTCCTCTAGTCCTGTCGCCAAATGGACACCATGGAATCAGAGCTGCCAAAGGGCAAACGACAGCTGAGGGCTGAAGCCCAAATCACCCATTTAGGCATTTCCCATTTCTTGTCCCTCTTACTTTCCCGCAATGCCTTCACCTTCCTGCTTTGCTATCTTTCTCTTCCTCTTTATCCCGTCTCTGCCAGCCACTGGCCTGTGCTACCATTGTCACCTCTCGGGACTCCCTGCCTTCACAGAAACGTACAGCCAGGGCAGAGAAGGCACTGAATGTCCACAGATACACACCCTGCAGTGAGCCTTCTCCTCTGCTCCAGTGCACAGCACCCACCCTGACAGCGAGCTGCATTTCCAAACGCCCGAGTCTCCGAACAGAGTTCCCAGTCAGGTTCCCCCCATTCCACAGGCCACAGTGTCCCAGCAAGGGTGTTCATACATAAGCAAATACAAGCAGCAATGCTGTGCATGCAAATTTTCTGACAGCTAATCAACAATTAAGATATACCTAGGGCCAAGAGGGACATGGAATACAACGCATTTTCACTTCCTTCATCTCTTCACTCCCCTGGGAATTGCCACGGGTTGGTGACCAGATTAGCTTTTTCCCTTGCCATTATCCATGCAGTGTGTTCCATGTGCCTTACCTTCAAGCCTTCTCTCTCTCGTCTTTCTATATAAAATATATTCCTTATTAGGCACTGGTGCCTTTTGTTCTGCTTCTTTCACTGTTCCAAACATACCTCACCACCCTATTCCAACCCACAGCAAAATTATCCACCTATGGATCCCCTGCTGGAAGGAAGTAGCAGAGTTCTCAGTGCCTTCAGCCTCTGTCTCCGCTCCTCAGCAGCGACCCATGAGTTTCACACCATCTACAGCTCTGCTGTATGCATCAGCTTCTAGAGTCATAGGGTGGTGGAACAGTTCCCAATGTAACTTTAAAAAGAATAATGAAATCAACAAGTTGCTCATTCTCCTGGTGGCAGCTTCTTAAAAGCTTCAAAAAACCTGAACATTTAAAAACTCAAGCAGCAACTGCTCTTTTAGGCCTTTTTCCCTCCTTACTATCGATGTGAAAGCCGGTCTCGGGATTTCAACAGCACTAGGCTCCTGGCTTTGTGTGCTTGAGGCTGCCACCTGCTGCGAGTGTTGGGAAAGCAGAAAGCTGGGAGTACAGGGATTTAAGGAAAAAAAACTCAGCAACAATAACCATGAATCCAGCAGAGGAGCTTCTATCCAAGACTAATGCTCCTGTGGGCACCTTTGCCTTCTGTGCTGAAAACCACAACGTCCTAGTAACAGGAGCTGCATGAGACAGTCAAAGTCTCCATCTATCTGCAAGGAAGTGTTTAATTTACCCTTCTGTTTTTTGACTAGAGGATACAATGCCATAGCTGATGTAGAAGATGGATAGATAAACCTACAACATTGAGTCCTGAAAGATGCCGGCACAATCTGAAACAATTAATCTTCCTGCAGTGAATGTGCTCTAATAGGGTGCCCAGGCAGAGGCCATTCATCAAACCCCATCTATCCATCACGCCGTGCCAGATACAGAGCTTGGCTGGGCTGCACGACTGCCGGATGACAGCGCACCTCGGAATCCGCGTAAGGTAGTTTCTCTAGCTAATTATTTGTGTTTGTCCTCAAAAAGATGAGCAGAGACCTCTTAGAAACACTACTTTCTACTTACGAAGACATCAAAAGACGAAAAAAGTTGTTCTTTGGCATAACTTGCCTATTTTGACAAAAATGAGGAGGTCATTTGCAGTAAGTTTTTACGTCTATCCTTCTTTTTGAGGATGGGGTGTCCCAAAGATGTCACAAGGACAAATGACTGTATTTTCAAACTGTATATAAATAGAAATTTTTATGCCACCCTGATTCAGTGTTCCTACATCTGATGGAAAAGAAGCTGCTGACACTTTATTTACTCTCATAGCACCCAACGTTGCCAGCAGAAGGCAAGAGATCCTGAGAGAAGAGACATGTACCAACACACATACATAGGAGAGGGAGGGTGGAAGGAGGAAATCAGGCACTTTTTGTGCCCATCACAACACTCCTCTGTAAGGAGAAAGGCAAATGCTGTCCTCCAGAGGGGATTTTCACAGAGCAAAGTGGATCACGTAGCCAAGAGATTAACGGGGCTCAGTGCGAGTGTAACAGCAACCATGTATCATTAATAGATCTCATTCAATTATAGGAAAAAAAAGCATCCCCAAGCCTAAATCTACTGGGGGTGGCTGAAACAAACTAAAGTGTCAGAAAAGATACTTTATTAAGAAAGACTAAATGTTTATTCATTCTTTAATCAGGAAATCAAGTGACCCAGTACAGAACTTCAAGAAGATGAACAAGTTATTCCTAGCTGTTTTGCATACAATGAAACAACCAAAGATAAAAACACAAACAGAACTGCTTCAGCTAACTCGAACAAACTTCACATAATGTTGGGCAGTTACTCTGCAGAACTCGCCACTCTTGCCTTTACCCTCACGCAAGAAACTTTTGTTTATGGCACTTGACTGCTACATGCAGCAATACCAGCTTTCCAAATCCACACAGAATTTTCACGCTAACACAACAATAATTGTAGCCCTGATGTCTTCTTTAAACTGACAACAGAGTTTATTCAGATAGAAAGTTATTTTCCTCCATGGAACAGGCCTCCCTCACCAAGGTTACAGCAGCCAGCTCAGCAACAACTTCCACTTGAGCAGGCTATTCTCAACTGAAACAGCCCTTATCTCCCTCTCCTCGTGAATTACCTGCCGGAGCAAACAGGGCCACAGAATACCTTCTTGAATAAAAAGAAGAAGAAGCAGCGCAGACAGCATTAGGTCCATTTTGGGTTATAAATGGAGTTGGAATCCTCGCTAAGAATTACCAACTCATGCTTTTAATTACACTGTTTCCCTGGCCCAAGATAACACATGTCTTGCTTCAGCCTGAGCATATTTTATCCCCGCATTCTGAGCCTTGGAAAACATGGGCTGCTACAGAAACATCTATCTGAACTCTTCCTAACCAGGGCTGTGCAGAGCTACCATCCTGCTGCACCCAAAGTCTCCCAGCTTTCCTGCGTGCTTTTCTACCTAAACCCAACAAACAGTCACCTTGCAATTTTTTTTTATTTTTTTTTTTTTTTTTAAACAGGGAACTTAAGAGGGGTCATTCCCTGGTGCATTCCCAAGCAGAGACTCCAACCAATCTATCCCCGTCCCAGTGACTACCAGTCTTTGTTCACAGCTATGTGAAAATGCAGCCTAGCTAATGGGAGCACAATATGCAAGATGCCAGAGCACCTCTGTGATTTACAGTATGTCTAATGAGCAAATCCAATGAAGAGGTTTGTTGTCTACCATAAAACCAGATGGATGTAAGCAGTGATTAGAAGCAATTAACTCCATGCAGCACTACATAACTTTCCATCATTAATGTACTTTTTTTCCACCCCATTAGAGGTAAACAGGCAAATATATGAAATAAGGAACACTCCATCTGAATTTCATATATTCATATGCTTGGGTCAGGTGGAGGATGAGGCAAGAAAATACAAGAGGATGGAACAAGTTCACAAGTAAAAAATACGTGCAAGCTGAGTAACTTGGCACTCCAAAGCCATCTCTGCCACATATAGAAGTCTTCAGGTGACACAAGCCTTTTTCTTTCACTCATCCTAATGTCACAATCACCACATAAACACTGCAGCCAAAAACCACTGCTTACAGACCACCTTAGACACATCATTTTAGTAATCAGCTAAACAGCCATAAGGCCCTAACAACAATGACAGAACACTTGAGTGCTTTCAGTGAAAATGAGACAAGGCCATAGCCCAGGGAATTGAGGTTCTGTCTGCTAAGAGAAAGATACCAAATCATTGGAACACAGTGCTTCTCACTACTACCACACAGCTTTCAAGCCCTTATTAAAGTATCAGGAACCTAGATGCATCCCTAGCATCTTTTTCACTGCACATGGACAAGCAGTAGAATCCCTTTCCATAAAAGCAAACCCTTTTCAAAGAGCAATTGGCCACATATAAGAAAATTCAATGTTGCCAGGGCCGTTAACAAGAAACATCACCACTGACTCAATAAGTCCTCAGGTATCAGACAGCCAGAACTGGGAGTAACACACCTGAAGGATCCAAATCTTTTCCATGTTTACCACACTAACAAGGAGAGATAGCCTCACTTGAGCCAGCTCTGGTATTCCCTAGTGCCACCGTTCACTCCAATCTGGCTTATTGAAGAGATTCGGGAGGAGAAAAGCAGTTAGTAAGGTAGCACTACTGGTGAATGCTTAAGGACAAGAGCTCCCGAGTATAAACTCTGCTTTGAACCCATAAGCACCCAAAGCCATCATCACGGGAGTACAGACTATGCATCCCCCTTGGGCTGCAGCAGAAACAAGGCTCACACAGAGGAGCACCATCACCCTGTTACTGAGAAAGTCTGTGCTAGAACGATGAGCACCTCAGAGAAGTACGCTCAAAAACCAGCAAATAAAACTAACTCCCTTATTTGTGGTCTTCCCCACACTTCTCTGGTCCGGTGTAAGAACTGCAGAGCAAATCAGAGCTATTTTTGGCTGGAACAGGATCCAATGTGCAAGAGCAATCCATACCAGATAGTTCCCAAGTCAGCGTGAGAAATTCCACAGCAAGCAGTAACCAACTACAGTTTTTGGAAGCCGTTTTTCCCCAACTCCAAGCTGCTGGTATAGTCAGTTTGTATTGAAAGCACCGATACATGGGATTTGGGGTGTTTGTAATTTTTCAAAGCATTCTGCACTGGCATGTATCTGTTTCTGTCCAGTTAACTAGCAATAGCATCTACCCAAAAGAATTACCTTCAACTTTATCAGCTGTAATAAAAATTATGTGTTTTTCTAAAATTATTGCATGATCATTTACAGATTCACGGATTTGATAGAGTTGGAAGGGACCTCTAGAGATCATCCAGTCCAACTCCCCTGCCAAAGCAGGGTTGCCCAGAGCACATCACGCAGGACGGCATCACTGGGGTGATATTTGCCTTCCTCCAGTCCTCAGGCACTTCTCCTGGTCTCCAAGACCTCTCATAAATGATGGAGAGTGGCTCAGCGGTAACATCTGCCAGTTCTCTCAGCACTTGTGGGTGCCCCCCATCAGGGCCCATAGACTTATGGATGTCTAATTTGTCCAAGTGGTCTCTAACCCAGTCCTCCCCAACAGAGGGAAAGTCTTCCTCTCTCCAGACCATCCCCCTTGTCTCCAGGGTCTGGGATGCATGAGGGGCAGCTTTGGCAGCGAAGACCGAAGCGAAGACGGCATTCAGCAGCACCGCCTCCTCTGTGTCTTCCACCACCAAGGCACCCACCTCATTCATCTCTTCCCTAGCCTGCCTTTTTTTACTGATGTACTGAAAAAAACTCTTCTTGTTATCTTTAACTGTGATAGCCAAGTTAAGTTCTGCTTGGGCTTTCACCCTTCTAATTTTTCCCCTTCACTACACCTTGATATTGCTCATGAGTAACCAACCCCTTTTTCCAGAGATCGTAGACTTTCCTTTTCCCCCTGAGGTCCAGCCATTTAGCTGTGCTTTCAGTGGAGTTCATACAAAAGAAATGTTTTGTACACATTTAAGGCTGGTTAGTCATTACTTCCAGTGGAGCTGGCAAAGACTCACGTTATTGTTTCCCCTATTCCTCTCCCATGGCTTCACAACTAGCGAAGCTTTCTGCAGCTATTCCGTAACCTCTCAGAACCAAGTACCTCCTGCTCCCAACTCACGCACACGACAAGCCTCATATCCAATTTGAGAAAGGCAAGGGGTAGAGCAAACTCCTCACTGCTGCTGCTAGAAGGTCTCCGGTAACCACCCAGCCTACCCCAGCAGTCAATAACCAGGCACCTGCTTTATTGAGGACTTCAGTTCTGCTTGAACAGCACTACGTAAAATGAACCACCACAACTTACCATTGAGTTTCGCTTGGATGGAACAAAAGCCTCTTCCAAAAAAGCAGTTGTCCACACAACACAGGAATTGGACCCGATCACCTAGAGCACAGGAGCAACCAATTCTGTTCTGAATCAGAACGCTGCTCCCAGCAGTGACAGTGCCACCTGACCATCACACACTTGGGGCTCCCTGCAAATAAGGGGGGGTGTTGGTCAGACTGTCAAAACCAGCAGTAGCTGGTGAAGTAAAAAAACACATCCTTTTTCAATAAGATAGTTTTGATTTACATTTTGACCACGTCCAGGAACGGAGATGCCAGCAGCACTCCAGGTCCCCGGTCGAATGCCCGAGCAGCCTTGCAGAGAATTAATTTTTCCCTTACATCTAGTCAGGATCTCTCCAGTTCCACCTTGTCCCTCTCGCCACCACCATCCACCTCCCAGGAGAGGCTGGCTCTGCCTCCTCTGTGGTCTCCCGTTAGGCAGCTGCAGACAGCAGCAAGACCTCTGCAACTCAACATCCTGGTAAGGTCTTAGGTTGCCTTAGAGGTTCCCTCTTCAGAGGGAAGTTTCCATTGCTTCAGCCTCTCTTCCCACCCTCTGCTTCCAAACAGCTGTGTAATATTGTATTAGTGCAGGGAATAAAAGCTTTGGTGGAGGAACGCGGCTGATTGCTTTTCTGCTCCAGTTGCCTAGTGCTGTGAAGATGACTTACAGAGCTCACAGAAAGACTACCTGAAGCGCTTAGTCTTTTACAAGTGCTGCTCGCTACATGGATTTCTGCAGAATCCCAGGATTCCCTGCCTTATCCCTCCTTCCCCTCAGAAAATAAAGCCACAGAGAAAAAGCAAGGGGGGGGAGCAAAAAGCTGGCGTGTGGAGGTTTGAAATGAGCAAGATGTTAACTAATTTTACTTTTAATCTTCCCTTTTGCTGCAAAGTGAGCCATTCAGGCATCACATCTTCTGCATTTTCCTTGCTTCTTTCAGAGAAGCATATTGGGGCAGAACTTGCCAGCTGTCTGCCTCCTTCGCCTTCTGCTACCGTTATCCTGAGGTACCACCCCACCTTCTGGCCCTCCAGCTTGGGGGGGGGGGGGGAAAGGAGGAGGGAGAGAGGATGGGGAACGCACACTCACTCTTACAACACATCACATCGGGGGAGGGGGGACACACCAGAGCAAACCCAGATAAATATTCTGATAGGACACCACATAGATGGAGAGCTACAAATTTTCCCAGAGTTTACACCTGCCTTCATCTCCACACTCACACCCACACGTGCACGGCCAGAGCCCTGTGCTGCAGGTTTACTAGAGCCTGCCTTGCAACTTAATAAAATCTTCACCCTGAAGCCCCCCTATTCAGAAACAGGGCAGATGCCCCTTCCCCCCCCATGCCTGGGCAGGATTTTCTAATGCTAACGCTGCGCCAAATCAGCCGAGTCAGGTTTGGAAGGACCGCAGTTTCACGGCTTGCGGGCTCCAAGCACACGCAGCATCCTGGAAACGCAAGCCCCAGTGCCTCATCCTGTCTGAGTAGGTGTAGCTGTTTGCAAAATACACAGCATATAGAGCCCATGTGTGGCAACAGCTCTACATTTACAGATGGATTCCAGTGATGTGGAGCATGAGCGCATCATATAAATGTATAATTTTTCCTATACTTATCTACCACACACAGAAGCACAAAAAAGAGCAAACAAAAGAGCATTTTTGTTTATCCACTTGCTCAAATATTCCCCTCTGGTCTGTACCTGCAGTTTTTAACTTTCTTTTTTTTTTTTTAATCAAACCACTGCAAACCTAGTGTTTCACCTCAAATGGTTTTAACCTCTTAGGAGCTATAAAACCTGCATTTGTACCAACCTCACAACATGCAGTGTCCCACTGGTACAAAGAGGCAGGCTTGCTGCTTAGCACAACTAGACCAGCACGAGACCCAACCATCTGAAAGACCAGGCTATTTATCAACACAGAAACCTGGGGCGCTGCATGAACAAGTTTGAAGCTTAGAGATGGCATTTGTGTGGCTTCCCCTAGATTAATTCACTCATCTGCATTCTCTCATCGTATATCAGTGCTCATTCATAACTGATACAGTGAATGGAGGTTCCTCCACTAATGTCACCTACATAGTCAAAGGCAACAGGTAGGCTTTTGTCTTTTGATGCTGCTAATCCTCCTACAGACCCTTCTGCCTACACTCTCCTAACACAAAATGCCTTATTCCATCCAAACCTGCCTCCCAACTTCCCAGTTGGGCACATTCTAAGGCCGTGAACAATCCCACTCAACTCAAGCTACTTGCGCGTTTAAGGACACCACATTACTTAAGTGCTCCACATGCTCTGGAATTAAAGTGTAGTTAGATCTGCCATAACTTATCCACTCAATCTAGTCTAAATCCAGCCTAAAACTTACAGAAGAAAATCATTAACAAGATCTCAGAATTGATGACAATATACAGTATGGTATCCCTAAAAGTAAAATTCTCATCAAAACTTTAAAAGGTCCTCACACACTAGTATAACTCTATTTCTTCTAGAACAAATGGAGGTTTGGATTTCAATTCCAGAAGACTTCCTTGATAAACTAGCAACCTCTCCAATATACCACAAAACACCCAGAAAATGCAAAGCAGTATTTCTGCTGACAAAACTAAGCTTTCTGGACAGAATCACTGATATTTCCTATGGGACAAAGAATGCTCAAAACAGACTGATACATTTTAGAAATTACAGCTGGAAGGAAGCTCAAGAGGCCTTTGAGCCCACCCTCCTCCTTCAAAGCAGAATTTTCCACACTTTAACTCCTTCTGACGTGAGATGGTTCCACACATCTCAGAAGAACTGCTCCATTTTCAATATTTTGCACTAGCTTCTGCTGTTAATTTTAGAAAATCTGGGTAGGTGTCGACATCAGCAAGGGAAGAGGACTGTTCTTCCACCCACCCCATCTATGGGAAGGAGGTTCTACAGGAAACTGAGAAACAAACCAACTTGTGAGGACCTGAACCCTCCAAGCTGCAGGCGGCAGCTGGTAGGCAAGCTGGAACCATAACACCCAACACATCCCAGCAGCCAGGAAAAAGCCGCTTAAAGAAAAGCATTATCTACAGGTAACTCCCTCTTACACAGCTACCAAATACATATGGAGCTCCATAGTTTCCAAAGCCAACGCATTTTCCTACATGCTCTCCTACATTTTTAAGTAGCTCTCTTGCAAAATCTATTGAGGGTAATTCTGCTTTTGCAGGTTTTCAACTAAAAGCCTCTGGATGGTCCACAGCCTTCCAAGTGAGAAGACCTAAACACTGTGCTTCTCCATTCCACTTGTTTTCACATCATCAGCATCTCTTACTAAACCAGTTTAAGATCTCCAGTACCCAATGGCAGCCTGTACGATCTGCCAACAACTTCCACGTCGAGTAAACAACTCCGTCTTGCAGGTCTGGTGCAACCTTTACACAGCACACAGCAATGGGAATTGGAAAAGGTTACCTCCACAGCTCGAAGGCTTCAAAGCTGTTTCAGATACACTCTGCCTGCCAACATAAACCTATGTTTCAAATATAAGAATACTGTCTGATTGGGGCCTACGCAATAACTGGGAAAAACAACATTCTAGTGATAAACCTTATATAACATATCAGAAAAGCAACAGGGCACTGAAATCCTTCCCGTCACGTTCAGAGTGAAAGTATTTTCCAACAGGGTATTTTGCCAGAAGTCAGGAGTTAGCATAGCCAAGTTCTCCTGTACAAGGAACTCCAGTGCCATCACGCTCCTGGACACGGGCCTGAGAAACAGCCATCATTTAGGGGCCAGCACTAAACCAGGTCAACACACACCACAGCCAGACATTTCCCAAAAGCAGCACCTGCTACAGCAAATCTCTTTTGTGGGCAAAATATAATTGACTTTTCTTTGGGCTGTTACAAATCTGCTCCCAAAATAATCACCAGCAGGGCTTGCCATCTACTACAGGGTACGTTTCTCCCCCTTCGGCCACATCCAGCAAGCTATACACATTCCTACAGCAGCGAGTCCCAGTAACCGCAGTGTGAGGGCACGGCTACTGGAACGGGCCACGGTAGAAGGCTGACACAGCACACAACATACGGCCTGAGAGGGAAGGTGCAACCATTGGGCCCTACAGAAGGAGAAACTCACTGTAATAACAACGTGAGACATGACCCACATGAGCTTTTGTTTCCTTTCGGCTGGCAGTTGGTACCAGCTTTTTTTTCCCTGGCTTTGTAGCTGCAGGAGGAAGCTGTCAGCTCCACACGGTGCGATGCTCACCACACTGGTGTGACACAACACTGCTCTCAGGAGTGGGCTGTGCGGGGAAATACCTCTGCTCACACGAGACAAACACGGCACAAAATCTGAACGTCTGAGAGCTAAGCTGCAGCGTCAGGTAGAGCCACTTGAGTCAGAGCTGTAGAGGCAAGGGAGCTGGACTTCACAGGCCACAGCTGGTCGGTTTGCACCAAAAGCACTTAGAAGGGATCTAAAAGCTAAAGCACCAGGATGAAGTGCTGCAGGCAAAGCAGCCCCTTGAGGATTCCACATTTGTAACTGGATTAGAACAACGCCTCTGGAGTCATTTACAGCAGTGAGTGAAGGACTTCAGCCCAGTGACAGCAAGCTGAAAATAAAAGATTGCAGGAAAAAGGTTTCAATGGTTGCACGGAAAGAATACCTAAGGATCTTAACCGCCCTCCCACCCTTACCCTTAGAGCTGCTCTCCGATTTAGGAATTGACTCGTGAAAGCAAGTTGTGCAGGATAAATAAGCTATTATTCTAACCACCCGAACTCTTAAAATTTCCACATTGCTTTCTTTTAAGCTAGACTGCAGTCTTGTTTTTTGAAATTGAGTATTTTGTTACTTTCTTGTGCTTTTAGGTGTTTTGTTGTGTTTTTTTTTTTAAGCTATTTAACTATCTGGCCAAATACTGCTTTGACTTGAGGCCGCTGTGTAACAGCGACAGAGAACTATATGCAACTGAATAGGAACATTTTGGTTTTGTTACATGCCTTCCAAGACTTCTCCTCTGCTTGTTTTAATGGATGATATGCCACTGAAATCCATGAGGTGGCATCCATTTATACCAAGAGATAGTTTGAATAATTACTCAGTATCAGTTTCAGAAGCTGCAGAACACGTGCTTGTTATTATTTCCTGGGTAAGTATTTTAGGTGTAAATATGGCACAAGTGGCCAATCCTTCTTGCAAATTTTTCTTCCCTCCAGTGGTTCTAAGCAGCCTAAGCATCAGTCTGCAGACACACAGGTTACAGGAATCTTCTCCATAACACACCAAACACAACATAACCCAACTTGGGCGCAGAGGAAGGTCATCTGGCCCCACTGGTTCCCACTCCAGCTGCAGCTCCAGCCCCACTCTGCCCAGAACAGCTGAACTACCTACGTTTCTAGCCCAGACTACAGAAGACACTCACTCACCTACCAAGCCCACAACTAGGCTGCCCTTCTGCAAGAGAGGGCAAAGTCAGTGACCTCCACAGCCATCCTGTACTTGCTGCCATGGTAGGAACAGGAGCAGAAATAACAGAACCTGTATTTTCCTGAGTTATGTCAGTGAAAGTTATCACAACAAAATAGTCATCCCTCTTTCTTGAGCCTTTTTTCTGCTCTTCAGCGCAGCTTTTGCCCTTTGTATTTTTCTGTTTTTCAAACATCTCTTTCCATGGGCCTTTGAGAACAGAAATTCTTTGAACGCTTCACTTAGGAGGCCCTTTTATTCTTAACTGCTATTAAGCAAAGCAACCCAGGAGACATTTCATGCACACAGCTTAATTCTGCAAATAAGAACCGAAGGTTTAGAACTGGCCTGGCTGTAAGGAAAGCACTCGGAAAGCTTTAGCACTGCTGATGCTAAGGGGGAGTGACAACTGTTAGTGTTCCTTTCCAGTTAGTCTGATGACTTACTCTTCAGCAGACAACACAAAATCTTTTTTATGCTGTTAAAATTAGGCTGCTTCAGTAAGAAAAAATATAAATCCTTTATTTGCATTACAGTGAAAAACTTCTATTTTAAGTGCCTGCAAAGGATTTAGGAGTTTCACATCTAGACTCTATTACTTAAAAACCTGCCCTATCTTTTTCACAGGAAAAAAACCCAAAACATTTAACTATAAACAGAACTTCCACTGTTCCTTTTTCTCAGCATTACATACTGTCCCCACTGAAATTCAGTCCTGGCCTTTTTATGACTCCAATTTTGTTTTTGAAGTAACAGAGCTGTCCATTCACAACTATCCTAGCACTCACTAGAGGTGTTTGCACAAGCCAACAAGTCTCATCCACCTCTGACACCTAATTTGCACATGGAAACACATGGGGTGAAGGCAATTCCTAAAAATATGTCTGAAGTGACAGAAGCATTTTCTTTTGTGCTTATGAGCAGGTTTTCAGAAGCAACTACCTATTCCAACTGCTCTGGTTTCTCCATTTTTCCCTCTCTAGACAAATATTCAAGAAGCTTGATATCAAGGCACCTCACATCACTTAAAATTAGTTATTCTCATGATGGAACTGCAGCACTTGGCATTTCTGGAACAATCTTTACCATCAAATACAAAGAGAGTTAATACTTTCTGAATTAACAACGCTCTAGAGAAAAATAAGTAATTGTGAAGATCCTAAGCAGGTTTAACCTACCTGGTTCACACGCCAGAAAACCTGTAGTGCAAGCTGCGTTACTAACGTCAGTACTTCATATTGCAAGGGAATAAGCTGATTTTTACCAGGCCACCTTCACATTCAGCACAAAGGAAAACAACATCGGGAAGCAGCCTGTGACATTCCACAATCCATGTCTCTGCCATTGTTCATAAAAACTCTATCCCTTTTACACCCGAGGCATTGCCCGGCTGAACATTACAAAGTTGTGGTGATGGAATAGTACAAACCAGACTTTTCTAAATGCTGCCGTCTCTTAATTTCTTATTTGTCATGAACAAAATGATGTGTTGCATGGCTCCCCTTCAGTGTCTGTGCACTGAGTTATTAAATAAATGACTGTGTGCAATGGCAGTGGCCCATGACACGCAGCTATTTCATACTCACAATGCAAATTCAGCTGGATGGATGAAGCTGTCATACTGCATCCTCGGTAGGATATTTGTTAGCCTCATTTTGCTGCTGTCACGGGCTATATATGTTACTCTGGCCTACTCTCATGCCAAACAAGAGTTCCAAAGTCACTGCTGGAAAAACTAAGACTGGAAAGCAGCACAGAAAATTCTGTTTCTCAATATGGCTTTCAGAAGGAAAGAGAAAGAAGTTTTCAGAAAGAAGAGAAAGAAGAGAAAGAACTTAGAGAAGACACAGGTTTAGAAGCACACAAACATGTTCAAGAAGCACAAGTGTCTCACACTACATTTTGAGGCTGAATTTCAAAATGCTTTTGCGATTCCACAATGGAGTTCTGAACATCATCTCTTCTGGTGCATCTCTGATATATACTGCTAGTGGGTATCATTAGCACGTGAGGGATACAGGGAATGAGTAACTACCCTCTAACTGACATCAGGAATGGAAGAGAAGTGAAGCTAAAGAGAGGCTGATGTGACCGAGCACCTCCATGATACCACCACCAAAGAGGCCCCCGCTCTAGCACCCAGAAGCACAGAGAACCATCTGCTCTTCAGGTTCAGTCAGAAGCTGGGCACTCCATCAATACTATTAGTCTCAGCAGGGATTTTTGAGGCGGGTACTGGCATACTCAAAACAGTTGCAACACAACCAAAGCCGCTTAAGGAATGCTACTCCAAGTTGGCAGCTTTTCAACAGGATAAGGAAACGGATAGGACTTGAATGTCTCCTAGAGAAGCCAGGATTAGTCATCATATTTCTCCTGGTAATTCAGTCCTCACAAGATACCTGCTTTTACACATTCAACTTCCCGCAATCTTGCCCAGTAAGTAGCGCCCTAATGATCTACATGCAGACACACACAACCGCACCACCATGTACACACATACACACACATATACAGATTATAAAAGCCAAAAAAACTTTGGCACAACACAAAGAGGTGGTTGTCAACAAAAACAGATGGTCAAAGAATTGGGCAAACACTCAGAGTTCCAGAAATGAAGCTTTTGCTTTCATTCTAAATGCCACACTTTCTTAACCAGCTCCAGACAAGAGGATACATGAAGCCAGTCAAAAGCTAGCTTCCTGCCAGCCTTCTCTGTTTTCATGACAAAATTAAGAGTCCACAGATGGAATAACTCAAAGCTAATTTTTACACAGGTTGGTTTCCCCTCCCTCCCTCCTCCCCATGATTCCAAACAACAAGAATAACATATTGTACGAAATTAAAGCAACAACTACAAGGGAGGCGGGGGGGATGAAGTAAAGTTGCAGTGTGAGGTCATTTTGTTGCTATGACTGCCATGACTTCAATATGAAGAGAGCTCTATTTAATTCAAGAAATAACTTCTTTTGCACTGTGACCCAAGAAACCTGTTTTAGCTAAAAGTCTGACAACATTAGGCTCCACCATTCCAAGTCCTTGTTCTTATTTCCTCTCATAGACTGGAGGTAACTATCTTACTCTTGCTCTGGCCTGTGATCCAACGCCCACCAGCATCAAATAGCCCAAGGTTCTTCCCAGTTCTCTTACTGTCACTGTTCCTCCCCCCCTCCCACCCTTCCATTGAACCAAACAGAGCCCAAAGGAAAGCAGACAAGTAAAATCCTGGTGACCAGAAGATGACCAGCTTGCAGCACTAGAAATCACAAGTACTTGACTTACAAGTGCTGGACACCCCTAAAACTGTGGGTACTGGGAGCTTAGGTCAAAGATGGAAAACAAATACAGTATTGAGAAGCAACAATGGTTAGCTGCTTCTAACAATGGTTAGAAGGTGGCTCATCTTTACATCTGAAAAGAGTAAAGTTTAGAAAGATCCAAGCAGTACATTGAATTCTTTTTCATGTGCCTTCAGATGAGCACATCCAAGAACAGAGGATATTTAAATATCCTGGATTATGAGTTAACATCTCAAAGAGCTTTCATTTGCCAACCACCACTGCCCTCTCAGTTTTACTTAAAATTTAAGAAAAGAATTGGGGTAGAGTACATTTTAAAACTTTTCTAGAACGGGGTAAAAAACACAGTTTTGTTGGAACAAAGGAAAAAAGAATTCATTTTAAAGGATGCTTAAAATCACCCAAAGCTTTGAGTATAAAGAGAATGTGATTGGCCAGTTTAGTATTGTCAGCTTCCCCGAGGGTGAATTTGGTATAAATACACCATCCTTCATGGAATCTCTGCCCAAATAGCTATTTTCAGACAGTACAGTAGTACTCTAGTCCAGTACTAATGCTGAAATAAACCCACTTCAAGGACCAGCGGGCACCATTCATTTGGGAGAAGCAAGACGTTATTTGGAACTGCGGAAGAGCAGCCTTTAAGGCAAGCGAAGAATATCAGCCTTTTGTCAACGTCAAGGACTCGGTGTGGGGTGCTGTGATAGATTTCCACTTGCCTTTTGTAAGGAACTGCTGCCGTGCTACAGGTTAAAAGAAGGGCCTTGTTACAGAAGGCTCTGTGTGTTTAACAGCCTAAGCAGAAGCACCAAGATAGCGCGCATTTTTGCCTCCGGCAGGGGGGGAGGGGAACGTTCTTTATGAACATCCTGCTGGCTCTTAACATTGGATTCATTCCCTTTTTCGTTGATCTTATTTTCACAAGTGAAATTCCAACTAGCACATCCAAACCTCAATGAAATATATATTTTTTTTAAGTTTTTTTAAAAATCATGCATCTTTATATCATTAGCATATAGCTGCTAATGGAGCCTTACACAGTATTACTCCATTGCAATAAAAACTTTATTTTTACTTTTTTAAACATATATGAAAAGCAGTAAACTATTTTGAGCACCATCTACTGGCTAGATATTCCTAAGATGAAGAAATAATGTGTCTTACATTCCTACATGGGGGGGAACAAGCAGTGATGTTCCTATGAGCATTAGGGCCCATGTAACTTTATTTAAAAAGCAGTATTCCCAGTCTAACTTACACGGGACTTCACAGTGGCAAACTCCAACCCCTCAGTTCTGAAGTCTCTATAAAAGCCACCACATGGAAGAGTAAACACTTGCAAAATTACAGCTTAAGCACACAAATTGCAGACCAAATCCTGACAGACTAATTTTACCTGACATTAAATGGAGCTGTCAAGAAATAGAACTACTTTGTGAGACCTAGAAAAACTAAACCCACATGCCCAGCTGCCTTCAACCTCAGCTCACAACTTCAAGAAGTCAAGATCACCATTCCTCTCCAAGGTCTCCAATGATGTAGTCTCTTCTCCAGTTTTTCCCTGCTCGAAGATACAAGCCTTCTGACTCTTTGGTTCCGAGGGCCCAACAGCAGCTCTGTTTCTCCAGGATGTTGGTTTCCATAGAGCACCTCCCTAGTGCCTCCACAGGGCAAAGCTGCTCTCACCGCACAGGGACATAACTGCACAACCGCGTCTGGCTTTTCTCTGCAGAAAGCACCCATTATCCGAGTGAGCTAAGTGCTCATTAGCCACAGCGAGCACTACAAATGGCCGAGGTGAGCTGACTGAAAGGCTGACCTTTCTGAATATCATGCCTCCAAAATAAACTGCACTATCTACAGTGTTTGATGTTCTGGTTAATTGGAAACTCTTTTTCCTACGTGCCGTCAAATGCAGTAAATGTCACCGCAAATTTTAAGTGACAAGAACTTGGAAGACATTTCATTTCCCAGTGGCATGCAACCAACTAAACCACTGTTTGCACTACGCTCGTTAGAGAGGATCGCAAAGGTCCAGTACGTAACAGGAATTTGAGGAATGTTCATTTGCACACGAGCTCCTGCCCTTTGACCTCGGCGGTAGTTTAATTTATGGTGATGCATCATGGGGCCATGGCAAAAATAGCTGCATAGAGCTATAATAACCAACACAGCGAGCTGGAAACTAACAACCCCCAGCAGACTCTGCGCTGGTTGCCTTACCTCAAAGAGCCCATGTGACATCTAGGGACAGGCCAGGTGGACACCTCCCCTGAGACACGGGCCTGCACTGGGGCACGCTCCCATTCAGCTCTCGGGGATCACCCTCACCTGCTCCTCCCCATCCAAGTCACCTCAACCTACAGAAGGGCAGACCACTCTCAGACAACAACTAACTTCAGCTCTTCACATGGATCGGGGTCTGAATCCCTCCCCTGAACCCCACATTTTGGGCCCCTAGGAAATACTAGAGCTGCTGAAGTATTTTTCCATATTAAAACTATCTTGTACTAAAATTTCTCTTTTCTGTTTTGGACTTAGAGTTCACCTCCTTCCATGCACACTGTACTTAACACAGTTCAGTAAACTGAAATAATAACTTGAAAACATCCAAAGGAAAACATATCTCGGCACAGATGGTAGTATTTAGGCAAGCAATTTTTTGCTAGTTATTTTCCACACTTTTTTACTTCTGTACAACTTTGGTCAGTCTCCTCTTTAAGCTCTCCAGAAGTTAATACACATCCTCACTTCCAATATATATAATTATTTTCATAAGCTTACACTCAAATGCCAAAAAATAAATCTTAGCATTAGCTGATTGCTCTTAATGTCTTAAACCCTAGGGTACCTTTCTAGCATAGAGATCTTCAGCTGAAAAAAATCCCAGATGTCCCTAGCAAGACTAAATGTATTTTAAGTCAGCTTTACCATGAGCTTTCTCAGTCTCAGATGACAGAAAATATGACTCCACATCCATGATGAATGTCTCCTTCTTATTGGATTTAATGCCTGTCATTTAAGATACTATTTTCCTTTCTGCTGGCTGCACGATACAAAATCATCACATAGTGTCTTGCTGTTTTGACAGCACCACAGGGGTGGGGAGCACACAAGGTTTCACAGACAAAAGACAGATCAAGTCCTAACTCAGGTACAAAACAGCCTCACGTATACATTAGGAAAACGATGAAAACTAACAGTGGCAGCTGTATCTAGATCAACCCAGGGCGAGCCAGTGCTTTTCCACCTTCCCCCGCAGCCGGCGATTAATGCAGCCTTCTCCTCAGAGATTTCAAGGGTCTACCACATGGACAAAGCAGCGCTCAGGCCAAAAGGAAAACACAAAGCCACAGCCATTATACCCGTATAATCCACTCGAACTACATTATGGATACTACAGATCAAGACTCTGTGGCCATACCTGTCCACACCTACTCCTCTGTAACTAGTGGGGCTACACATAGTCTATCCTGGGAAAAAGAAAAGGCAGCTCATACGAGACTAAATACAGGGTTCCAGTTTTGCTTTGTTCTTTTCACAATAAAAATAGTGATCAACAGTGAAACAGCAACATTCTTCTCTTACAACCGAGTCAACTCTCCACTCTCTACAGATCACAGGGCTCATTTTGCCACCTATATTCCTGATCTCAGCACCTTGCATTCAGTGCCATGAAGCCACAGGCTGTCATTATCAATGCATTGGAACTCCACCACAACTGTTGCTTCAGCAACTACTAGATCCTGAGCAACACCAGCACTCTACTGGCTTGAAGATCACCCACACCTTCACCTCTTTTACAAAAATACACCGCTGCCAAGCAAAGCAGAGCAGGACCCAGCCCTCAGCAAGGCTAGACACAGTGTAAGGAAGACTTTGCAAACAAGCATGAAAGTCATAATACAGTCATTAAGAAGCAACAGTTAAGTTATCCTGGGGAACAAGCCACAGCACTCTCCCAGCAGAAAGGCAAGGAATGTCAGATCACTGCTAAGCTGGGGACAAAGCCATAACCAGAACACAAGAACAAAGTCTAGATTCAAGCCTGCCAGAGTCCTTTAGTAACTGGAACATGACGTTTCATTCATCATTAGCTCTGATATCTTTATGAACTTCTGCATACTCAAGGAGATATACACTAACTCAAATTCCTACTCTGTCTTACAGAGGCTACCCCCATTTACCACTGCCCCTGGCCCAGGATCCCTTAAGGCTCAGGGAAATAAACTCATCTGCCGCCCTCCTCCACAGTCCCCACAGACCATTGAAAGGAAGCAGAGAAAGCTACAACCAGTTGGTCAGTAAAATTTAGCTAAGTCAGCAAGAAGCTGTGGAACTCTTTTGTACACATTCAGAGCATTTCTGCAGTAGTTTTTTTCCCAGAAGAAGACCCGCTGTGGCTGACGCCAAAGAACCACCTAGCCCAGTATGGTGTGAGAGAGGCCAGCAGCAGACACCTTGCAAAGGGTACAAGAACCAAGCGGGCACATGGGGACACTCATTCAGAACACACTCCCCGGTCCCTAACAACTTGCAGCTCTGGGACTTCTCGAGCTCAGGATGGCTTTTCTGTGTTTAACAACTCCCCATGGGGTTCTGTTCCAGGCACTTGTCCAGCCTCCCCTGGTGCCTGACAAGCCATCACTCTCTCAGTCAAACCCCTCTGCAAACCTGCGCTTGGCTCCCCAGAGACCTCAGGGGCTGCTCTGCCTCACCTTCCAGCCCCAGCACTAACTCATCTGGAAACATCAATGCAGACAGCTTGTCTAAGGATCCTCTGCCATCAAAACAAAGGTCCCTGCCCCCTCCATACATAAATGACAGACAGCAGACACACGACAGAGAAATCCTCGTTCTTAGGCACAGTTCTGTCATTCATGTGGAACCCACCGTGGGGAGATTGTGACAAAACATTACTAAAGCAACTACCCCGCACTGTTCCCAACTGCTCCTTCTCTCAGCAATCCCGAGCTCCTCGCCAAGGCCTCTGCCATCCTCACAGTGTTAAAGTTATTTAATCACCTGGTGTGATTAAAGGCATCGCTGGGATGCTTTCTGACAAGACCTCTGGTCCTGCACTCACAAAGGAAACCAAATCACAGTCTACCAAAATGACAAGCTTATCCTATTCAGAAGATGACCGTCCCTTCCTCCCACACTGCTCTTATCAGTCCCAAAACCGTTTCTGACAAACCTTCCCATTATGCTCAACAAACCTTCCTTCCTCATAACTTTCTCCATCTCTCCTCACAGAGCAATACTGTGTCTTAAGAACTGAATTCCTATAGGAGCTCTCTGGAGTCAACCATCTTTATTGCTCTGCAAGAAGATAAAAAGTAAAAAGCAAAGAAAAAGGAGAGAGGGAAGGTACTTACAAATCCTCACTGCAAGGTCAGCCACTAATACACTATGAAACTGTTAACAAAGAAACTTAAATTTAACAGGTCCCTTGGGTGAGATCATGTACATTCCTTTATTCTGTCTCCTTTCCCCATCTGTCCCCTCATCTCCACACTGACTCCCGACACGACAGACCTACTGACACGTCTGACAAAGCCTGACTAACTAAGAATGCTACATGGGAATTTGGCAAACATCCGAAGAACACCCCACTGACCCTCCTCCTTTCTCCTTCATTCCATCTCCGTTTGGATTTGGATTCCACCTTCACTCAGTAAGCAACAGCCATTCATTGCGTCCCCTCTTTGGGCAGCTTCTTAAATCATTCTAGGCACTTTGTAGCTGGTACCTTCCCTTCTCCGTGGAAAATGAGGACCTGCCCCATGACCACAAAGGCTCTGCTTCCAGTTTTAGAGACTGCTCAGCCTGGAGCAAACCTCGGCACCCAGGCACCAGGATCAATCCATTTCACCTACCAGCAGCTGTTAACTCCAATTCTCCTTCAGCACAGCTTAACCCTTCGCAACAGAATTATTCAAGAGCTGCAGGAGGCGACTACACAGCTTGAAACCTCTGCTCTTACACTGCACTTGGAATGGGGATTGTCTCTTAGAAGTTTCAGAGGTTGAAGCAGAGGCTTCACCACCAAGCACACACAATTGACGCCCCCTCACAAGCCATGGTTCCTCAAGGCAAGGGTCTCAGCTCCACCGTTCCCACTGCTGTTTTAACTAGCACAGGCAATACAACCTCACACCACCTGGATCCTTAAGGCACCTGTGTTTATTGAGCACTGCTAATTGCCTCCTGCAGAGCTAACTACTGAACACCAGCAAACAAACATCTGAAAGGGTTCAGTGAGAATGAGCACTCACCTTATGACAAACCCATACCATATGCGAACAGCCTGAGAAAAGGAAAGTTACCCTGGAAGTTTTCCACCTTTGACTTGTGATTAAAACTGCTGCCTCTCACCCAAAACAGAAGTAACCCTCTTCAAACACGATTCACTCAAGTAACTGACAGACCACAAGAGGAAGAAACAATTCCTGTATCCTGGAAGAGCAAGGGCTATACTTTTTCTCCTCCATCACACAACTTCTTCCCCAGGACACCAACAATTAATACCATCAGCTGTGGTGATGTCATTCGGAACAAATCACTTGGAATAATTTCACTTGCTCACACAATAATTCCCAGGTGGCAACTTCTAGGCCCCAGACTGTGTGTTACACAAAGTTATATCAAAATTAAGAGTCTACAAACCATACAAAACGGACTAGGTTATATTGCTCCGGAAGCTGAAGAGCCTCAAACACTACAGGTGAAATAGCTGTCTCCAAGAGAAGACATTTTTCTCCGTGCTCCCTTTTCAGGTAAACACTAGCTTTTCCATACCACTCCTCAGCTGAGGCCAATTCATAGCCCAGCAGCACAGCTGTTCTTAGCTCTGCCAGTGATAGCCCTCTGCCTCCCCTTGCACCTTTTTCCCCAGTGTTTACCTGCTTCCTCCACTCAGACCACAGGTTCTGCAACACAGCTTGCCTTGCATTCCCATTTCTTCCAACACCTGATACCACGGGGCCCGGGCTCTGCTCTACACGCGAGCAACAACAGATAAGTCTATGGGTTCATTCCGTACAGACTCCCACTTTCACCCAGCAGTTTGCAACAAACCTCCTCAGTCACAGCACACACCAGCAGTTTGCTGCTACCCCAGGGAAACTCTTCATTCTCAGAGCAGCAGCCCCACAGGAGAAAATCCCCTTCATCTCCAGCCATCGCCTTTCCTCAGACATCATTTACTGCAAGTCTGCTCGCTCTTCATTCTGCCTCAGGCCTAGATCAGGTCAAGCAGACCAACCCTAACCAGAAGCAAGAGCTCTCTAAAGTCTCTATTAGCCAAGCGCAGGCTTTTGTACGACTGAGAGAAAGCCTCTAATGAGATCTCTCCTTCCAGCTCTTTGATTAAGCGTAGTGGCCAGAACAGCAAAAGTGACAGAAATGTTCACTGGGGTCTTAAAATTCAGCCTGTGTAGCCAGCCAAAACAACTGCAGCTGATGGAATATGTGAGCATGCACTACACGATGTGAATAAGAGACAAAACTCAGAACAGGCAGGCAGAACCCTGCACCATGGCACTGCCCATTTTTCACAGCGGTTACCCCTGAAAAAGCTGTATGTACAGTCTAGTGAGCACTGTGGCCAAAGCTTCTGGCTTCGAGGTCTCTACATCACAGCTAGTTTATCTCAAGAAAAAAATCTAGCAGGACAGAACTGCATAGGTTTCCTCTGTTAACGGAAGCAGAGAGGAAAGGAATTTTCATTACACAAAGTAATAAAAATACCATAGCAATGATAAAAACACCAAATGAAATACAACTCTCAGCGAAAGCTGATGTCATGACCATACAGTTAATTTCAAGGATTTTTAGGAGTCAATACAAAGAGCAGCAGGAGAAGGGCTCATACTGTGTGGCTTCTGAGATCAGCAAGTGGGAGGTCCTTCTATAGGAAGGCAAATCACAACAGTCCTCTTCTGGGAGAGAGGAGTAGTGGGTGCCTGGGATTCTCCATAGCTCTTGGAATTCCCTTCATACATCCTAGTGCTATGGGAAATGCAGCCCTTGGCACTCCTTTTGAGCCGAGACAGTCAGTGGTACGCACTGGACACCCCGCTGCCTCTTAAAGCAGCCGTGATCCTGGATACAGGAGCAGTATTTTGCACGTGCCAGGGGAACATTCCCTCCAACAGCATACCTGGAAATGAACTGCACAATGGTCCTCCTCCTCCCCACCCCTGCACATCTAGAAGCAAGTTCTCTGTTTCCTTTATCGACTTCAAGCATAAACGGTGTTGTTTTCCACTAGTATTAGCTTTCCCTAAAGGGGCCGAATCCTTTGCAGCAGCCCACGGGTTCAAATGCTCTACAGAACTCTGGTTCCACCTGGGCTGACGGCCACTGACCTGACAGTCGCCTAAACTCAACTAAAGCATTTACAGTCATTCCATTCCAAATATTCAGACATGGATTCTCAAAATGCTCTTTAGCCAAGGGAACAGTAAAAGAGGATCAGCACTGAGACTGTTCCGGAAGGGGGAAACTACTGTTAAAAAAAAAAAACCTAAACCTGAACAAACTCCTAGGATTTGGAGGATTTATGTCTCTGTTTAAACTTGGTCCACACCTTCATTTTTCCCATGCTGACATCACATACTGCTTTATTTCTACCCCTCGACCACTCCTGCAATTGGAAGCACCGGGATCTGGAGAGGATCCTCTGGAGAGGAGCAGTGCTCCTGCTTTCTGGCGCCAGAGGCAGGGAAGCAAAAAGCCCTCTGCACTTAACTCCCATTTCTCCATAGACATCAATGAATTCTCCTGTACCCGAGCAAAGCAGATCCAGTAAGCATTGCCACTAGGAAGATGTACCTCCGACTGAACCCAAACTTGAATACCTCACCCAGCAGAGACATTAGGATTTTAGTTACTCAAGGAAAACACATTTAATAGCTTCCTTTTTGATAAAGGTTCTGAAAGCCAGAGTCCGCTGAAGTCAATGTAAAGCATCAGATCCATCAGTAACGTTCTGCAGATACGCACCACTACACTGCGCTTCGGAAGCTGCGACTGTGTGTAACAGCCAGCTCCAGAATACAAATAGTCAGACAAGTTGAAACGAGAGCCAAACGTCAACAGCCACCTTTGTTTCTTCAAACTATCTCTAGTCAGAGGCTTAATAAGTACACTCTGCACCTTTAAACATGGAATTCATTGTAAGGTTTTGCTGCCTTTGTGCTGTCAGCTAGGATAATTTTTTAAGTCATCTGCTGCTGTATGTTACACATAATTGAAAAAATGATTTTGGATAGATATTACAATGCTCCAGTGACATTTCTTTCACTTGACCAGCATTATCTGTAACAGCATCCATCCTCAAGATTTGGTGCTGTAGATATTGTCTTACCCAAACAAATTTCCACAGTGGTAGGCAATTTGTCTTGCCTTTATTTTCTCCATCAAACATACCTCAGGGAAGTAACCCTGACCTCTGTGCTAGGCTCTTAAGTCTTTCCTACAGTGAACTTTCCTGCAGTTAGCTAACTGTAAAAAAAGTAAATGTAGGTAAAGAGATTTATCAGCTGTTTCTTCCACTGAGAGAACAGCCACCTCATGTTTTCCTGAAATTATCATACAGATTGCTTACAGAGTGACTAATATGATTTTCCTTATTTAGAAGTCAACAGATGTTTAATATTGCATGTTCTGTTTAGGCTGATTTGTGTCATGGTTGAGGTGTCAAAGCTGAGTGGCCAGCCACAGAAACAGCTGATGCTGTTGAGCCTGGCCCAGGACCGCTGCATTTGTACTGCAGGACACCGAGTAGCCAGACCAGGGCAAGTTAAGATGTTAACAATGAGGCATATTCTAATTTTCAGCTAGGAACCCTTATAGGAACCAAAGGAACATCAGAGGGTTGAAATCCAAAGCTTCCCTGCACTTGTAAGCACTAGCTTACTAGACTCCTTGCCTTGAGGAGAGCCTAGGCGAGGCTAGGAGACTGAAAAAGCAATCCAACAAGAACAACACTGCAAAAATCATCCAGCAGCCCCTGCAGTTTGTTCCAGGGATAGCTGGAATCCCAGTCAGCTGGCACCTCCCCACACATCTAAACCAAGGCTGGAGAAGAGACTCCAGTCAAACATCAGTCCTTGAGCACAGTGCATGAGGTGAACTGAGTGACCTGCCTTATTACACATGAAGTCAAACTCTGCTTTTCCCAGCCTAAACATTTATGACAAAGTTATTAGGCAAAAGATACCAGAGTTGATTAACCCAAGTCAAGGCCCTTGGGAGAAGATTCCCTGACGTGGAGCTACCAGATCAGTTGGGAGCAATCCAAAGATCTTTGTGGGTCCGTATGGCCAAGAGCAGCACTAGAATTTGAAAATAAAGGAGAAGGAAATGTTTAGGGAACATTTACTCTCCACCTTGTCTAACACCATATCTCCCAAACAAAAGAGCTGTTCTATTGCCTTTCATTTTTAATCTCTCTGCTCAGATATTACACGTAGAGACATATTAGTCAGAAAAACATCCCTCTGTAGTATCATGATCTACCCTGGCCTGAAGTACTTAAGAACACAGTTAATCACATGCTCAGAATTAGGCCCGTACCAGAGTCCTTTCTCTCCCCACAACTGTGTTTTCCTTCCTCCTGTCACATTTTCCAGGACAGCTAAATGAACACGAGTCACATAAAGATGGGGCCCACGCACTCTACAACCTTGCAGACTGAATTCCTGGCATGCTACAAGTTAAAGGCTCCTCCATCTTCCTATCTCTTAAAGGCTAATAAAAATTATTTACAGTCTCTCTGGGCTATCTGGTTTAAGCCTCTCCAGCCCAAGTATGACACTTTCTGGGACACTATTAGGTTTCTTACGGTGCTCTGACTAGCAATCACATCTGTACCTGGCTGTCAGGGGACACCCTTGGCTGAGCTGGCCACCTTGGTCTATTGCTGAGAGCTCTGAAATTCCTCAATTGAAACATTTGAAAGTTAATGAACCCTTCTAATACAAAGCTCCCACAGCTCAAGAGCTCTTTTATGAGCCCGACACATGGCGGACGCACAGCAAAGCCTCACTTCAGGCAGGCCTCGCTTTCCAAAACCTGCCACGGCAGAAGGCCAGGCTCTCAGACGCTGCAGATGGAGATGGTCAAGAGCAAAAGGCATGACCTGCAGAAGGCCTGGGCAGCTACACAGTAGCCCATTACACTCAGGGCCACAGCAAGTCCCTGTAGCTTTGTTACAGGTAAAGCTATTGCTTTAACTTATGAATTATAACAACCAAGGAAAAACAAAGACATCTCACTGAAGAATTAGTACATTACTAGGAAACAGGTTAAGCTAAGCAGCTTTGAAGGTACTTGTACACAAGCTGAGATTTACCAGAAAACTGTAAGCTTATGACAGAGCACACACATAACATTTTTTTTCCCTTTCATTGTAATGAAAACCCCCAATCACTCTCATGGTGCTGTGTTTTTTCCACCTCTCACAGAGAGGAAAAGCAGTGTTTTAAATAGGGCTGACAATAAATCACAGGCGGATGAATACAAGGCTATTACAAATGGCAAACCACTCTTAACTCTCTGAAAAGTCATCAAGTCAGTCATTGTCCGAATGCAAAACAAATAAAACAAAAAAGAAAAACCCTCTGGAGTCACCTACAAAGAAATGTCACAGAAAAAAAAAAAAAAGCAGCTTTTCAAAGCAATTTACTTGGGTAAATTTTGATTGGAACTTTGGTTCGTGTTTCGGGGACACCCTTCTGTCTTGCAGAACTTGTACCTCTGTGTAGTGGGACCCAGCAATAGAGCCTGACCACAGTTCTACCCCGATGTACCATGCCACCGAGAACCGTTTGCCCATCCATTTTTTAACCTCCAAAACACATCAGTACCCCAGCACACAGTTTCAGATAGAGAGAACTGCAAGCTGTTTTTACAGACACTGAAAAAGTCCTTCAGGAGAAGGCAGGAACAGAAGACAGCACAAAGGAAACCCAATGCCTCCATCCCAGAAGCACAACCTTCTTCCACAGTCTGCTCATTCCAGCTCAGCATTCCCCTCTCCGGTGCTGCACTCCTTGTCCGAGAGACACCCCTAGGCTCAGGGACACCCCTGCTCTTAACAGAGAGCACTGCAATGGGATCAGATGGGTACATCCACATACAGGAAGGGCAGGGCAGACTGGGCTATCAATGCAGTGGAAGAGGAAGGAACTCGCTTTTTTCTTTTGGATTTTGGGGTAGGTTGTTTTTTTTTCCCCCTCTTTTTAATTGCCAAGCATGCAATTGGGGTTGAGAATGGGGAGGGGGGAAGGGAAGAGAATCTGGTGAACAGCTGGGGCCCATCACTTTTCATTGCAGGTCTTGGAGAGACGTGGTTGACAGAGTGATGCACAGAGGCTGTCCCAGTTAATGACTTCACCATTCTCCATCATTATCCCCATCATTAGGAAATTAGGAGGACAGAAGGTATTTACTGTAAACCTGCCACCTCCCAAGGAGAGATAAATAGAAACTGATAAATGGGATCTTCTGGTGCTGTTCGTCTATTAACCTTCTGCTTCCCAGTTTAGGCATATGCATGCTATCCTGCCATTAATATCCAGTAATTGGCATAGCAGTGGGCAACACAATCCTACCTTTAGCGTACGAATCCCCTGTGCTGCACACAAGTGCACAGCTACTCTTACACCAAAGCCAGGCCAGCGAGGAGCTCCTGTTCTGCTGCATACACTTTAGCTCTGAGGTCTGAATTACCAGTCAGACCTGGGCACTCTTAAGATGAGGCACTAATTTGGTCATAGGAGGCTTAGGAGAAGGAGAGATGGGGAGAGAGGACAGTGTGTGCATGACCTCCCCTCCACAGAAGCAACAAAACAGCAGGTAGATACGTTTGCACCTCGAGCTGAGCCGCTATCGGTTCTGTCAGCCCACCTCTAAATACAGCTCACAAACGCCTCCAGGGAAGAGAGTCCCACTTTGCCACAGTCTCTGAACACCAAGGAAAGCACTTTGCCTCACCAGCTTGAAGAAAACTGTTCTGCAAACTGTTAAAAAAAATAAAAAAGCTTCAGAGGACTCAGAATTTATGAACTTACTTTCTTAGTCAAGCAGTACCCAACATTTCAGGAACCTCTTTGACCACCACTTCTGCAGTGCTCCCTCGCTGCACGTGAGGAGCTCTTTGCGTGCACGACTCGCTTTACTCCCATGAGACTGAACCTCTCAGAAAGGACTACGTCCTCAGAGACATAAACTGAGCCACCAGCTCCTTCCTCAGTAAGTGAGCCCCGTGAGGCTGAAGCAAGTTCATATTCAAAAGACCGGAATTTTACCCAAACCAGTGCCCCAGCCACACAGAGAAAGCAGGCCCACTTGCAAGCAAGTCAAAGAACTTCCTTAATCCACTTCTTCCACCTGTAACATCACTCCTCTGCTTAGGAAAACCTCACCCAACTGCTACTTTCCTCTGTGCATTATCTGACATGACTGATTGCTTTTCCTTGCCCTATCTCCAGCCATTTTCCTTTCAACCAGCCGCTATAGTTTCCAATTGCTAGGACATGCAGGTAACCACAGCTCAGAGGCACCAGCCAAGATCACAGCTGCATTTCTGGTGATGAACGCAGTCAAGCCACAAGTATCCATCAACTCTGACACACGTCTAAGAGACTCCCACATTACTATGGGAATTTTTAACATCTAACCTTTTTTAGAAGCTCAGGAAAAATGGAGAGCATGTTCTTGCATGCACTATCCTAGCAAGCTGGTCATCTGCTCTGCGTTGGATGGATAGTTCCAATACCTCAGAATGCAAGTAGCTCTCTCTTCTAAGCTCTGGTAACATCTCCAGCTGCACACTCCCATCCAGATCATATTTTTCAGGGTCTTATAGTCAATACACCTTCTTAACTGGAGTAGGAAAAACGGAACGTTTGAAAACACTGAAGTTCTGGGGGCTGAAAGAAGTTGAATAGTTTGCTGCTCCAAATAACTCAGCAGAGACATCGCTACGTCAGGACACGGAAGCAGAAATAAAACTAGACGCCCCCCTGAATAAACTGCCGTGGAACTCTCAAGGCGTGCACAGGCCTAACACAACCAGCAGCTGTATTGCTATGGAAGCTATCGTCTTCCACACAAAAAAGAAGCCAAACAAACAAACAAACAAAAGGTTAGAATCCCAGCTGAGAGCTTGGCATACTTTTGGTTATCAATTATCAATTAAAAGCCAAAGAACTTTTTTCTTATTTGCATATAACCTGGGCAAAATCTGACAGGTCTAGCCTCAATTCATTTAAGCACAGCAATACTTCTCAATTTCAAATATTTCATGGACATCCAAAAACAAAAGCAAAAAAAAGAACGAAAAGCTCCATTGCTGCTTCCTAAAGGGAAACTCTGCTTATATGGTCAAAAAGAAATAATAAATATAGCCTTTAAATTTCATGAAAATAGAATGCCAGGTGAAATACAGAGATGTTGCTACCCTTACTGAAGGGTACTGTGCAGAAACAGCCTGTATGTGAAAGCTGCCTCAAGCACTGCCATTGCAGGGAAACTTCCTTTGTTCAGAGTTCATACCTCCCAGCCTTAAGACATGAGACCATACTTTATTTAGCGTCAGAAAGTATTTAATTTTATTTTTTTTCCCCCAGCACACGTGCCTTCAATGCAAACCACACCAATAATTCCTCTGCAAGGCAGAGTGAAGTTCTGGCATCAGCAGGAAAACCCACACTACTGATATGCTTTTTAAGACTTTACAATTCCATCAGATTTAAGACAATGCCAGTAGAAAACTCCCTCTGTCTGAACCCAGTTGGTGTGGGGGACCATCGAGCACCGTTATCTCCCTCCCACATCCATACTGCCCCCTCCCAAAGCCAGCCTGGTGACAGGAATAAATCACAAACCTTAAAAAGCACTTGCCCAGCTCTCGGGTGGCTCAACCCACTGCGTCCAGGAGAAAGGAGAGCCAAAAACTCTTCCTTCCCAGCCTCGCCACCTTTGAGCCCCCGACCCTGCACAGACACCCGCTGAGCACAGTCCCGCTGGGGGCCGGCAGGTAGAGCCTGCGTGTGCTCCCTCTGCCCACGCCGTCTCGTACACATTAATTCAGTGCAGGAGACTAATGAAAACGTGACTGTGATAGTGAGTTCTAACAGTAACACAAGTATTAATTTCCATCTGTCTGAGCAACTGGCAGTGTCCATCAATTATGGCGATAGCCAACTAACAGTTGCAGCTGCAAAATAAAAAAAGCAGAATTAACATTTCAAGTTACTGTCATTCACCTGAATTTTTTACAGTTGTAATTAGCAAGCTGCAGAAGCTGTCAACAATCAACATCAGCCAATCTGTCTGCACCAGGAACCTGACTGCCTGCCAGAAATTGTCTTCGACAGGTTTTTTTTTCTCCCCTTGCTTCCCCCCATTAAATTTTTTCCTTCAAACCTCTCTAACACTCTCATCTCCACCACCAGTCACTAGAATTGAATGTGTCAAAACAGAGAGAGGCAAAATGACTGACACTTAACTGATAAAGTCATAATTATTTCCTTTCTTCAAATCTCAGTACAGAAAGGCGCCGCTGTCTCTCTCCTCACGACTCTGCCCCCCAGAGAGCACAGGAACCAGAGCCCCTCCACAAACCTGACCCTCACCCAACCCCAAACACTTCTTACTTGGAGATACCAAGAAGTTAAGAGAAACATTCCTGAAGGCCTTCCCTTTTATGAGCATGTGCAACTGTTTCCAATTCTTTAGCTGAAGAGCTCATTAAGCTCTTTACGATACCCACCTGTTCCATTGACCGGGGCAGCAGAGAGATCCCCCCGGACAGCTCTCTCTCACAAACACCCAAACACAGTTTCTTTAGTTCCTTTTTTCTACACCACACAAACAGGAAACAAACAAAAAAACAACAAAAAACCCCCACCAAACCTAAAAAACCCAAACATTTGTTTATTTCACTATTAGCCAGAAACCAATACCTTTTAAGCACCTGAAAATATGCAAAGCTTACTCTCTCAGAAAGAAACATCCCAGGAGAAAATAAACATGAACTTGAACCAGTGCTTGCTCTACTTTCACTGCAAAGTTTTATTGTTTGTTGGGGTGTTTTGTGGGTTTGGGTGGTTTTTTTCCAATAAACACCCCACACTTTTAAAACTCTTCATCCTCCTTGAAACCAAGGTGTGACACAGTCACAACAAACTTTCTTATTTATCAATTAAGAATTTATTTTTAACCCTTGAGTAGCAGACATCAAATTACATTACACGTAGTGTAACTGGCCGTGGACAGCTGCACACAACTCAGGATGGCTTCCTCCCACAGAGGCATCACCTCATGTAATTAACTACTAATTGAAGTCACTTCATGTGGTTGAGTTCTCCCCACCTACTGGAGCACCACTGAGGTCATCTCAAACCACATCCAAAGAGGTCTCTGCCTGGAGCACAGCCGTGGATAACGTTTAAAACAAAATATTGCTTTGAAAGGAAGCTACAACAGCCCACTCTCCACACACACCCTGATACTTGACCTCTATTTAGTGCATTAATTAAACTGCCAGTTGGGCAACCAGAAAAAAGGGATAGTCACAGCAGAAGAGTAAGAAGAGCTCCAACAACTTTTATATCCACCAACATAGAAAGCCACGAACAAGTGCCAATTCCTTTTCCTAAGGAACCACCAGAGAACAGATTTCACACACACTTTTACCCAGAGACTGACAAACGTGGCAGAGTTAAGGTAGGATTTAGGAATTGCCACGCACCGGAGCTGTAACTGGCACAGGAACAGCATACAGGGCAGCGCTGCAAACCCTTCCCCTACCGCTTTTAGGGGGAAAAAAAAATATTTATAAATTTGAAAACACCGACAGAAAAATCCAGTTATTGAAGCGAACTCTCTAAAGAGCTGGTTTGGAGGGCAAGGTCCTTTGCCCAGACCTCCCTTACCCCCTTGAACGCGCAGCAGGTCAGTACAAACAACAACGAGGTGCAGGCAAAGAGGGGAGGCTGCCAGAACCCAGCCCGCCACACACAGCCCGCGGTGCCAGCCGGGCTCTCGGCAGCGGGATCCAGCGGGACACCCCTCGGCGCCCTGCCGGGCCCGGCCCCGCCGACACAGGGGCTCACACCCACCCACCCACCCACCCACCGGGCTCACCGCCGCTCTCCTCGGCTCCCGGACGGACACGGGACCAGCAGGCTTCGTCGGGAAACAGAGGCTGAGACCAGGGGCTCGGCTCCCGGGGCGCCCGCACCTCCCGGCCGAGACAAGGCCCCCCACACACACCCCTCCCCGTGCACACACGGCATTCTTACCGGCAAAGCCCGGACGGCCTCCGCGGGACGCGCGCTGGGGGCTGCTTCCAGAACCTTCCCCGCCGGCTGCTTCCAGAACCTTCCCCGCCAGCGCCCGCCGCTCTCACGTGCCGGCCACCCCCGCGCGCCTGAGGGGTGTCGGCCCCGCGCGACCCCGCCCTCGCGGCCAGCGGGGCTCACACGCGGCGCGCGCCGGGCGAGGCCGGCCGTCGGGAGGGTGGCGGGGCGCCCCCTGCAGGGCCCCCCCGGTACGGCACGGTCAGCGCCCTCCTGCGGCGCCGTTTTCCAAAACTGCTGGTTTACTGGGCCCCCTTCGTAAGGCTATTCCTTACACACGCCTGCTTTTCTTTTTTTTTTCTCTCTTTTTTTTTTTTTTTTACGTTGACTTTTATAACATTTCTGGGAGTACGGCTAGGTTTTGAATCTGAGATGAAAACGCAAAAGAGTGCCTCCAGTTCAGCAAGGCAGGTCTGCTGAGTGGAAGCATCTTTGATTTCACTTCTGTCCCCAAATGAACACTCAGCGTGGGAGCGTTGGGGAAGATCGGTGAGGAGGACGGTAAAGACGCTCGAGTGACTCACATGTGGGGTCTGGAAAACGGCAGCCGTCAATCACCCTGATTGCAGCTTAGCTTTGTGTGCTCAGCCAGTAGAACACCAGCACCCAGATAACACGGGCCTGGGATGGACTCGGGGCACCTTATCCAGCACTCCTGAGGCTCCTGCCCTGCTGCTGGAGGGACAAAAGCCCAGCAGAAAACTCTGCCGGCCAGAATCCTTGAAATACAGGCCCAAACAGCAAGTTTGGCTCTCTCACCCCCTCATTCCCTTGCTAATGGGGACTCTCATGCTAATAAGGACGCTCAGTCTGTGGTGCCTGTGTCCCCTGCTCGCCTGCCTCTGCCCGGGGCTGCTTCAGAGGTTCCCCGATCCATGAGGTACTGAGATTAAATTTGTTCTTTGCCCTTAATCTATGGTTTCGTGGTTGTTCCTGCGGCCTGCCTGCATCGGCTCACACACTTAGTTAGTTTCAGTTTAAAGTTCTCTTGAACTTGAAGAAGAAAAACCTAAAGGTTCAAACTTGTATTTCAAGACAGAAATAATTTGTCACTGCTGCAGGCAGGCACGGCAGCACACCACGATTCCTTGTGCTTTACCAAAAAAATGCAAATTAAATGCCACTCCTGCCCCAAACCCAAGAGGTCTCAGGAGATGATTCTGCCCCTCTGCTCTGCACTCATGAGACCCCACCTGGAGCACTGTGTCCAGCTTTGGAGCCCTCAGCACAGGAAGGACATGGACCTGTTGGAACGGGTCCAGCAGAGGGCCACGAGGATGATCAGAGGGATGGAGCA